>CM035103.1:39485807-39830430 GCA_020205505.1 Panax japonicus | reverse complement strand
ACGCCGCAACCATATCAATCAGGCCACCAAGTCTTCCTTTAAATTGGGCTACTACTTATCAGGCTACATTGAAAGCCCAATAAAAAATCGGATAAAGGTGCGTCCTTCAATAATTGAGTAATGCTACATATACAAACTATTTTATAAACTCCTAATATGGCAGACTACACCTCAGTATATTGATCAACAAATTATTTTAATGTTGTCTTCGGTCCCACACAATATACTGATTGGAGTATGCCACATCAACAGTTTGTAAATATTATAGAATAGTTTGTATCTCTAGCATTATTCTTAATAATTTCAAACGAAAAATGATATATATGTCGAAATATCTGACAAAATTGGATGGTGAGAGTTTATGCGAAAAGATAATAAAATTAAGATGGGTCCATTCTTAATTCATACTTTTCTTATGTATGTACATACGTCGCAATTATAATTCGGTTGAAAATATTCAAAACGGATATGATTCTTTCAAACCACCTCCAACATTAATTTTTTTATATATAAAATAATTTTAAGAAAATTGAAGTTTGGTTGTATTTGTGCATACATAAAACTCAACAAATATAGAAGAAGGTTATGATTGTGTATGCGCATATACAATCTGACAATAAAATTGTGACCAATTTTGATTTTCTTATTTTTATTATCCTCCCCCGTCAAGTAAAATTATTGGCACACATATGAAAAAAGCAAAAGCAGACAATAAAAAATAAAAAGTTTTATATTAATCCTACTAGCCCTACAAGATTATATAAAATAGAAGAATATTTTTATTTTTTATACTAATAAACCTTACTAAATGACATATTTATCTTTTAGTTTATGTATTTATCTCATTCTTTTAAAACAAAATAATTTATATATTTAATCATTTTTTTGAAGACGGAGGGAGTGTTTCTTTATCCGTAGTATGCTCCTTTCATCCGAAAAAAACAGTAACACTTAATAATAAGGTGTAAACAAATCGAGTCGAACCGAGTTTGAGTTGTTCAGATTTAGTTCACAAAATTTATCGAGTATAAATAAGGTTTGATTGAGGCTCATTTAGCTACCGAGTCGAGCACGACTTCAAGTCGAGCCCGAGCAGTTTGAATTTTTTGAACGAATGTAATCCGAGTATCAATATAAAATTACAATTTGAAGAGATTCGAGTAATTTATCGAACTTTAAAATTTGCTCATATTTGACTCATTTATATTTCGAGTCGAGCTTGAATCGAACTTTTAGACGAACGAGTACAAATCGAACCCGAACTGTTTGCTAATTTTACAGCCTTACTTAATAATCTGATTTCTTTTTATAAAAAAAATATTTGCCTAGAATATAGTTTAGGGCTTAAGCATAATCTTGTTTCATTAGTTCTTTAATGATGGAAGAAGTACTAATTAAACTTCTAAAAGCTATCATTTAGTTTACTTATTTGCATTGACTAAAGCTTTTAAATTAAAATTTAATAGTTAGCCCGTTGGTGGCTTGGTGCAGTGTAGACTGGACAAAGGCCCAATAGAAGCTGCTTTTTCTCTTGGATTGCATTGTTTTTAAAATAAATAACACCTGGCCCCATTTCGTTTGCACCTTCAAAGTCAAGGAGGTCCCAACTAAAACAAAGAAGTCAAAGCGTAAATATGACTTTGAGACTTGTGGAATGTACCCTTGAAGCATACAATTGTTTGTCTCATGCTCGACAATGAATCAAAATATCTCAATTTATTGCCTAAAAAGTAAAGATGATAGTAAAAACACTTTTGCTTTAATTTTATATTTTCACACTTTTTTTTTGTTAATTAATGTTTTTTGGTACCAATTTATATAAATATTTGATACCCATCTCGAGTGCATATCAAGGTCTAATACACAGTGTCAATAGTGAATTTTCTTGAATCACCACATGAATATTTAAGTCTATCACATACTCATTTAAAAAATTATAATTTAAACGTATTTAATTTAATTTACATTCGTATTAGTATATAAATTAGATTATTGAAATTTTTCCTCAAAATTTGTTTATTTTTCAAATAAAACAACAAGTTTTGCTATCATTTTTATCCCTTAAACAACTCGCAAACAAAAGAAATAGAAATAGAACCTTTGTAATACTCACAAGTGACAAACAAATAAAGGGTGAATCCTCACTAGTCCCTCCTGAAAAGAGGAGCTAAAAAATAAACTAAGCACAACTTTAGGATTGGACACCCATAAGAAAACAAGGAGAGCATATCCACTGTTCTTATTTTTTTATCCCTTTTGTGTTCTTCTATTTAAATTTTAACACCTGACCTTTTGTTTAGTTTTAGAGTTAATTAATATTAAGTAAAAGATTAGGTGTTACTATTTTCGTTCATAAAAAATTGTCGTTTAAGGTTTTGGCACATGGATTAAGAAAATATCATTTACCAAGTAAAATTTGTTTAAAATTTCATCACTACCCTTTTATGGAAAGTTGAAAACTATTACTCCCTCCGTCCCAAATTATTTGCTGTTTTAGCAAAAAAAAAATGTCCCATAATATCTGCTTTTTTAAGATTTCAATGCATTTTTTCCCTTTGTTTTCCAAATTTGCCCCTTTAGCCTAATTATTGATAATCATTACTCTCATTCATGCCTCTCCTCTTTTTTAAACATCCACATTTACTCCTCTCTCTCTCTATCTCTTCATTGAATCCTTGTTTATCTCTCTCTCTTCAATTAATAGCTGCTTTCTCTCTCTTTCTCTCTTCAATTAATCATTGTTTCTCTCTCTCTTCAATATTTGTTTTTTTAAGATTCCAATGCACAAAGGGTATTTTAGTATTTTTATCATACATATTGGTATCTGTGTAGAGCTCTAGAACAGCAGATAATTTGGGACGGAGGGAGTAATATAAAGAAGAGAATTTCTTGGGACAATGAGAGAAGATAAGAGTAATATAGAAAAATAAATAATTTATTCTCCTCGAAAGTTATAAACAATAAATTTTTTAGAATAAATTTTTTCTTCTAAAACGATAGTATTTTTTTATGAACGGAAGGAGTAAAATTTAAGTGAGAGAAAATGTGTAGTAAATAAGGGTTGGGGGAGCGTCCGGTGCCCTTAACGACCGGTACGTCCGGTGCCCCCCTTTTTTTTCCACAATTATGAGAAAAAAAAATAATAGAGCAAGTTTGAACAAAAAATTGTAAAAAGAAGTACGATTTTTATTGAAAAAATACTGTAAACAGTTTACAGTGTTTTACAGTATTTTTTCAATAAAAACCGTACTTCTTTTTATAATTTTTTATTCAAACTTGCTCTATTCTTTTTTTTTTCTCATAATTGTGGAAAAAAAAAGGCACCGGACGTACCGGTCGTTAAGGGGTACCGGACGCCCCCCAATTTAGTAAATAATGTTACTTTGGATACCATTTTTAAGGCTTTCCGCTTCCCCTTCTGTCTGCCACCACCTACAAAAGCCTCAGAAAATTAAACCCCTCTGTCCCCCTCCCCCCAAATCTCCTGATGTGAAATGGTTTTAGTTAGTCAAAAAAGAGGTTTGGGGTCCATTCTAGAGAGAGAAAAGGCGGGAAAAAGTGGAGAAAAAAAGGGAGGATTAGAAAGACAAAGAGGAGAATCCCCATATGATACCAGGTGGGTGAAATTCATTATTAGACCAAATCAACATTTCTTCCTGTATATATAAGCAATGGGTGTTCTTCAGGCTATGGTTATCTTCTTGGTTCTGCTTCTATTGTGGACTTGCTTGGCTATTGCACAAGATGGTGAATGGAAATCTGCTACTGCAACATTTGCTAAGGAAACACAAACCTCAATCATCGTTGGTATGTTTTTTCTCTAATGCTAATTGGGCTTTTAATTTGATAGCATTTGGTATAGTAATTGAGAACGAGCTAAGTAGTTGAGGGCCCTCGTTTGTTAAATATTTTCCAGAGTGATCAGTAGCTCTCTCAATCTATTTTTCTTTTATTTATTTTTAAAAAATACTCCATTTGTTTCACAAAAAGTCCCATTGGTCATTTTTGTTGTTTTTTTCACAAAAAAGAAGAAGATGATTTCATTAGGGAACTGTAATTTCACTAGTAAGTATGATATTTTCACATGATAATACAATATTTCTATATAACTATGCAAGTCTTTCTTAGGTCCCACTCAATATTAATTTGAGGGGAATCATATGATATTGTTAGGGCATAAATGAGCGAGCTGTTTTCACCAAAAAAACTCGAGTTTGCTTAACGAGTGGAGCTCGAAAAAGTTTGTTCGTGAACATAATCATAAATGAGTCAAGCTCAAGTACCTTGTTATACTCAAACTAGACTTGTTTAAATATGTAATATAATTGTAATATTTTCATTATATATTAGTATAATAATTAAATGCGATAATTTTTATTATATATTACAATAATTAAATGTGATAATTTTTATTATAAATAATGAAACTCGATCTTGACTTGACTCGACTAAGCATAGCCGGCAAACTCGTTTATTAAAAGAGTCAAGCTCAAACACCACATTTGAGCTGTTTAGACTTTTTTCGCGAGCTCGTCAAGCCAAAACTTGATTCAACTGGACCATTTGCAGTTGTATATCATATTTTTATTTCTCATGTCAGTTTTCCTTATTTTATCATGCAATCACTACTAAACTAATATATTATTAGGGGTAAACATGGAACGAAAATGCACCTTGATACTCCTTCCACAAAAAGAGTTACATTTGCAAAATTTGTGAATGTTTTTTTCTTCCATGCTACCCCTAAGAATAATAAGAATGTAGTGATAATGAAATTATATTGGCAATTTACAAATGAGACTCCTTTTGTAGGATGGTGGGAGTTTTTGTAAATTTTGTAAATGAGACTCTTTTGTGGTATAGAGGGAGTAATAAAAATGAATAAGCTCTTATTTTCTTCTATTTGCCAAAGAAACTTTACAAGATGTTCGTTTTTATATGTTTGCAGAAGGTGCTTGTGGTTATGGGGAAATTCACAGGACCAGCTATGGAAATACAGTGCAGGGCTAAGTAGCATGTTGTTCAACAGAGGAAGTAGCTGTGGAGGTTGCTTTGAGGTGAGATGTGTTGATCACATCTTGTGGTGCCTGCAGGGGAGCCCCTCTGTTATCTCACTGCCACTGATTTCTGTCCCCCAAATTATGGACTCCCGGCTGATGATGGCGGCTGGTGCAATTTCCCTAGAGCTCATTTCGAAATGTCACAAGCTGCATTCACTGAAATTGCACGTAGAAAAGCTGATATAGTCCCTGTTCAATACAAAAGGTAATAAGTGACATTTTTGTGGGGTTCAACACTATATTATGTGTATGGCAAGTATTATTATACGCCCTCGAATTCCCAAAAAATAGTCCCATTTGAAAATTTTACTAATTTTAAGGTATTCCATGTTTACCCATAAATTTATCGAATGTTTAATTTATGATAATGGAAATTTGATGGTAAACTTGTTGCCTTCATTTTATACTACTATCAAAAGAAATGAGATTTCTTCTGGAACAAAATAAATCGGCAAGTGGAACTCTTTTTGTGGATTGCATAAAATTCATTAGAAAAATTGACCTTGAAGTTGTTAGCCATTTTAGAGTTTGTTTGGTTATTGGATTTACAGCTTTTGAAGCGGTAGTGTTTGGTCAAAACTCACTGCACCATTGTTGGTGTGGTGTGTTGAGCACAAACGATACGTTTCTGAGTTAAATAAGTTGCGTTTGAAATAAATTGTTTTTCTTTTTAGGCAAACAAGATTTTATAGTGTGTTTGTACTTCTACACACATCAAACACGTGAAACTGTCTAAACCAGTCAAGCACTTGATACGTTCTCTGTTCTAGTATCAAGCACTAAAGGGGCAGAATAATGTTTTTTGTGCAGGGTAAATTGCGATAGAAAAGGGGGGAATTCGATTACTATCAATGGGAATTTATACTTTTACCAAGTTCTGATCACAAATGTTGGGTTGGATGGAGAAGTAGTGGCAGTGTGAAAGTGAAGGGAACAAAGACAGGGTGGATACCTATGGGAAGAAACTGGGGCCAAAAATTGGCAATGCAGCATCATCCTTACAGGACAGCCCCTATCTTTCGAGATCACAACCAGTAGCGGCAAAACAGTCACCTCCTACAACGTCGCTCCACCAAGCTGGAGATTGGCCAGACATTTGAAGGGAAGCAATTCTAATATCTTGCACGTGTTTTAGATGTTCGACAGATAATCATATGAAGAGACCAAGGCATACGAGTCAAAGCCACGTATAAAGTATACATAAGGGTGAAATTACTGCGAAAATGGAGAAGAAAGTTTGAGAAATAGCTTGTCCAGTCTTGAATTTTGTTATTAATATGATGGATTGTGTAAATATACTGAAATATTATGTTTTGTGAAACTCCTTGACTGTGGCTCTATAGCCATTGGTAGTCCTTTTGAACTATGAGATCACATAGACATTGTATTTGTGCAAAAAGTATAAAAAGTTTGGTTATTTATCTGGGGAATCTTTAGCTCAGATTCGCCAATCTGCGAATAATGATCATGGAAGGAATAGAGGTATGGATCATAAAAGGTTAGGGCCGAAGAAATTTGCCACAAATGAAGCTTTATGGTGGTAAATTTCTAAGGCTAATAGAATAGCTTCATTAGAATCTTTTAGCAGATGCATTGGGAGTTATTCTGGAACTGAGGCAATGTGCTACAATCATACAGTTAACAAATAATTTTAGTAAAAACAACATATATATTCATATTTTTAAAATCTAATTTATTTGTCATTCTTATATTATATATATATATAGGAAAAAATGTGTGTACACAGCTGTGTATTACACAATAGGCTATAGCGACGATTTTTTGGGCTATAGCGACGGTTTCATCTGTCGTCATAGCTATTTTGGGCTATGACGACAGTTTACCGTCGCTATAACCCAAAAAATCTGTCGTCCTAGGCCTACTGTGTAATACACAGCTGTGTATATATATATATATAGTCCCCTTCAGTTGAGGGATCCCTCAAATAGTGTTATTTGAGGGATGGGGCGCTCAACCGTTGGATATGTTTTAATGACTTTATGTGGCTGAGATTGTTTTACATCTTTTTAATCCGTTTTTTTCAAATAACCCAACACATCATTAGAACTTATATAATGAATTCATCATTAGAACCTGTTCGGGAGCGTTTTACCGACCCCTATATGGGCTACAAGGCCTGACATCAGAAGGGCTTTATGAGACACCTGGGCCGAAGCCCATGGAGAAGTTGGAGGTGTTCGAGTCGGCATTTGAGCCATCTTGGGCCGAAGCCGAACTAAGTCTTGTGGTGTTCGGGGGTCGGGTCTTCGAGTCCTTTGGCGAAGCCCAGACTAGGTTATAGGACCGGTTGGGCCTGCACAGTGGGCTCTCCTGCGTGCAGGGTTCGAGTTCCTAATCAGAATTAAATAAAGTAACTCCAAAGGTAGTGGGAGGATTTGATTCTACTTGCACCTTTAAGGAGATTGTGTTGGACCCAAGTTATGGTAATTACCATACGCTAGGAGTCCTAATCCGACTGGGAGAAGGATTCTAAGGTGGTGAGTGTTATAAATACAAGGGCCAAGGTTATCATGATGAGGTAATACCTACTTTGAGCACTAAACACTTAGCCTCCATTGTTTACCCTTGTAACGGCATGTACTCATTCTCACACCGAGAGCTATCCCCCCCGGCGGCACAAAACATGAGAAGGGGAACAGGAGGCATCCTCCAAGAGGCGTAGGCACCATAGCCGGTCTCGGTTCCCCGAAGGCGAGAGGCTGATAGGAGAGGAGCAGATACCGTAGTCGTTCGAGGACGGTCGAAGCCGGAGGAGGAGCCGTTCAGCAGGGCGCCAATCAGAACACCCAGGCAAGTCCGGACGGAGAAGGGGAGAGACGGATTCCTGAACGTGAGAGGGACAGACCCTGATTGTCCCCTCATGAAGGAGAGGTCCGACCCCCCTCGCCCAAACGGGTAGCTGAGTTGAAAAAGCTAATATTGGGCCAAAAGCCCGACGAGGGAGCCCTCGGCCTGTATAGGGTCACCCCTTTTCTGTGGAACTTAATCGGGATACAGCCGATCCCAAAAGGAAGAATGCCCCCAATGGAGTCTTACGACGGGGCTGGGAGATCCTTATGACCATTCTGATGGGTATGATAGGTTGATTGACGTATTATGGCCATTCTGATGCAGCCAAATTCACATGTTCGCCACCTACCCCTGAGAAGAGTGCCCGGGGAAATGGATGGGTAACCCTGACGTCAGGGTCAATAAGTTCGTGGAAGGACCTTCGGGAAAAGTTTCATGCGCGATTCGTGAGCAATAAGAGACGGGGAAAGATCACAGCATCCCTCATGCAGGTAGGCAGAGGTCAGATGAGAGCCTGGGCCAGTACGTTAAAAAGTTCCGAGAGGCTGTGGGGTCGGTGACAGAGTGTGAACTCCCCACAAGCCTTGGGTTCTTCACAACCGGGCTAGACATCGGGAAATCAAAGAAGCTGATGAAGGACCTGGTGATCACCCTTCGGCGGATTTAACAGAAGCGTTCCACAGGGCCGAGGGTCACATAGCAATTGAGGAAGCGATGAGGAATTTCAAACCACAGTCCCACTCATATGACAAGTCCATAGATAGGGACAAACAGAGTTATCAGAAGCAGATATCCAGGGTAGGTCGGACAATTACAGCAAGAGGAACTATAACAGAGGGGGTCGGGCAATGGAGGCCACCCTTCCAACAAAAATGTCACAAAGTATACACTGACTCACTACTACGGATCGGGCCAAGATACTGGAAGAGATACAGAACAAACCCTTTTTCGAACCATGCCAAACGATCACGAAGCCGGGGAAAAGGGGTCGGAACAAGTATTATGCGTACCACCAGAGTCGAGGTCCATACGATGGAAGATTGCAATAACTTGAAAGACTTGATAGAAAAGAATGTACAGAACGGGCAGTTGTACAGTACGTAGTCGGAGAGAAGGATCGGAAGCTCCGAGAGGACATCAGAGAACCCCCCGAGAAGCACAGCCTTAACCGAACCCACAAGCCCGAGGAGTTATCGATGTGATATCGGGCGGGTCGGTAGGGCGTGTAACCGGTAAGAAGAGGAGTGGGCATCTCGAAGCCGTACTGTCACTAGCTGGCTCCTCGCCCAGGAAAGACAGGCCATACTCAGGCACGACCATCTCCTTCTCAGATGACGATTACCCTACTGATCACATTGAACCGCACGACGGGGCACTGGTTATAACAGCTCAGGTAGGGCCAGTTGACATGAAGCGAATGATGATCGATAACGGGTCCTCAGTCGACATACTCTACACAATGCCTACCAGAGGATGGAGTTGGGAGGAAAGAGGATGGAATTGGGAGGAGAAGGCCCATTATACGGTTTCAGTGGCGACCCGGTTCATGTGTCAGGCACGATAGAGCTGCCAGTTCGATTCAGTACGACCCTTAGCAGACAGAAATTATGGTAAAGTTTTTTGTTGTACAGTGGATTCGGCTTACAAACGCCATCTTATGGGAGGCCCCACTCTAGCAACACTGCAGGCAGTAACATCTTACCCCACTTCAAAATAAAGTTTCCGAAACCGAAAGGGATAGGGGAGGTAAAAGGAGATCTCGATATTGCCCGAAGGTGTTATCGGAATACTTTAATATCTTCAGGAGTCGAGGTCAGTAAACAGAAACAAACATTGACCATAGAGTTAGAGCCGTTCACCGAGGGAAGTACTGAACCCATGCTCTACCGGAAGAAGAAACAGAGGAGCGTCGAGTTAATCCCAGGGATCCAGACAAACTGATCAGATTGGGGCAGATTAACTGAACAGCTGCGAACGGGTCTAGTGAATTGCTTCGGGTATACGCCGACATCTTTGCTTGGGAACCAAGCGACATGCCCGGGGTAAGCACATCAGTAGCACTACATAGGCTTCATACCGACACGAAGAAGAAGCCAGTGATGCAGAAAAGAAGGATCTTTGCCCCGGAAAGACAGAGGATTATAGACGAAGAGGTTGCTAAACTGTTAGAGGCAGGGGTTCATCTTCGAAATCGACTATCCCGAATGGCTGGCGAATGTGGTATTGGTTCAGAAGCAAAATGGGGAAGTGGAGGATGTGCATCGACTACACGGACCTGAACAAGGCATGCCCTAAAGACTTCTATCCCTTACCCAACATAGACCAGCTGATCGATGCCACTTCGGGGTACGGAATGCTAAGTTTCATGGACGCTTTCTCGGGATATCACCAAATCTCGATGCATAAGGAGGATATCCCGAATACTAGTTTCACACCCATCGGGCCATATACGCGTATCAAAAGATGACCTTTGGACTACTGAACGCAGGGGCGACCTACCAACGGATGATGAACTTCGTGTTCAGGAAACAGATGGGCGTAGTATGAAGTATATGTGGACGACATGATCGTCAAGAGCATGTCAGCCCAGGATCTCTGGAGGATTTAGCAGGACTGCCTTCGATAACGATAAGGCAACACAATCTGAGACTGAACCCGACCAAATGTACCTTCGGATTGGGTTCCGGGAAATTTCTGAGATATCTGGTCAGTAAAAGAGGAATCGAAGCCAATCCAGAAAAAATCTCGGCGATCTTGGACATGAAATCTCCGAAGACATATAAAGATGTCCAGAGGTTGACGGGCTGAATCGCAGCCCTACGGAGATTCATATTAATATCAGCTGAAAGATGCCTACCCCTTCTTCGACACCCTCAAAGGACCGAAAAATGACAAAAGTTTCACGTGGACTTCGGAATGCGAAGACGCAGTTCCAAGATGTCAAAAGGTATTTAGGTTCGGCACCATTATTGATGAAACCGGTTCCCTCTGAACCTTTATACTTATACTTAGCTGCCAGCCCGATGGCAGTAGGGGCGGCACTGGTAAGGGATAAGGGAGGCAAGAAGTTTCCGGTGTACTACGTCAGCCATGTTCTCAGGGAAGCAGAGACGAGATATCCGAACCTGGAAAAGTTTACCTACGGCCCTCATCATTGCTAGTAGGAAACTCAGGCACTAATTCTAGGGTCGGTTGATAGTGGTCTACACCAATCAGCCTTTGAAGAAGATCCTGCACAAACCCGAGGTGTCAGGTCGGCTGGCCGCATGGGCGATGGAATTAACACAGTTTGCTATAGAGTATCACCCCCGATCGGCAATCAAAGGGCAGGCTTTGGCAGATTTGTGGTAGAGTGCTTTTTCACAGAGCCGGAGATGAATATAGTGGCCGAAGCACAATCGGGTCAGACCTCATGGACTTTATACGTGGATGGGTCGTCAACTTCGGATGTCAGCGGAGCAGGGTGATCTGACAGAGTCCAGAAGGGTTCAAGGTCCAACAAGCTATTAGGTTCGGCTTCAAGGCCATGAACAACGAAGCGGATTATGAGGCCATCTTAGCAGGGATACGATTGGCCCGAAGTCTAAAGGTACAGAGGTTGATCATCTACAGTGATTCGCAGCTGGTGGTCAAGCAGTTATCGGGTGAGTACGAAGCTCGGGGGGCAAGGATGACCAAATATCTGGCCGAGGTAAAAGATAAGCTCACATACTTCGCATCGCACAGTTGTTTGGGGGTGGATCGATCAGACAATACCATAGCAGATGCCCTGGCACGATTGGCAACTACCGAAGCGAGCTCTTTCGATGGATCAGTGTACTTAGAGGTTTTGGAAAAACCCAGTATCCCGAAGACAGAAATCCTAGCTTTGGACCGACTCAATTGCTGGCTCACTCCTTATATCTCATATCTGGCCGATGGGACCCTCCCTTCGGACCGAATCCTATCCAGGCAAGTCAAACATCGAAGCTCGAACTTCGTCCTCATAGATGGAGACCTATACCGAAGGGCCTTTAGCTCTCCACTGCTCAAATGCTTGACTCCTTCAGAGGCAGACTACACACTTCGAGAGGTGCATGAGGGGATCTGTGGGGATCACATGGGAGCAAAATCACTGGCACATAAAATTTTGAGGCAGGGGTATTACTGGCCGACTATCTACACTGAAGCAAAGGAATTTGTCAGGAGGTGCCCCAAGTGCCAGCTGAACAGCAACATCCCACATCAACCTCCAGAAGAGCTGTACTCGGTCCTATCTCCAATTCCCTTTGCTGTATGGGGAATTGACATCCTAGGCCCTCTACCAAAAGCTAAGGGACAGGTTAGCTTTGTGATCGTGGCCATTGATTACATGACGAAGTGGGTCGAGGCCAAACCACTGCAAAAGATAACCGAGCAGGAGTGTTTGAAGTTTGTTAAAGAAGGAATAGTCTACCGGTTCGGTATCCCGATGGCAATAGTCTCAGACAATGGCAGACAATTTGTGGGGTCGAAATTTGAGGGCTTTCTAAAGGAGTTAGGGATCCAACACCGAAAGACTTCGGTCGCCCATCCTCAGTCGAATGGACAAGTGGAAGTAACCAATCGAACCCTGCTCAATGGGATAAAGCCGTAGAGTTGGATGAATTAAAGGGTCGGTGGCCCGAAGAAGTGCTATTTGTTTGTGGGCGTATCGAACTACTCCAAGAACTACACTGGGACTCTCCATTCAGACTGGCATTTGGGACCGATGCTCTCATTCCTGTAGAGATCGGATCCCCCACCCTTCGGGTCAGCCAATACAAAGAGTTATACAATGATGAAGGCTTTGAGACAAAATCTGAACCTGCTAGACGAAGTCAGGGATTCGGCTATATAAGGTTAGCGGTTTATCATCAACGGACAACCAGACACTACAATCAGAAGGTGAAGCCCTAGGAAGTTTGCAGTGGGAGATCTGGTCCTCCGGGAGTCGGAGGCTTCAACCCCCAGAACACCGGCAAGTTAATGCTAACTTGGAGGGGCTTTACGAAGTGGTAGGAGTGCCGAAGCCAGAACATACGCTTGAGCAATGGACGGGTTCGGAGGTAAAGAATACATGGCATGCTGGAAGACTTAGAAACTTTTACCATAATAGTTATGTTATTCTTACTTTTATCTATGTAACCGATTCCATTTAAATAATATGAATGAAAGTCTTATTCCTGTCAATGTTTACTTCATGAATTCATTACTACTCGAACCAGACCACGCTTCGGGCACTATCCGATCAAGAGGTTCGGAAGACACCACTGTCGAGATAAGTCCCGACTTAACTGACCGAGAGTTTAGTACATTCTTAAATTACAGATCCCGGGTACCTGTCCGAGTCAAGAGGTTTCGGAAAGACACCACTGACCGAGATAATGGTCCCGGGTATGACTGTCGGACCCTTCAAGATCAGGAGAACTTTAAGGACAATCCGATTAGAAGGTTCGGGAGGACATAACTGATCGAGATTAAGTCATAAGTAAAACTGACAACAATCATTCATGGGCCAAAAGTATAATCTCATTTATGCTTTAGAAAATTTTTTACAAAACTAATCGCTACGATTCGGGCAAAGTAAAAAAAAAATGGTGGCCCATGCAGGTCTCCTAAGTATCTACTATGCAGGGGGATTGTCTTCGGCTCCAGACTCGTCATCAGAAGAATCAAGGATGGAGACATCGAGCCCAGCAGCCATCAGCTTTGCCTTATACCTTCTCCCGATAAGTCTCATACCCTTCCCCAAATTGGGCTAGGACCTTATCATTCAAGGCTTCAGATTCTTCGTATTCGCGATGGCCTGCAGTCGGGTTTCGACGACCTTCTCGGGAAATGCGTTGACGGTAGCAGTCAAAGTATTGTTCTCCTTGATCAAGAACTCATCTTGCTGTTCATCTCGGAGTACTTGTCTGTAATACTATCAATAGCATTCGGTCCCGATCCTTGACCTTCTGAAGCAGATGATCTTTCTCTGCCAGAAGAATGTTGTGCTGATGCTCCAACTCTTCGATCTGGTCTTCCGCCTGAACAACCCGGATTTGGGTCTCAACAGAGAATCCTGCTCCTTCTTCAGCTCCGACCGCAGACCCCCGAACGTCAGCCTCAAGCAACTCTATTTCCGTCCCCAGCTAAACTTCTTTCTTTATGGCTCGAGCGAGGGTAGGAATGGCTCGGGCTTGTATAGCGTTGGCCTGCAGTGAACACATATATCAGTACAAAAAGTAAAAGTTAAACTTAATAGCAGCAATCAGATTGACAAAAGGAATTACCTATGTCTGAGCTCGAATGTAGGCCACCAAGAACTGATCAGAAGAATACCCCTGAAACCGCTCGTCGTCCACCCGGAAGTTTGAAGTGATCGAAGAGGGTAAAAGGGAAAACCTCTGATGGACTCTTGGGCCAACAAGTAGTCGGCGAAGCTTGGGAAGTGCTGGGCCCAGAAGAAGGGGTGGTGGCATTATCCGGACCAGGGACCACCATATACTCCGTCGGGTGGTCGCCACCCTCCGACAAACCGAAGTTTCTTGGATGGGGGTTCGAGAGGAACTTCTTCGGTGTCCTCCGAATCCTCAATCACCTCGGTCGGAGGAGGGGGCGGCGGTGGAGTCGGCTTCGGTTTGGAATGTGGAGTGGTTTTTGCAGGCGCTTTGAAGGCCGGTTTGGAGGGCTTCTTGGACTTCTTCAATAAAGCCGCCTTCTCCGCGCGACTCATCTTCAACGCCCCCTTCTGAGTGGTCAGAGGCTCGGGCCCCGAAGTGGACCCCAATGACAGCTCGCTGATCGGGACCATATCCTCCTCAGGAGCGTCGTCAGTCACTGCGGGTCGGATAAACCCGGCTGTGATGGTGGTGGGGATAAAGGCATCGACGACACCCTCGGGCTTGAAAATGGTCACTGCATGGAGACAAAGGGGTTAAGACCTGAAATGCTTATTGGAAAAGGAGATAAAATAAAGAAAACAGTAGGTACTCACAGTCGTGTTTGTACAACCAGGCTTCGTCCATTAGAAGCCCTAGATTCCACTGGATTTTCTTCCACTGTGTGTAAAACGTCTTGAAGGCATCGGCCCGACCATTCGGGAATTTAAAAATCTCTCCGCATGTCGACTGGATGGGCCCAGGAGGGAAGGAGCTGGAAGGTCGGGATCCCTTGGCAAAAAACCATGTTCATGCCACCACTTGTGCTCGCAGGGGTTTTGATTGGGATCTGTGCGGTTGGGGCGGTCTGTTGAGCTACCGAAGACCGGGCTCTTCGAATTACTAACGGTGAACAAAGCAAAGGAACGGATCAAGCCGGGAGTGAGTGTAGCATCCCCGAATTCGGGCCCCAAATCACCGCAGATCCGGTATACTATTTCTATCACTATTTGCGGAAGATATAAACATAAATTGTTTATACCATTAAACTAACCACAGTTATCCCCAAGGTCGAGTAACCTTAACTTATACACAATTCATAAACTATCTAAAATACAACACATTTATCAAATACGCTATTACAAGATAGCCGCACTTTATATCCCAAGCTGAACTTGGTATTATCTTTTCCTGTATCCGAACGCATTCGCCTTATTTGAAATGTTTTATCATGATATAGCAAGGGTGAGCATGAAAGTTGTCCAACAAGTTTATATACAACAATATAACGATATATCATGATTGAAGAGTATCAATAAAGAGCTTGCTATAATTCATCAATATAATGAGAACTAGCATGAACAAATTTTTGACTGAACAGTTTTAAACATGAACAAACATTTCTGAACCAACTGGTAATGAAGGTGATCAGCCTTTCATTCCTGACTTATACATGCAAGATGTACAGAGTACAATTTTCATGGCAATCAACAATGATTAACCATAGCTTGAAGAAACTACTCTTATAGAGTTAAGTAAAAGAAAACTTGCCTGAACCGTTGATTACCGCAACGCAATTTATAACGCATTATCTCGAGGACCTAATATTAGTAATATAGATCTCCAATATTAGAATAATATCATCATAGTATAATACTGTTATATTATATCCACAGAATAATCTAAACACATAGCACATAATCCTATCAGTCTATACAACACATAAAACTTAGCATCAAGTTAGACTATTAAGTTTGAGTCGATACCGACACAATTTTATCATCCCGACGGTCTAGTCGGACAAATATCGGTTTAAGTTCAATTAAACTCTTCCTAAGCGCTTAATCATGCCATAGAGTCACATTATATGATTTAACACTCGCTTTTTCATTTCATAAGTATTCATTAACATCTAATAAGTTAAATACTAATCCAGCAACCTGGATTCTAAATCTAGTAACCAAATTTCTAATTCAGCAACCTGGATTCACCAATCATCAATTCAGTCAACTTCTTTTCATTTTCCAAAAGCTTGGACATTTTTCTCATTAAATAAATGTCCGAAACAGCCCCCGGAAAATTTTGGGCAGCAACTTTTTGTCATTTGGCAGTTTTGGAGTCCTTTACCAAAACTTGAATAAAATGAAATCTATAACTCCGATTAATGATCCGTCAATTTTTTTGGGATCCTATCTTTCCTAACTACAGTTTTCACCTATCACAATCCATATTTGGACATGTTAACTCCCGAAAATTAGCCCGGAAGTGGCTGTTACAAAACTGTCCTTTTAACAGTTTTCTTATCTTTGTGTAGTTTGGGAGAAATCCCATAACTTGATCAATATTCCACCTAATTGAGTAATTCCAAAGGGATTTTATCCTTCACACATAGATCTAGCATCCCAAGAACATAAATCACAAATATCCATCATATATTTTCAAGAAAAATCAAAACCTAGCTCTCACTTTAAAAGTTCAAACTTTTCCTGAAAAAATCCAATTTTTTTTCTTCCTTTGATTTCCACCAATTTAACACCCATTATGGGTAGATCCAAACAATAAACACTTATTAACATGTATATACATAGCTTTTGAGTTTAGAAACAAAGTTTTTTATTTCATCAAACAAGCATCAACACAATCAAAGCTAAGAAAAAAAATTTAGGTTTTCTATCTTTTGAAAAACCTAGTTTACATTCCACACTTTAGATCTAACTTTTGATCTACAAAAGAGTTGGATCTACATATTAAACACTTTTAAACACCAAGATCTAAAGTTATAAGCCTCAAGATCACAACTTCAAGTTGTCAAAAATCAAATCAAAACACAAAGGAAATTAGCCAACACAAGTAGAAATTTTTGTTATACCTTTAGCTGTAATCCTCTTGCTTTTGATGGCCCTCTTTCTTGCTTTCCAAAGTAGGAGATTAGGTTATTGGACATCAAAGGATCCTCTCTTCTCCCTCCATGGTAAATGGCCGAACTCCCCCCCTCTCTCTCTCTTTGGTTTCTCTTAGATGCAAAGTAAGGAATGAGAAAAGAAAGAGAAACAAACTAAGCTAGATTTTTTTATGAAGTGTGGATTTTTAATATTTTCCAATCCCACTCTCTTTCTCACCTTGTGTCATCCGGCCATGCCTATTTGATCCACCAATTCTCACTTTCTCCCTTTCAATTACCAAGTGGTTGCCTTGCAAACTTTGCCAAATGAGTTGGTCAAATAAAGAATGACACCTAAGTGGAGTGGTTAATAGTTGTTCACCTAATAAGTAGATATAAATACATTCATTCCCCCTTCCTCTTCTTCCCATAGCCGGCCACTTGGCCATTATAATGCTCCCAATCTGCTTTCTTTTAATGCTTATTTGATTTACTAATGTCCAAAAAGTCTTCTCCCACTTGGGAAAAAAGTTGGGACATTCCTTTAATGTATTGCTTGGGCCTCTAACCAATTTCATTGGCCAACACTTGAGCTATAAAATATACATAATCCAATACCTTAAATTCTTATCCAACCCAATTAATTTTCTTAGGGTTTTAACTTCCTCAATTATAACACCAATCCTTGCTCATACACACATATTTTCTTAACCCAATTAGACTTGCTATAATTAGGTTATAAAATTAATCATTTGAGATATATAAAATAATTTTCCTAGAATTAGTAAGTATTCTAAATACCACAATTCTCTTTTTCCATAACCCTTAAGTTATTAAATCCTTCATTCCTAATATATATAATTAGGGTTAGACTAGTTTCTTTTGTTTGTTTATTTAATAAACAAATATAAACCATCACATAATGTTCATATTCATTACTCACATAACTATTAATTCTCAGGATTTTATACATAGCATTAGAGTTTCTAATTTAGCAATTAGGGTTATCTCTAATATATTATCAAAATACATAAGCCATTATATTTAGCATTTGATTTCCCAAATTAGGGTTTAAATTCTCGAAACTGAAATTAAAGTTTCTGAATATATCTTTAGGGTTTTCTAACTTAATCACCATGTTCATATCATGAATTTAGGGTTTCGGATTCTCGGAACTGAAACTAGGGTTTCCAGAACCGATTTCTAGGGTTTTTTATTAGACGTTAGGGTTTTCTAACCGAACATTGACGTTCTTAATATATACTTAGGGTTTGACACATATATAATTAATCTGGTCAACCCTTGACCCTTAACCACATTCTGAACACATACACAACCATAAACACAAAACATATTCTCATAAATCCTTAATCCTGAATAATTCACCTATTTCCTTTACCGAATTTTGAAATCCTCAAAATTCAATTCCAATAACACCAAACGCATACACTTTTCTTCTGTCTAGGTCTATTATTTAACCTTAAAAATCAATCATTTAAGATTTTCATAAATTGTCTAATTTCTCGGGTTGTCACATTCACCCCTCCTTATAAGAATTTCGTCCCCGAAATTCACATTACACCTTACACAGTGCACCTTACACCATTCACACACATATTTCACATGCTACCCAATACACCACTCACAAGGGTAAAAATTTTAAAACTGTGCTGAGGAATCGTATAGACTGTTTGTTTTTCATTTTCGCAAAGGTTTTATGAAAATTCATCCGCAAACTGTCATTACTTACGGAAACAAAGCGTGATTAGCCCGATATGCCCTGTACTGGCCAAGTACTGATTTTATCTGTTTTCCCATCACTGCCAAAGGCACAAAAATTTTACGTCAGTCTTATTGATTCCACAGTAAAACATTTTGGTTTGGGAAATTTCTTTCAATAAACATTTTTGAAAATGACGTCATGATGCCGCACTGTATTTAACAGTCCGTTGAGGATTTCGTCATTTTGTGACTTTGTTATACTACATCATACTGTAGTGGGCTGACGATCCTTAGATCACATCCAACACCAAGTAATTCTGCATTGATAACTCCATCATTTTTTTATCATCTCTGCACCAGGTCACATGGTACATAAGTGATAAATAAAAATAATTTTTTTTAAAAGGCACATAGTGCGTATTTAGCTTGATGTCAAAAATTGAGGTTTTAGAAAAGCTAGGGGTTTAGGAAAACCTAAATCTCCACTAATGATCATATTCTTAACAATCTATCTATTCCTATAATCCTTAACACTTCATTCACACACAACTATACCCAGTTCATAAAACCACACTTATGAGTTCATAACCTGGCCACAATTATATGAGTTTACGAACTTACCCTAGTCTGACCTTTGGCGTCCGTTCGCTGAGAGGCTCATAAACATTTCATATAACTATAAGTCAAGAATGTCACATAAGTATGAGTTCTAAGAACTCGTACTTAATCCTATATCTCTACCTATGACCTATTTATCTGTATATAACAACTAGCGTGACACAACATTTCATTTATTACCAATGCCACTAACTAAGTAGTTTTTACACCAAGTACAATTCCCCGCCCATACAAGGAATCATACAACTCAGTTGCTGACACGAGTCCTCATTGAAATCCCCACCTAATCTTAACCCCATTTTTCAATACAAATTCAATTCGTATTCATAATCCATAACTCTTTCATGAGTTTTCATAGTACAATTTCATAGTACAACTTACACACAGCATCTTGCTGTAAACTTTTCAATCATAGATTGATTCTTTCTGACTGTCATAACCTTATCAGATCAAGGGGTGATCTTATCGTATATATTACGATTTATTTCTATGCATTGATCGTTTTGTTTTACGATCTTCTATCCCTGCACTTTCAGTCTTTTAGACTCAATCTATTCACCATTACTGTTCAACTTTATTATCAGAGTTAGGGAACTCTGTATCTTAACAACTTATTGAGATTCGTCTTTGAACCTTACCGACCACTAACTCTATTTGAGTTAGTCTTATCCTAATCACTGCGGTTATTGGTCTCAGGTATTCCTACCTAAGCTTTATAACCAACAACTCTGATACCAACTGTAGCATCCCCGAATCCGGGCCCCAATCACCGCGGATCTGGTATACTATTTCTATCACTATTTGCGGAAGATATAAACATAAATTGTTTATACATTAAACTTAACACACTTATCCCCAAGGTCGAGTAACCTTAACTTATACACAATCATAAACTATCTAAAATACAACACATTTATCAAATACGCTATTACAAGATAGCCGCATTTATATCCCAAGCTGACTTGGTATATCTTTTCCTGTATCCGAACGCATTCGCCTTATTTGAAATGTTTTATCATGATATAGCAAGGGTGAGCATGAAAGTTGTCCAACAAGTTTATATACAACAATATACGATATATCATGATTGAAGAGTGTGAATAAAGAGCTTGCTATAATTCATCAATATAATTGAGAACTAGCACGAACAAATTTTTGATCTGAACAAGTTTAAACATGAACAAAACATTTCTGAACCAACTGGTAATGAAGGTGATCAGCCTTTCATACCTGACTTATACATGCAAGATGTACAGAGTACAATTTTCATGGAAATCAGCAATGATTAACCATAAGCTTGAAGAAACTACTCTTATTAGAGTTAAGTAAAAGAAAACTTGCCTGAACCGTTGATTACCGCAACGCAATTTATAACGCATTATCTCGAGGACCTAATATTAGTAATATAGATCTCCAATATTAGAATAATATTCATCATAGTATAATACTGTTATATTTATATCTACAGAATAACCTAAACACATAGCACATAATCCTATCAGTCTATACAACACATAAAACTTAGCATCAAGTTAGACTATTAAGTTTGAGTCGATACCGACACAATTTTATCATCCCGACGGTCTAGTCGGACAAATATCGAGTTTAAGTTCAATTAAACTCTTCCTAAGCGCTTAATCATGCCATAGAGTCACATTTATATGATTTAACACTCGCTTTTTCATTTCATAAGTATTCATTAACATCTAATAAGTTAAATACTAATCCAGCAACCTGGATTCTAAATCTAGCAACCAAATTTCTAATTCAGCAACCTGGATTCACCAATCCATCAATTCAGTCAACTTCTTTTCAATCCAGCAAGATGTATTCATCAGATTTTCTAATCCAGCAAACTGGATTCACAAATTATATAATCCAGCAAGCTGTATTCTAAATTCGTATCACGAAAATACCAAATCAGTTTATTATTTTCCTATCCTTTGTTCAAACACATATACATATATTTCATCCACAAAAATTATTTTTCCATAATTTTCCAACTTCCTTCGATATTTTTCAAAACTTAATACTAGTGCGTAGCTTAAGAAATTAGATACCTCGTGATTAACTCCAAACATTCCCATCTCTTGGAATAACCTTACATATGTTAACGTGATGCTCCATTTTAAATTTCGTGGCAATCGGAGTTGTAGAACTCCGTTTATAGCAATTTCCGTCGAAAAATCACAAAAATTGTAATGGTCATAACTTGGTCGTTTTAACTCGGAATCAGCTCCTTTTTGGACACGAGCTACATAATACCATATATTTTCATTTTCCAAAAGCTTGGAATTTTTCTCATTAAATAAATGTCCGAAACAGCCCCCAGAAAATTTTGGGCAGCAACTTTTTGTCATTTGGCAGTTTTGGAGTCCTTTACCAAAACTTGAATAAAATGAAATCTATAACTCCGATTAATGATCCGTCAATTTTTTTGGGATCCTATCTTTCCTAACTACAGTTTTCATCTATCACAATCCATATTTGGACATGTTAAACTCCCAGAAATTAGCCCGGAAGTGGCTGTTACAAAACTGTCCTTTTAACAGTTTTCTTATCTTTGTGTAGTTTGTGAGAAATCCCATAACTTGATCAATATTCCACCTAATTGAGTAATTCCAAAGGGATTTTACCCTTCACACATAGATCTAGCATCCCAAGAACATAAATCACAAATATCCATCATATATTTCAAGAAAAATCAAAACCTAGCTCTCACTTTAAAAGTTCAAACTTTTCCTGAAAAAATCCATTTTTTTCTTTCTTTGATTTCCACCAATTTAACACCCATTATGGGTAGATCCAAACAATAAACACTTATTAACATATATATACATAGCTTTTGAGTTTAGAAACAAAGTTTTTTATTTCATCAAACAAGCATCAACACAATCAAAGCTAAGAAAAAAAATTTAGGTTTTCTTTCTTTGAAAAACCTAGTTTACATTCCACACTTTAGATCTAACTTTTGATTTACAAAAGAGTTGGATCTACATATTAAACACTTTTAAACACCAAGATCTAAAGTTATAAGCCTCAAGATCACAACTTCAAGTTGTCAAAAATCAAATCAAAACACAAAGGAAATTAGCCAACACAAGTAGAAATTTTTGTTATACCTTTAGCTGTAATCCTCTTGCTTTTGATGGCCCTCTTTCTTTGTTTTCCAACGTAGGAGATTAGGTTATTGGACATCAAAGGATCCTCACTTCTCCCTCCATGGAAATGGCCGAACTCCCCCTCTCTCTCTCTCTTTGGTTTCTCTTAGATGCAAAGTAAGGAATGAGAAATGAAAGAGAAACAAACTAAGCTAGATTTTTTTATGAAGTGTGGATTTTTAATATTTTCCAAGCCCACTCTCTTTCTCACCTTGTGTCATCCGGCCATGCCTTATTTTGATCCACCAATTCTCTCTTTCTCCCTTTCAATTACCAAGTGGTTGCCTTGCAAACTTTGCCAAATGTGTTGGTCAAATAAAAGAATGACACCTAAGTGGAGTGGTTAGTAGTTGTTCACCTAATAAAGTAGATAATAAATACATTCATTCCCCCCTTCCTCTTCTTCCCATAGCCGGCCACTTGGCCATTATAATGCTCCCAATCTACTTTCTTTTAATGCTTATTTGATTTACTAAACGTCCAAAAAGTCCTCTCCCACTTGGGACAAAAGTTGGGTCATTTCTTTAATGTATTGCTTGGGCCTCTAACCAATTTCATTGGCCAACACTTGAGCTATAAAATATACATAATCCAATACCTTAAATTCTTATCCAACCCAATTAATTTTCTTAGGGTTTTAACTTCCTCAATTATAACACCAATCCTTGCTCATACACACATATTTTCTTAACCCAATTAGACTTGCTATAATTAGGTTATAAAATTAATCATTTGAGATATATAAAATAATTTTCCTAGAATTAGTAAGTATTCTAAATACCATAATTCTCTTTTTCCATAACCCTTAAGTTATTAAATCCTTCATTCCTAATATATATAGTTAGGGTTAGACTAGTTTCTTTTGTTTGTTTATTTAATAAACAAATATAAACCATCACATAATGTTCATATTCATTACTCACATAACTATTAATCCTCAGGATTTTATACATAGCATTAGAGTTTCTAATTTAGCAATTAGGGTTATCTCTAATATATTATCAAAATACATAAGCCATTATATTTAGCCTTTGATTTCCCAAATTAGGGTTTAAATTCTCGAAACTGAAATTAAAGTTTCTGAATATATCGTTAGGGTTTTCTAACTTAATCACCATGTTCATATCATGAATTTAGGGTTTCGGATTCCCGGAACTGAAACTAGGGTTTCAAGAACCGATTTCTAGGATTTCTTATTAGACGTTAGGGTTTTCTAACCGAACGTTGACGTTCTTAATATATACTTAGGGTTTGACACATATATAATTAATCTGGTTAACCCTTGACCCTCAACCACATTCTGAACACATACACAACCATAAACACAAAACATATTCTCATAAATCCTTAATCCTGAATAATTCACCTATTTCCTTTACCGAATTTTGAAATCCTCAAAATTAAATTCCAATAACACCAAACGCATACACTTATCTTCTGTCTAGGTCTATTATTTAACCTTAAATCAATCATTTAAGATTTTCATAAATTGTCTAATTTCTCGGGTTGTCATAGTGAGTCCCACCTCTTGGCAGATGGCTATGAATGAGACTAGGTGGATGTACGCGTTCGGCACGAGCTGCGCGAACCCGACCCCCACGAAGTTCAAGAAGGAAGAAATGAAGTCATGAAGTGGGAACCGAACCCCGTACTTCAGAACATACAGGGACACGACCACACACTCACCCTCGGGCCTCCAGAACATCTTCTCATCAGGACGAGGGATCCTCAGTTTGTATTCTTTAGGAATTTTAAAAAGAGTCCGAATATCGGAGATCTGGGAGGTGGTGATGGTAGAAGGAGTGTGGAGATGAGAAAACTCCTCTGAGGAGTGGTAGGCTTCTTGGACTCTAGCCTCGGTGTCTACCGGAGTAGGCAAGGCATCAGGAGTGGTGTCAGTAGGGGCATCCGGCATTATGACCTCTAGGAGGTCGCCGGTGGTGACGGTGGAGGAAACGATGATAGGCTTAGTGGTCGGAACAGTGTTGGAATCGGCCATTTTAAAGGGAATGTGATGAAAACGAGAGGTTTAGAAGAAGGAATGAGCAAAAATGGCACTCAAACGCTAAATGAGTAGAGGAAAATGGTGAATACGGAGGAGCAGGGTCTCGCCGAAAATCGCCTTGCCGGAAAATTTGAAGTCAGAGGATTTGAGAAAGAGGAGTTAGTAAAGGGGATCATGAAAGGGAAGTGGGGTTTTTATAGGGTGTATGGCATGGAGTCCCAGGGCGGCTACTAACTGCTTAAGGTGGGTCCAGGCATTAAAAGGCGTGCAACGTTTCAAATATCTATAACAGACCGTTTAATTTCCCCAGACAGCTCATCATTGGCTGTCATGACCTTTCGATATCCTGACCTTCCAAGTCACTAATTATAAAAATGTTATAATCAGAGACTGGGGGGCAATGTTCGGGAGCGTTTTACCGACCCCCATATGGGCTAAAGGCCTGACATCAGAAGGGCTTTATGAGACCACTGGGCCGAAGCCCATGGAGAAGTTGGAGGTGTTCGAGTCGGCATTTGAGCCATCTTGGGCCGAAGCCGAACCAAGTCTTGTGGTGTTCGGGGTCGGGTCTTCGAGTCTTTTGGGCCGAAGCCCAGACCAGGTTATAGGACCGGTTGGGCCTGCACAGTGGGCTCTCTTGCGTGCAGGGTTCGCGTTCCTAATCAGAATTAAATAAAGTAACTCCAAAGGTAGTGGGAGGATTTGATTCTACTTGCACCTTTTAAGGAGATTGTGTTGGACCCAAGTTATGGTAATTACCATACGCTAGGAGTCCTAATCCGACTGGGAGAAGGATTCTAAGGTGGTGAGTGTTATAAATACAAGGCCAAGGTTATCATGATGAGGTAATACCTACTTTTGAGCACTAAACATTTAGCCTCTATTGTTTACCCTTGTAACGGCCTGTACTCATTCTCACACCGGAGCTATCCCCCGGCGGCACAAGCCGTCAAGCTTCTGTGTGATCTGTTACTGTGCAGGTTCTAGCGCGTGAATTCTGTGATTGGACGCGCCGGTGAAACTTGGCGTTAACAGAACCCAAATCAAGAATTTAACACAAATAAGTCACACGATTAAGAACTACCCATTAGAATCTATATCTAGAATTCATCATTATAACTAAAATAAAAAATTATCCATTAGAATTTAGATGTTTGATTCTCTTGCTTCGTGTCTCTTGACTTTTCTTTTCTTTCAACAATAATAAGTCACACGATTTTTTACAAATCCATATTAAATCTGGAGATGTAATCTCAACTCAGATTTAAAAAACCCAATTCGAAAAACCGTCGTACATATCCAAATCAACGCCCACAATCTAGATTTTGTTAGAAAAAAAAACTACAAGTGGATACCTTATAGAAATAAAAATCTTGCAAGTTGAGTTGGAAATTGTGAAAATAGTGGGTTATCTCTTCATCTCGAAAGAGTTGATCTTCTCTTAGGCTTGCACGAGACTCTTCCGCTTTTCGCTTTTGCATGCCTTACGTTTTCTCCAGCATGTGTTGGGTTATTTGGAGAAAACGGGTTAAAAGATATAAAATAATCTCAACCACATAAAGTCATTAAAACAGATCCAACGGTTGAGCGTCTCATCTCTCAAATAACACTATTTGAGGGATCTCTCAACTGAAGGGGACTGATATATATACTGTCAGGATCAAGAGCACTCTCCTTAAATAGCACTCTACAATCAAAACGACGTAGTTTTTGGAGGACGCGGTGGCATTTTTGTAAATACAATGTCACCGCGTATTTACAAAAATGTCACCGCGTCCTCCAAAAACTACGTCGTTTTGATTGTAGAGTGCTATTTAAGGCGGATTGTTATTTAAGGAGAGTGCTCTTGATCCTCTCTGTATATATATATATATATAATAATAATTAGGTTCATATGCAAGTTGGACCATTGCATTTAACTACAATCATGCACCTAACAATGCTGTTTCTCTCATGTTTAGAGTGGCAGCTGAAATGATATTTTTATTTTAAATTTAAAAATACCTCAGATTGACTTTTTAAAACTCAATAATGATCTTAAAATTTGGAATTGAGAGAGTACAATATTTTTATAGGCTCCATTAATTTAATTTTTCATTAAGAGACCGTTCTTAATAAATTAGATTTATATTTTCCTCTTATCTATATCTATTAAGAGAAGATAATAAACAAATAAAATTTTACAAAATAATTTTACTTTCTTACCGAATCAGATGTTACGAGATATTAAACACCGCCCAGAGTCTCTAGCTCCCCGAGTGCAAAGGATCCTTCCTTACTTGGCGAGCTTATTCTCTGTCACAACTGAATTCTTGCCACCACTCTATCCTTCGGACCAGTGAGACACTTGTCATTGGCTTGATACATTGGGTTGCCCTTATGGGCTAAGTTTGGTTCATGGCTTCTTTGCCAAACCCACCCGTTTATACTTTATGCACCTTTTAGTCCCTCTTCCTGGTTTATTCTAACATTGCCCAAGCAAATTAAACCGCTATTTAATATAAAAAGTATAAATATTTAGATAAGTTTTTGGTCTTTAGAGATGATCTACCAAGAAATAAAATAATACATATTCAAGAAGTTGGGTATTGGCAAACCTTAGTTTCTATCTCTATAGAAATAGTAAGTACTCTCCCAACTATTGAAAGTGTGTGTAACTGTGTAACCTATATCCATAATATGACTTCTCTTATTTATATATATAGGTAACCTTCCTAAACTATTTAGGAATAAAGTTTTATTTAATTAAACTCTTTTAATTAATTAAATTTCTAATTCAATTAGGAACTTATGAGAGTACTTTTATTAATTAATTCTTAAACCATTTAAAAACTAAATAATAATAATATTAATAAGATTCCTCTTATTAATTTATATTTAACTAGTTGATAACCCGTGCAATGCACAGGCTAGTTTGTTTTTCGATTGTATAATTTTCTAAATTAGAATGAGAAAGATTTTTCATAATAATAATATTTTTTTCATATAAATTTTTCGATTTTTTTTTTGCATGGCATAGCAATTACATGTATAAATATGTTGCTATTGCTATTTTATTACTTCCACAGTTCCACTTTTATTGCGATAACCTATTTTATTTAAGATCATTCAGTTGTTGCTCAATTTTCTGAATCTTCTCTTTCATGGCTTCGATCTTTGTTTGTAGCGTAACAATAATTTCTTCGATCCTTGCATTTTTAGCATATCCATAACCACCATTGTCACTACTGCTATCATCGCTTATTTCAATAATTTGGCGTTTGTTCTGCCCTTTGTTTTTTGTTGGTATAGATCTGCAAATAAATGAAAACACATAAAATTTTAAAAATAACATGCAAAATAGGAAGAATATATTAGTTAAAAAAACAAACTAATAGTTGCTCAATTTTCTGAATCTTTTCTTTCATGGCTTCGATCTTTGTTTGTAGAGTAACAATAGTTTCTTCGATCCTTGCATTCTTGGCATATCCATAACCACCATTGTCACTACTGCTATCATCGCTTATTTCAATAATTTGGCGTTTGTTCTGCCCTTTGTTTTTTGTTAGTATAGATCTGCAAATAAATGAAAACACATAAAATTTTAAAAATAACATGCAAAATAGGAAGAATATATTAGTTAAAAAACAAACTAATTACTTTACCTGATATCCATTATTTAGTATTTTGTATGATATTGTTTGTGTATTGGGTTTTTTGTTTATGTGATAGTAGTATTTATAGGTGTTTTATATTTAATGAGTATTTATTTTTTTTGTCATCGATTCTTATCCGTTATATGTTACCAATTTTAATATTTATGGTTATAGTGAGTGTTGTCTTTTGGATTGTCTATTATCCGTTATATGTTATCAATTTTAATATTTATGGCTATAGTGAGTGTTGTCTTTTGAATTGTCTATTGATTTAACTCTGTATCTTAATTGTAATGCAATGTTGTATAGCATGAATCCGTGTGGCAGTTTTGAAGATGAAAGAAAAAGAAAAACTATTGGATTGGAAGAGGCAACTGAATTAATGGTTTTCTGTTATGTATTAATGGTTAATATTATGTATTAATGACTAATATCAATTGTATATTGGATTTCAATTGATTAAAATTGGGTGTGTTAATTAATTAATTAATTTGAAATTAATTGAGTTTATTGAGTTTCTATTGGAAATCAAATTGGAAAACAGATTAATTACTTGATTTTTAACAGCCGGATTAATTAATTGATTTGAAATTGATTGAGTTGGAGGATAAACTATGAAATTAATTGAGTTTCTGTTGGAAATTAAATTGGAAGACAAATTAAGTAATTTTTAACTATGTTAAAAATCAAATTGATTTCAATTGATTAAAATTGGGTGTGTTTGGAAGCCGGATTAATTAATTGATTTGAAATTGATTGAGTTGGAGGATAGGCTGTGATGTATTTATATATAAGGATTGATATTTCTAAAATATTAAATAATAAATATTAAGTTATTTAATTTGTTCTATCACCATAGCATAGATAAAATATACTTAACATATCATTACGATTATGTCATTCACTTCTTAAATAAATATTTTTCTTTTACGATGTGACCTTAAGTTCTCCATATTAAACTAGTTGTAAGACCCCAATTTATTATAAATAAAATTAAATTTTCTCTATTTAATATTTTGAAATAGTAAGAGTTGATTTGATTAATGTGGTTAGTTATGGTTAAAATGCGCAAATATTTCAAATTTGCAAGTGGTTATAAAATATTCATTTTTATCGGAGAATATTCGTTTGGTCGTGGAATATTCTTACTGTAGGGGAATATTCGTACGACGGCGCAACCTTGTGTGGGCCCCATAACGGAAAGCGATTGGATGAAGAAAACGACAAGTATAAGTTGTTTATAAATAACGGCGTAGTTGTTACCGTTAATACTGTTGGAATACCCGGTGGTTAAACACAGTAGCACACGGTATTGCACCAATTATTGATTCTTACGTAGGAAGACATTACTCAATAATTGTTACAGTAGCTACTGTTCAATATTTTATTTTATTGATTCAATAATTGCTACGTTGATATTTTATATTATTGTTGTTTCAATAATTGTTACTACACAGTATTTTCATTATCAGATCAATAATTCATATTATTTGAATAATATTATTAGATAACATTATTGTCAATGTCTAGAAGGTTCTGTCTAAGGAGAGGTTTGGTCACCTAATTGCGCGCCAGTAAGGAGAAATCCTTATTGGAAAGCCTCCTCTTTCATAAGAACTGTCTGGTTGTCAGTATTGTGATTCTGTAATATTATTTGTGAATAATTAATTATTAATTTATATGATAAGGAAAATATTCATTTTATGTGGATATAGATGGAAAAAAATTTTAATGTGACAATTGTTGAAAAATTGTTATTTTATCTTTTCTGATAAATAATTCATTTAAATATATCATTATATTTTAATAATATAATAATGGTGATATTTTTACAATGAATGTGGGATATATGAGTATATGAGGAGGAAGAGTATTTTTGTTACAATTAATGTTTAAAACATGTTAAACATGTTGGTGGACCCCATTTCTTGACTGGAATTGGTTTATAGCCCGTAAAATTACCCGTTTGTTGATTTCGGTTAACTTCTGCTTGGAATTTGGAAAAACTTAAACTTACAAAGTTATAGAGAATGGAATTTCCTATGGAAAGGACACGTGGTTCAAATTTTTCTGATAAAAGGGCTATTTATTATGAATTATTGAAGTTTCGTAGTTCCGAAATAATTGATTTTGAAAGTTTTAATTATTTTTAATAACAAAAACGTTTTTTTTGTCATTATTTGGTGGCTGAATTCAGATGGTCAAGGTAGACTAAGGAAAATTTTATAAATATATTAATATTTTATTAAATTTTTTGCTTTGGTGTTCTAAGCATTTTTCTATAAATTGAGTGTTTAGGTTAGAATTAAAAATCACACCAGAAACTGAAATTTTCTCTCCCTTTCTCTCTCTATATTATCAAGCGTATTCTTGTGAGTATTTTGATATTTTGAGTCTTGCTATACGGTGCAAGTTTTCTTCAGCACTATATCCGGTATTCCAGCTAGAAGTAAAGTCTTTTCAAGGTAAGGGATGTTATTTTTTTTAAAATGATATTATTTCTTCTAATAACATTATGCTGGATTATTGGTAAGATTTTTCTTGTGAAATTCTTGTCTTGTAGTGTCGGGGTTACTATTTACGTATACGGCACTATTCACGAATACGACACTATTCACAGAAAAATTAAAATTTCATTTTTGTCCAAAATATCTATTGTGAATATTAGCTTTGATTGTATCCATGTTTTGATCATTCTTGAATTTTACTTCTTTATGATTATTTATGAAGTATTTTTAAACTCGGATTGTTTAAAGTACGAATACATAATACTTGTTCTTTTGTTTCACTGGATTCCTTTTCTTTAAAATATTTTTCATCATCCTCAGTCCTAAATTATGGTATTACTTAATATCTTTGGCTTGTAATGCAAAAATGGTTGATTTTTTTATGAATATCTTTGGCCCGTAGTGCAAAGATGTACAAGTGTTGAGATGAACATGACCGACTGATGAATATTTTTGGCCTGTAGTGCAATGATAAATATTTGATTCAAGATGAATATTGGTTGATGTTACAGGGATAAAATATTAATGATGGACTTTTAAATTCATAGATTATAGTAGATTTCATTTTCTACGTAACTCTTCTATGAATTATTATTTCCGCTGCGAATATTGATCTGAAACTTGTTGTCTATTGTATTTTATCAGATTTTTTTCCTGTTGTAGACTAACGATAATTTGCTATATATTATCTTAGTTATAATATTCTTTACTGGGCTAGTTGAGCTCACCCTTTTTCTTTTTTATTCTATTTTTTTTCTCAGGAGGCGAGAATGTAGCGAGTTCTAGTCGGGGTGTGGAATGATGATTCTAGAAAGTTATTTTAGTAATCCTCACCATTTTTGTAAAATAATGTACCAATAATTGTAATGAAGACTTATTTGGGTGTGAATATTGTCTAGATGACAATATTTGTATTTAAACTCACAGTTTTCATGTTGTATTAATAAAGTTGTAGTTATTTCTGTACCATGTTATTGACGATTCAAAATGGGTTATGTATACCTATTTTGGGGGCGTCACACTAGTTGTGAATAAATTAATTAGAACAATTCGGATCTTATTTAAATAAATAAATTAAATTATTTAATTTATTTGAATAAATAATATTTATTCTATAATAAGGTTAAGTCCTTTTTGTTAGGTTTGTAATATTCATGAACGCAATCAAATTGCAAAAATTAGCGGAAGCGTGTAAAATGAGAGTTTAAAAAAAATTTATAAACCATATACCCGGATCATCCTTTATGCACAATTATTAATTAAACGAAAAGATAAGAATAAAATCATACCCTTGAAGATCCGAGCTTCCTCAGGTACAAGTTCACCTCCAATCCTTTTTCGCGCTCAACTTGAATCCACCGGGTTTGGTTCCTTCCTTTGATCAACGTTAGCCACCCAAGTGTTTGGCCTCTAGAGGTGATCCACCAAGGAAGAAGAAGAATTCAAGAATGCGTATTTGGCTCAAACCCTAGTTTTCTATCTCTATAGAAAAAAGGGGCGTCCTCTCCAATATTTGGAATTACGTATTCTAATAATACGTCAACCACCCTTTACCTATAATAAGACTCCTCTTATTTATAGATGTAGGCAACCCTCCTTAACAATTAAGGAATTGAGTTTTATTTTAATTAATTAAATTCCTTTAATTAATTAGGCTCCCAATCTTATTAGGAATAATTAATTAAACTCTTTTAATTAATTGGCCTCCTAATCCTATTAGGATATTTGAGAGTACTTTTATTAATTAATTCCCAAACTCCTTTAGGAATTAAATAATAATAATAGTAATAATAATAATAAGACTCCTCTTATTAATTTATATTTAATATTTCCAAAATATTAAATAATAAATATTAAGCTATTTAATTTATTCTATCACCATAGATTAAATTAAATATATACTTAACTTATTATTACGATTATGCCATTAACTTCTTAAATAATTATTCTTCCTTTTATGGTGTGACCCTTTAGGTTCTCCATATTAAACCGGTTGTGAATAAATCAATTAGAACAATTCTAATCTTATTTAAATAAATAAATTAAACTATTAATTTATTTAAATAAATAATATTTATTCTACAATAGGGATAAGCCTCCCTAGCGATCAACGACTTTCCAGATAATATAGATTTCAACATTAATCATAAAAGAACCTTTGAGTAAATAGTTACCGTACAATTCAATCCTTCCACCATACAATGTCCCAATTAAATATAAGACATGGAATTTCTGTCAAGTCTTATTTTATTTAATTATATGTATTTTCGACTCTTAAATGCACAACTCCAAATAATGCAAATTAGAAACTATTTTCTAATTTCATTCTGCCTTGGCCAAGGACTACTGGGTTGTCATTTATCGAATCACATAGGACATTTCTCTTCTTTTACTAGAAGTGGTAGATTTTTTATTGATCATACATTATCTCCATGTACAACTTATTATACCCAAGCATACCCTTTAATATACCCTAAGGGTCTTAAGGAATAAGTCAAAGTATAACTCATCATACACAAGATACTATGATGATCTCAAGTCTAAGGATCACTTGTACTACTATCACTACAGGAATTCCTATTGACATGCAAGTAAAACTCCATTAGGTATTCCTTAGCGAGTCACGTTCAGTGAACTTATTCTCTAATAAGCACCTACATACTTGCTTTAGTGTCTCCACACAAATGATCATGAGATCAATCATCCTCATCTAATGAGAAAGCAACGTATGTATCAATCTATCCGGATTCACTAATCCCCAATTTAGTAATCCAACGATTGGGAACTATTTTAGTTTTAAGCTTTCTAAGAATTTAGATCTCATTAGAATGATCATCATCATTATTCTAAAAGCATTGCTTAAAACTATGGGTTTATTACATATTATAAAACAACAATATGTAGATAATTAAAAGCCTTTAATAAATTAATACTTTTTATTAATAAATGAATAAGATTGTTACAAAGTATATGTTTTATCATCAAACATGATTGACTTGTGTGCATATTACTTTCACTTTTAGCGATCAACGATTTTCTAGATAATATAGATTAACATTAATCATAAAAGAACCTTTTAGTGAATAGTTACCATACAATTCAATTTTTCTACCATACAATGTCCCAAACAAATATAAGACATGAAATTACTGTCAATTCTTATTTTATTTGATTATATGTATTTCAATTCTTAAATGAATAACTCTAAATAATGCAAATTAGAAACACCTTTCTAATTTCATTTTGTTTTGGCTAAAGACTACCGAGTTATTAGACCTGACAAACGGGTGAGTCGGGTCGAGAGCGGGCCGGGCTAACGACGGGCCATGCCAAAATGGCCCGAGTTTTGACGGGCTAATATTTTGAGGCCCGTGGCCTGGGTTGGGCCTGGCCGGCCCTCAGACTTTTTCCTATTTTTTTAATTTTTTTTTTTGCAAAATCTTAATTTTTTAGCAACCTGTTGACGGGCTCTTGGGTGACGCTCGGTCTCTGTTGTTTTTATGAGGACAAACGTTGAATACTTTGATTTCATCATTCACATTTAGGACTGATCATTCGGTTATAACCGAACCGAATAGGCTATTCAGTTATAACCGAAAACTGAAATATTTCTATTTTTAATATCCGAACTAATAACTGAATTTTGGTAATAACCAAATAATCGAATACTGAATTACCGAATTGTAAATTCGGTATTTCGGGTAATAACCGAACAAGGGAGTTTTTCTTCAGGCTGTCAAAAGTAATGACCCCTTTATCACTGTCCATTAATAACCGAAACCCATTGCAAAGCTCCCCCATGAAACCGTCCCCACCAAGCTTTTCGGCCATGATGGGCAAGTAATCTTCGAATTGAGACTGGTTGTTATTTGACGCCATTATAGAGAGAAAACAAAGGAAAGATTTGCAGATTGTAATAATGATAGATAGATAGATGTGGGATTGATGTGAATATGGGGATGGGGGAAGATATCAATATATACAAGAGGTGAGAGAAAGAGGACGGTGATTGGGGTTTCAGAGAAGGAGGTATTGCACAGTGCGACAACTCAGAAACGGTTGGTTAATTATTTGCCTATTGCTTTCCAAGAAGCTCTCCTCTCTCTCTCTCTCTCTCTCTCGAGTATGGAGGGTATAATCGTCCGTTTACGAGGAGGCTGCTTTGACACTTCCCTCTCAATCAAATGGAATTTTGTGTTCTCAAGTAACAGCAGCAGATCTGAGGGTTGAGACCAGATTTGAGAGTTGGTGGACAACACCGCCGATCTTGGATGACTCCGCCACCGCCGATCTGAGGGTTGAGGCTGAGATCCTGGACTTCATCGTTTTTGTTTTTCAGCTACTTAATGATTGTGAGCTGCATTTGTTCAAAATAGAAATAGACCCTCGATCTCACGTTACTTCTTCTCATACTCAAGTTTATGCTTGACATTAACAAATATAAAATTAACATTACTATGAGTGACCGAGTCAAATCCAACTCTTTTGGAAATTTAAAAGTAAGAAAATAAATATTAGTTCTAGTTATGTTATTCTTAATTTAGGTTTTACTTTTTAAGAATAGTAAAATTTAAACAAAAGTAAAAAAATAATATATTATATTGAAGATTGTATTAAAAACAAACAGTTGTTGTAGCTCAGTTAATTTGAACTCTTATTTATTTACTTACAATATAAGACATTCTCTCATTTTACTAGAAGTTTTGTACTACTATCACTTAAGTAATTTCTATTGACAGACAAATAAAACTCCATCATGTATTCCTTTAGCGAGTTATGATCAGTGAACTTATTCTTCAATAAATACCTACATACTTGCTTTAGTGTCTCCACACAAATAATTATGAGATCAATTATCCTCTTCCTAAGAGCAAGAAAAGTATATAATAATCTATCCGGATTCACTAATTTCCTTTTTAATAATCTAACGATTAGAAACAATTTTAGTTTGTGAGCTATTTAGAGTTTAGATCTCATTAGCATGATCATCATCATGATTCTAAAAACATTGCTCAAAACTATAAGTTTATCACACTTAATCTAACAGCATCATGGAGATAACGAAAATGCCTTTAATAAATTAATTCTTTTATTAATAAATGAATAAGATTACAAAGTATACGTCGCATCATATCAAATATAATTGACTTACGTGAATACTAGTTTCGGTGTGTTGCAGAATAAAAATGTATCCATTTCAGTTCCAAAAACAGGATGCAAAATGCTCCTCTGGGAACTCTTGGTGCTACTGCTTTGGAAAGTTTTATGCTATTGTTATTGTTCTAACTTGAGAAAGTTGTTGGGTTGCCCCGACCCATATTGATTAGCTAGTTATCTACAATCATGCAGTTAATAATTGATTATTCATGAGACGATTCGCTTATATCCTGCTGTTTCTCTCATGTATAGAAAGACAGCTGAAATGATGATTTAGTTTGGTGGCATTTTGATTCCATTCAAATAAACTAAGCAAGCATACAATGTTCTTGAATTTGGTTCTTATAGTAAAGTTGCTCAAGCAAATAAATCACAAGAAACACTTGTTCAATGTAAAAGAAAACAAATATTTGAGCATCTGTTGAGCACATGATACCTCCAATTCCTAGTCAAAACGTCTAGACAGTGTCAGATAGAGTTGTAAATGAGACGAGACATTCAGCCCGGTTCGTTTACAACTGTAGTGCCAGTAGTGACACCAACCATCATGGGTAGTGCCAGGTGGGGTTCCAACAAAAGGAATAAAACAAATGTCAAAAAAGGAATCAAAACTAGAATCAAATCTTACAAAATCTAGACTATATGTATCACATGGATATATGTGATCTGGTTATCACTTTTTTTTATAAGTCGGTCAATTGACCAATAAAATATCGATATATGACAATCTCGAATGCGTATGTTTGTTCTATTGGTCAATTGACCAACTTACCCAAAATAAACTTCATACTAACCAATTCCTATTGGATTGCAAACATCCATCCCCCTCGACCCCAAACTTCCTTCTTTAATCAATTAATCAAAGTAGGCTTCATTTTATGCACAATCCAACATTTGCTAACAAACAATTCAACACAAGTGTAAAAATCACTACTCTTTATGATTAATTTTGATCAAATATATACAAATAATCCCTTAATTAATCAAATCAAATAAAACAAATCAAGCAAAATAATCCAAAAAAATAAAATGAATCAATCGTCAAGTCAATGCAGCAAATCCACCCCCTCTCATCATTTGCTTAAACTCATTAAAATTCACCCTCCCATCTCCATCCACATCCACCTTCATAATCATACTCTTGCAATCCTCTGCACTCCGCCCCTGTTTTAGCCCCAGCGACGCCATCACTGATTTCAACTCGTCCACCGTAATAAACCCGTCTCCGTTCTGATCAAACACATTAAACGCCTCCTTCATATCCTCCTCCTCGTCTCGTTCGTCCATTATGTTTTGGTACAACGCCCCAAATTCATCAATATCGACGCACCCATCTTGGTTGACATCAATTTTCTCGATCATTTGTGTGAGTTCTGCATCCGGGATGAAGATCCCCATGCTTTCTAAGGAGTCATTGAGCTCCTTTTTCGTGATCCGGCCGTCGCCATTCCGATCAAACATTTCGAACACTCGCCGGAGCTCGTCCGCGTCCATTCGGGGGCGGATCGGAATTTGATTTGGGGATTTGGTAATTTGGGTGTTGGTGATTTGTTGTTGGGGGTACCAAGAAGAGGGGAGGAAATTCCTTAGCTTCTTGGGTACCAAAGAAAGGAGGATTGTATTTAGAAGGTTGTAGAGAATGAAAATCCTCAATACAATGGATGGCATTGTTGGTTTATGTTTCTTACTTGAGAATTTAGTGGTGGGCGTTGCTAGAGTTTTGAGGGGAATTCGGAGGGGAAAGTTTGGTGCTAAATATATTAAGGAAGTTCTAAGTTTAGAGAGAGAAAGTTAGAGAGTTTTGGAGAGAGAGTTAGAGAGTTTTGGAGAGATGGGCGTGGGCGTGGGCGTGGGCGTGGGCGTGGTGGGGTTGATATGAGATCCAATGTTTGATGTAGAATGGGACTTTTTAAAAAACTTTTATGATAATTCTTATATTATCCTTATAAGTTATAACTTCAACTTTGCTAATCTTTTTATTTAAATTCCTCCAAAATTTAATTTTTTAAAATTAATGATGCCTCTTAGTGTAAAGGGAAAGGATGAATTCTAACCGTTGTGTCATTGTTGTTTATCCTTATATTATAATCTCTTACCCTCTGTTTTTGATTTTTGGACAGAAAAAAATAAAAAATTTAAATTAGAACAAAAAAGAAAAGAATAGAAAATTTGAAGTTTTTCTTTGTATTATTTTTGAGTTTTTAATAGAAAAAAATAAAAAAATTTAAAAATTTCTTTTCTTACGTTTTTGAGTACCAATAAAAAGAAAATTTTGTAAATTTACCCTTTTATTAATTATAACCATTGAACCATGAATAAAAATATGCAAGATAAATTTAATTAAATTTTTTTTTTATAATCAAATACAATTATCCAAATAATTGCGGAGTGCGAACCAAATTTTAGAAGGTGAAGTACTACAAAACCAGAATTCTGTTAAAAAAATAAGATAATATGTTTATTTGATACTAGTAACAAATAAACTTGCAAATTCAAGTTCAAACAACAAGCAAAGAATATATATATATATATATATATATATATATATATATATATATATATATATATATATATATATATATGGGGTTTAATCCGTGGCAAACGTTTGCTATGGGCGCTGTTCAGCAACCAAGTTGATTACCGTTGATCTGGACAATGTAAGGCCACGATTCAAAGTAATTATCTCCTGCCGCTACAGGATGTAGCGGCAGTCACCTGACTCCAAAATTCGGATGCCAAATTACTTTATTGCCCCTCTATATTAATTATAAATATATTTACTCATTGTCTTTACTCCTTGCCGCAACAGGCTCTAGCGGCAAGGCACATATTTTCTCTTTTGTGTAAGGCCACCAAGTTGCATTTTTTTAGTTTAATAATTTTATAGTAATTTTAGTTTACTAATTTTATTAATAAAAATAATTTATGTATCAATTTTAATAATAATTTTATTTTAATAAATTTATTAGTAAAAATAATTTACGTACCAATTTAAAATTTTATTTTTATTTTAATAAAAATAATTTACGTATCAATTTAATAATAATTTTAGTTTAATAATTTTATTAAACTAATTTTAGTTTACCATCAAACTTAGTTTAATAAAATTATTTTTATTAATAAAATTAGTAAACTAAAATTACTACTCCCTCCTATTCAGATTAAATGTCATTTTAGAGTTAAGCACACTTATTAAAAAATAATACAAAATATCTTTTGTTTCCCTAATTAATTATTTCTCTCTCCACAATTGTCTCTTCTCATTCTCCACAATTGTCCCTAATTAATTATTTCTCTCTCCACAATTGCATTTACTAAGCATATTAAATAGAGGGATAATTTTATTAAACTAAGTTTGATGGTAAACTAAAATTAGTTTAATAAAATTATTAAACTAAAATTATTATTAAATTGATACGTAAATTATTTTTATTAAAATAAAAATAAAATTTTAAATTGGTACGTAAATTATTTTTACTAATAAATTTATTAAACTAAAATTATTATTAAAATTGATACATAAATTATTTTTATTAATAAAATTAGTAAACTAAAATTACTATAAAATTATTAAACTAAAAAAAATGCAACTTGGTGGCCTTACACAAGAGAAATATATGTGCCTTGCCGCTAGAGCCTGTTGCATCAAGGAGTAAAGACAATGAGTAAATATATTTATAATTAATATAGAGGGGCAATAAAGTAATTTGGCATCCGGATTTTGGAGTCAGGTGACTACCGCTACAGCCTGTAGCGGCAGGAGGTAATTACTTTGAATCGTGGCCTTACATTGTCCAGATCAACGGTAATCAACTTGGTTGCTGAACAGTGCCCATAGCAAACGTTTGTCACGGATTAAACCCCTATATGTATATATATATATATATATATATATATATATAAATATGTATGTATATATATAATGAGAAACACAAGAAAAACAAAGAATTTAGGGACACAGGATCTCCTCTCGATTTGAGGGGATAACAAAATGGCGGTTGGATATTTTTTTTGGGGGTGAGTGGGTAGGGCTGAGCAAAAAACGTAAAAGAATCAGAAAAGGGTTTTGTAGGGGTGCGTTCAACAAGAGGAATTGTGAAAGAATTCGAAGAAGGAGCAGTTATTGGGGTATAACTATTAGTGGTGACAGATGAAGAAGTTGTTTGAGCCAAAAAATTTCTCTCTCTACTAGCTTAGGTTTATTAGATAAAAATAACTTGGGGAAATGAGTTGTAATTTAAAATTTATTATATTGAAAGTTGAGGATAATAAATATGAGAATTAAAAAAATATTACTTATTCCAATTTCATCGGTCCAAACCAGGCCAATTTTGGACGGAAAACTCTAGCAGGAAAAGTGGCTCTGTCAATTTTTTTTCATTTCTGTTTATTAAAAAACACTGGACGAAAAACTTTAGCAGAAAAAGTGGTCAAGTTTTCTATCCATTTCTTTTCATTTCCGTTTATTAAAAAACTCAGAAACATAAGAATTGAAAAAATCTTAAATTTTCCGTCTATTTCTTTACTGTTAACACTCTGTTTCAGAGTGTTAACCTTATTTTACTCTCTCATTCTCTCATAATCTCTTATTTTTTAATTATTATTATTATTATTTTTTTACACACGTAGTGTGTAGTGTGTGAATATCATATAACTATTGTTAATTGCACACACAAAACGCGTATTAAATTGTCTAGAATCAGAATCCGCTGCAGTTGGATGTAAATATGTAATCAAATTACGCCTTAGGAGAAAAAGAAAGGGTAGATAATGTGTTGTGGTCTGTCGAGAAGAAGGAATTAACGCGTTGTCATTATTGTGGTCTGGCATTAGTTTTTTCGTGGTGGGGTATTTAAAAAGTAGTTAGAGGCAAAAAAGAATAAAAACAAGACCGTTGACAACGGATCTTAAGCGAGAGAGTGAGACACTGAGGACTAAATGGCCGGTTTGAGGGAGAGAAGATCTTCTGTTCCTAATTTATCTATTTTTTTGTTTTTTTTATTTAAATTTTGACACATATTCTCTTACTTAACAGTTAATATTAATTAATTCTAAAATTAAATAAAAAAATATGTGTCAAAATTTAAGCGGGGGACACAAGGAGAACAAAAAATTTAGGGACATAGGATCTCCTCTCGATTTGAGGGGATAACAAAATGGCCGTTGGATATTTTTTTTGGGGGTGAGTGGGTGAAGGGAACGTTTGATACGTGAAGAAAAATGAAAGGAAAACACCAAAACCAATAATTATAGATTTGGTTTAGCCATTAATCCATTCAATTAGATTAGTAAAAGTATAAATAGATAACAATTTATTTATTTTTTTCTAAAAAAACTTTTGACACCAAAAACAATATTTTAAAAAGAATAAAGTTCATATCACCACGTGGGATTTGGGATATTTTCTACTTAACCACCTGTAGTCAGTAAAACTACATTCAAACTTCTAACTTTTTGAGTTGAAGTAAATAAATACTTTCCGTCTTAACTCAGTTACTTGAGTTGGCTAAAGACTTACTTACCCCCCTCTCTCTCTATATATATTGAAAAAGACGGATGATCCTACCAAAGAAACAGAGCGTGTATATATAGTAAAGACAGAGCTACTGCATCAAAATCATCCATATCATTTCAGATAAACGAATTCACATATAAACGAATTCAGATAAATTGAGCTTACCAAATCTCTAGCATCTGTTATTATATATATTGCAGGTACGTTTTGTAATTTAACAATAAATCTCTAGCATCTGTTATCCATTGTGATCTATCATCTCTATTTTTTGATCTATTTTTGCATCTATATTTATTAAGTGGGTACTTGAATACTGAAAAGAGAAGGTCAATTCAATTCTCGGAGTGAGAAATTCAACCCTCACCAGGAAGAAGCTGCTTTTGACTTTTCCATTGATCCACCTAGACCATCCCAAGCTCATTCTGGGCCGTTGGTTCACCGAGCTGCCTGGTCAAAGGTTGGGAAAAACATGGAAGATGCTCCCAAGATTTCAACTGGAACCGACTTACCCACAATGTCCAGCTTAGTAGCAGCTAGAAGAAGTTTGATATCTGAAGATTGTAGGGAGAAATATGGAAATTTACAACAGGAAGTTCCAAAAGTAGTAGGCAGATTTCTGGGATCCTTCAAGGAGACTTCTGATTCCATGAGAAAGCAGGATCACCGCATGCATATAAAGAGTGTTATGGGTCAAAAGGGCAACAACATTCACTACTCCGGTCCACTACTAGCTCCAGCAGGCAAAGTGGATCAGATGCTAAAAGACCATTGTGACGCCCCTAAAATTAGGTATACATCATCCATCTTGGATCGCCAGATACATGATACAGAATTCAAATACAACTTACTAATATAACTGTCGTGTACAATACGACAGAACATAAATTGTGAGTTTGAATACAAATATTGTCTACTAGAGATTATACAAACTCAAAAGGAGTCCTCATTACAATTATTATCACACTATTTCACAGAATAGTGAGGACTACTAATGCTATCCTCTGGACCATTACTCCATTTCCCGACTCGTTCCAGCTATATTCTCATTTCCTGAAGAGAACAGTGAAAGAAAGGGTGAGCTCAACTAGCCCAGTAAGAAATATTATGACTAAGATAATGCAAAATAAATTATCATTAGCCTTCAACAGTGTTAAACTGATAAAATATAGTAAACATCACGTTTAACTGCAGCGGAACAAGCAATCCATTAAAAGAGTCAAGTAGAAAATAAAATCTATTATCTTTTATGATTTAAAAGGTTTTTCATCGCTGTTATAGCTGAGACTCAGCTTAATAAATATTCCACATCATCGAATCACCCCTGCACTACGGCCAAGGATATTCTTTAGTATCACGACCATAATTATTCATGCACTACGGCCAAGAATATTTGTGTATTCATTAATGGTCATGATCATGCCAACAACTGTCCATCAATGCACTACGGGCCAATGAAAACTTTTACCACATCATTTGTAACATTACGGTCATGATTATACCGAATAATCCCTGGTCATAATCATACCAAGTCCATCTATGCACTACAGGCCACAGATGACTTTTAACAAAATATAAACATGAGGATGATGACAATGATATAAGAATTCAATAAAACAAGTTCAAGAATTATTTTATCCAGAAATTATTAATGTCCAAATTGTCAACATGATACTATTTTGTAGAGTAAAATTTAAGAATGATCAGAAGAATATTTCCATGAAAGGATACTGGATGAAGCACAAATATCAAGGATATTCCACTAATTTCATGGAGTATAGAAGTCAGAATTTTAATCAACTGAGTAATACCGAATACAATAACAAAAGATATCACCATGCATGCGATAGAGATCGCATAGACAGGTTATTCCAGCAGAATAATAATAACGGAACCAGGTCAGGTGAAATTCAAACTGACAGGATGTTCCAACAGAATAATAAATGCGGAATAATAAATGATGGAACCAGGTCTGGCGTATAGCACAGACAAAATATTCTGACAGAAATGTAAAGACGGAATAGTAAATGGAACCAGGTCCGGCGTATAGCACAGACATGATATTTCGACAGAGATATAAAGACAGAATAGTAAATGGATGTCACCAAGTATAGGGTATTCCGCGTATACAGGTTATTCCAACAGAATAACAATGAATGGAATAAAATAAGGATTTCACCAAGTATAGGGTATACCGCGTATACAGGTCATGTATAGAGTATGCCACTTTTACAGGTTATTCCAACAGAATAACAAAGAATGGAATAACACAAGTTCTCTTCAAGAAGAAAGAATAACACCCCTTACTTTAGTAGAAGATTGAATACTGCAGTAGTGTAGTAACAGAATACTCTTTTTCTTTCTCTCTTATTCTCTCTATACTTTCTCTCTCTATAGCTTGAATGAATTCGTGAAAAATAATGAAGCACTAGGCCTCTATTTATAGAAGATTTTTAGCTTAGCACTTGCCATGTGAAAAGGTAAGTGGCTTGACGACTGGTGATGTGAAAAGAAAAGTGGTTTGACGCCTGTAATGTGGAACGACAATTGGTTCGACGCCTGTAATGTGAAACGACAAGTGGTTCGACGCCTGTAATATGAAACGGCAAGTGGTTTGACGTTTGGTAAAGGTAATTACTATTGACGAATGTAATTACTATTGACGAAGGTAATTACTATTGACGAAGGTAATTACTATTGACGAAAGAGACTCTTAGATGATGACATATGGGCCCCCCCATAAAATAACCAAACTTACCACAAACGTCTCATAACAGACTCTTTATCAAGGATTGGATAAATATTACCATAAATTATTTTATTTTTAATCAACACATAATTAATCTTTCAAAAATTATTAATCATTTATAACTTGTCGTCTCAATTATTGATATAACATATTATACAGATGATACTGTGACAATAATTGAATCAATAATATAAGAGATATGATGCAACAATTACTGTAGCAATAATTGAGTATAGCTGAGTGACTTCTCACGTAAGCATTAATTATCAATACAGTGTGCTACTATGCAACCACGCATTTTACTGTACTTTAACTACCGAGTAGTTCAACAGTTTTAACGGTAACACCTCCGCCGTTATTTTTATAGAAAGATAATTTTGTCGTTTTCTAACTACGACAATACTTCCGTTGTGGGGTCCACCAATGATTGTGCCGTCGTACGAATATTCTCCGACAAAAAGAATATTCCCCGACCAAACGAATATTTTATAACAACTTGCGTACTTTGCAAAATTTATAAATATTTCCCACAACTATAACATTATATCAAATTTATTCCATAATATTCAAAAATAATATTTATAGAAAATTCATCTTTATTTATAAAAACTGGGGTCTTACAACCTCCCCTTCTTATGAAATTTTGCCCTCGAAATTAGGGTACGTACCTGGTATGTCGAAGAGGTAAGGATACCTTGATTTCATTTCAGATTCTAACTCCCAAGTCATTTCCTCAACATCGTGGTTTCTCCACAACACTTTGACTTGAGGTATAACCTTGGAGCGTAGAATATGTTCCTTCTTATCCAAGATTTGAACAGGAACCTCTTCATACGTTAAATCTTTCGCTATTTCGTCCGGTTCTAACTCAATAATGTGGTTCGGGTCTTTCACATATTTACGTAACATGGATATGTGAAAAACGTTATGAACACGAGACATACTTGGCGGTAAAGCGAGTCTATAGGCCACAGTTCCTACTCGATCGAGGATTAAAAATGAACTGATGAATCGAGGATTGAGTTTTCCTCTCTTTCCAAATCTTGTAACTCCTTTCCATGGAGTAACACGTAAAAACACATGATCTCCTATATTAAATTCCACGTCCTTTCGATGAAGATCAACATAACTCTTTTGTCGATTTTGTGAGGTTTTTATACGTTGTCGGATCGTTTGAATCTTTTCCGTAGTCATACGTACCAACTCCGGTCCCAACAACGTTGCTTCACCCACCTCATCCCAGCATACTGGAGAACGACACTTTCTTCCATACAACGCTTCGAATGGAGCCATGCCAATACTTGCTTGATAACTGTTGTTGTAGGAAAACTCCACTAATGGTAAGAACTTGTCCCAACTTCCCTTGAAATCAAGGACATAGAGTCTTAATAGATCTTAGAGAGTTTGAATAGTCCTCTCCGACTGTCCGTCCGTCTGAGGATGATATACCGAGCTAAATCGTAAGTCTGTGCCCATAGCTTTTTGCAAACTAACCCAAAATCGTGAAGTAAATTTTGGGTCTCGATCAGAAACTATGGATACCGGCATACTATGCAGTCTTACAATCTCGTTTATGTACATACGATCAAGACGTTCAAGTGTATAAGTTTCTCGTATCGGTAAAAAATGAGCAGACTTGGTCAATCTATCAACAATGACCCAAATCGCATCTGTGCCTTAAGAAACCTTAGGAAGACCGGTAACGAAATCCATGGTAATGTGCTCCCACTTCCATTCTGGAATTTCAAGTGGTTGAAATGGACCTTTTGGTACTTGATGCTCCGCTTTAACTCGTTGACAAGTTAGACACCTTGAGATAAACAACGCTATCTCTCTCTTCATATTGCTCCACCAAAATGTATGATGAATATCATGATACATTTTGATACTCCCAGGATGGATTGCAAACGATGTATTGTGCGCCTCCATCATGATTTTATACTTTAAATCAGGGTCGTTAGGAACACAAAGTCTGGAGTTGACTCGAAGTATTCCTTCTTCATCGATTCTTGCTTTCGGCATAGCACCTTCTTGCACTTTCTTCCTCATACGCATCAGCTCCAGGTCTGTAGCTTGAGCAGCTTTAACTTTATCGATTAAAGTTGGTTCTACTCGTATATTCACCATCGTCACATGCGTCCCTGGAGTCTTTAACTCTATCTCCATCCTTTGCAAGTCACACAAAATGGGCCCTTGCGTTGACAATATCGCACTCGTACTTGTATGTGATCATCTACTCAATGCGTTAGCTACCACGTTCGCTTTTCCAGGATGGTATTGGATGGTATGATCATAATCTTTCAACAGTTCAAGCCAACGTCGTTGTCGCATGTTGAGTTCCTTTTGAGTGAAGAAATATTTGAGGCTTTTATGATCCGTAAAGATCTCCACTTTCTCCCCATACAAGTAATGCCTCCAAATTTTAAGTGCAAAGACAACAGCTGCCAACTCTAGATCATGAGTAGGATAATTCTTCTCATATTCTTTAAGTTATCGCGAGGCATAGGCTATGACTTTTCCATGTTGCATGAGGACACATCCCAGCCCTTTGCCCGAAGCATCACTGTAGATGACAAATCCCTCCGAGCCAGATAGTATTGTCAGAACAGGTGCTAAAATGAGTCTCCTCTTGAGTTCTTGAAAACTCTTCTCACATTCTTCGCTCCAACCAAACTTGTATCTTTCCGAGTCAGCTGAGTCAATGGAGTAGCGATTCGAGAAAATCCTTCCACGAATCTCCGATAATAACCAGCTAAACCGAGAAAGCTATGTACTTCGGTCACTGATTTAGGTTTCTCCCAGCTTTGAATAGCTTCAATCTTTGCTGGGTCAACAGATATTCCATGACTTGATACCACATGCCCAAGGAATGCTACTTCCTCAAGCCAGAACTCGCATTTCTTCAACTTGGCATAAAGCTTATATTCACGAAGCTTTTGGAGTGTCAGCCTCAAGTGTTGCTCATGATCTTCACGGCTTTTGGAATAAATAAGGATGTCATCAATACAGACGACCATAAAGTGATCCAAATATTCCTTGAATACTCGATTCATCATATCCATGAAGGCAGCAGGAGCATTAGTCAATCCAAAGGACATGACTAGGAATTCATAATGCCCGTACCGAGTTCTGAAAGCCGTCTTTGGAATGTCATCGGTTCTAATCTTCAATTGGTGATACCCGAAACGAAGATCAATCTTTGAAAAGAATTTGGCTCCTTGCAACTGGTCAAACAAGTCATCAATACGTGGCAATGGATACCTATTTTTGATGGTGACATGATTCAACTCCCGATAATCAATACAAAGTCGCATACTCCCATATTTCTTCTTCACGAATAGAACAGGAGCACCCCAAGGAGAAGTACTAGGACGAATAAAGCCAATGTCTAACAATTCCTGCAGTTGAGTTTTTAACTCCTGAAGTTCAATAGGAGCCATTCGATATGGGGCTTTGGAAATGGGTTTTGTACCGGGTTCAAGGTCGATACAAAATTCAATTTCACGCTCTGGGGGTAGGCCAGGAAGTTCTTCGGGGAATACGTCAGGAAATTTATTAACAACAGAAATATCATTCAAGGCTGACGTATTTTTGTTTAAATCTGTGACATGAGCTAAGAAAGCTTGACATCCGTTTTTCAATAAACGAATAGCTTTATGGCTTGAGATGACCGTGATTGATTTTAATGGTTTGGTCGCTTGAATTCGCATAATAGGTTGATTAGGAATATGAAAGCTAACAACCTTATGGAAACAATCAATTTTTGCATGATAATTAGTTAACCAATCAATCCCTAGAATCACGTCAAATGCAAGTATTTTCAATGAAATAAGATCTACAGGTAATGTGAGGGTACCGATTTGAACCAAACAAGACTTATAAACAGTGGATGTAATGAAGGTTTCTCCCAACGGAGTTTCCACAGATAAGTTAAAGTCTAATTTCTCCGGATTCAAATTTAATCGATGAGCGCAAGAAGGAGAAATAAAAGAATGGGTAGAACCGGTATCAAATAAAGTATAGACTTCATTAGATTTTATGATAAGCTTACCCGTAATGACCTCATTCGGGTTCCTCGCTCTCTGGGAGGTCACAACAAACGCTCTCCCTTACACTACCGGCTTTGACCTTTCTGGGACGGCCTTTGGTGCCTCCATTCTAGCTGAATTTGTCTTCGGTAAACGACAAAATCGAGCTAAGTGACCTTCTCTTCCACAATTATAACATGCTTTGGACGGCATCGCGCAATTTGGACCGATGTATCCCCCCCCTCCGCATTTGAAGCATATGATAGGTGGTCTTTCTCCTTCCTTAACAACGGGTACTGGTGCTGACGTCTTTCCATCATTGTTGAATCTCCTCTTTTTGAAATGTCCATTCTTATTGTTTTGGCCCTGATTACCACCGAAGTGGTTACCATTTCTGGCCTGCTGATTCCCTCCACGCTTGTTGTCACCGCTTCGATGACCACTCTCGCTGGTATTATAATTTTGCCGACTGCTCTCTTTTAGTTGAGTTGACTCGTTATCGCGCTCCACTAACTGAGCCCTATTTACAACATCTGAATACAAACACAGTTTATGAGAAATAAGATGTTGACGTATCTCTGGCTTCAAACCTCTTAAAAACATTCGCGCCATTCTCTCTTCATTATCCACCAAGTGGGACGCAAACCGTGATAACTCTGCAAATTTTGCCTCGTATTGCGACACGGTCATATTATTTTGTTCCAACTTAATAAACTCCACCTCCTTCATGTGGCGAATACTTTCGGGAAAGTATTTGTCGTTGAACAGCTCCTGGAACTTCTCCCAAGATATCTTCAGTACAGCAGGTTGAGTACGTTTTACCGATTCCCACCAGTAATCTGCCTCTCCGCGCAACATAAAGGCGGCAAAGGGAACCTTTTGCTCCTCGGAGCATCCCAAGACATCAAATATCTTGGTGATCTGCTTTATCCATGCTTCTGCCGTAAGTGGTTTTGGCTCTCCCTTAAACTCCGGTGGTCCCAGCTCCTTGAACTGTTTAGCGGTGACCGCCCGAGAGTTTCCCGTGTTTCCATCTACGTTTTGGACAGGAGTCGCTTTCGCCTGCTGTTGCATGAATTGCATAAAGCCTCTGAACATTTGATCATTCATCATTTGGTCAGTGTTGTTGTTTGCATGAGGATTGTCGACTTCCTGATGCACATTATCCTGATTATTGATATGTGGTGAATCAACGATCGCCTGTGCTCCATTGCCATTCTCAACATTCTCAGATGTCATTTTCAGATACTGCCACAAAACAAAAGGTTAATTGACATGTAACATATTATCCCTATATTCTGACCGACCAATAAAATAGCACATAAATGTAGGTAGGTCATACTAGCGAAGGAATTCCCCGTCTCTCCCCTCCTAGTACTATTCTCACATCTTAGCCAGGGATCATATCCCTAAGCTCTGATACCAACTGTGATGCCCCCAAAATTAGGTATACATCACCCATCTTGGGTCGCCAGATACATGGTACAGAATTCAAATACAACTTACTAATACAACTGTCGTGTACAATACGACAGAACATAAAATGTGAGTTTGAATACAAATATTGTCTACTAGAGATTATACAAACTCAAAAGGAGTCCTCATTACAATTATTATCACACTATTTCACAGAATAGTGAGGACTACTAATGCTATCCTCTGGACCATTACTCCATTTCCCGACTCGTTCCAGCTATATTCTCATTTCCTGAAGAGAACAGTGAAAGAAAGGGTGAGCTCAACTAGCCCAGTAAGAAATATTATGACTAAGATAATGCAAAATAAATTATCATTAGCCTTCAACAGTGTTAAACTGATAAAATATAGTAAACATCACGTTTAACTGCAGCGGAACAAGCAATCCATTAAAAGAGTCAAGTAGAAAATAAAATCTATTATCTTTTATGATTTAAAAGGTTTTTCATCGCTGTTATAGCTGAGACTCAGCTTAATAAATATTCCACATCATCGAATCACCCCTGCACTACGGCCAAGGATATTCTTTAGTATCACGACCACAATTATTCATGCACTACGGCCAAGAATATTTGTGTATTCATTAATGGTCATGATCCTGCCAACAACTGTCCATCAATGCACTACGGGCCAATGAGAACTTTTACCACATCATTTGTAACATTATGGTCATGATTATACCGAATAATCCCTTGTCATAATCATACCAAGTCCATCTATGCACTACAGGCCACAGATGACTTTTAACAAAATATAAACATGAGGATGATGACAATGATATAAGAATTCAATAAAACAAGTTCAAGAATTATTTTATCCAGAAATTATTAATGTCCAAATTGTCAACATGATACTGTTTTGTAGAGTAAAATTTAAGAATGATCAGAAGAATATTTCCATGAAAGGATACTGGATGAAGCGCAAATATCAAGGATATTCCACTAATTTCATGGAGTATAGAAGTCAGAATTTTAATCAACTGAGTAATACCGAATACAATAACAAAAGATATCACCATGCATGCGATAGAGACCGCACAGACAGGTTATTCCAGCAGAATAATAATAACGGAACCAGGTCAGGTGAAATTCACACTGACAGGATGTTCCAAAAGAATAATAAATGCGGAATAATAAATGATGGAACCAGGTCTGGCGTATAGCACAGACAGGATATTCCGACAGAAATGTAAAGACGGAATAGTAAATGGAACCAGGTCCGGCGTATAGCACATACATGATATTTCGACAGAAATATAAAGACAGAATAGTAAATGGATATCACCAAGTATAGGGTATTCCACGTATACAGGTTATTCCAACAGAATAACAATGAATGGAATAAAATAAGGATTTCACCAAGTATAGGGTATACTGCGTATATAGGTCATGTATAGGGTATGCCACTTTTACAGGTTATTCCAACAGAATAACAAAGAATGGAATAACATAAGTTCTCTTCAAGAAGAAAGAATAACACCCCTTACTTTAGTAGAAGATTGAATACTGCAGTAGTGTAGTAACAGAATACTCTTCTTCTTTCTCTCTTATTCTCTCTATACTTTCTCTCTCTATAGCTTGAATGAATTCGTGAAAAATAATGAAGCACTAGGCCTCTATTTATAGAAGATTTCTAGCTTAGCACTTGCCATGTGAAAAGGTAAGTGGCTTGACGACTGGTGATGTGAAAAGAAAAGTGGTTTGATGCCTGTAATGTGGAACGACAATTGGTTCGACACCTGTAATGTGAAACGACAAGTGGTTCGATGCCTGTAATATGAAACGGCAAGTGGTTTGACGTCTGGTAAAGGTAATTACTATTGACGAAGGTAATTACTATTGACGAAGGTAATTACTATTGATGAAAGAGACTCTTAGACGATGACATATGGCCCCCCCATAAAATAACCAAACTTACCACAAACGTCTCATAACAGACTCTTTATCAAGGATTGAATAAATATTACCATAAATTATTTTATTTTTAATCAACACATAATTAATCTTTCAATAATTATTAATCATTTATAACTTGTCGTCTCAATTATTGATTTAATAATATAACATATTATACAGATGATACAGTGATAATAATTGAATCAATAATATAAGAGATATGATGAAACAATTACTGTAGCAATAATTGAGTATAGCTGAGTGACTTCTCACGTAAGCATCAATAATCAATACCGTGTGCTACTATGCAACCACACGTATTACTGTACTTTTACTACCGAGTAGTTCAACAGTTTTAATGGTAACACCTCCGCCGTTATTTTTATAGAAAGATAATTTTGTCGTTTTCTAACTACGATAATACTTCCGTTGTGGGGGTCCACCAATGATTGTGCCGTCGTACGAATATTCCCCGACAAAAAGAATATTCCCCGACCAAACGAATATTTTATAACAACTTGCGTACTTTGCAAAATTTATAAATATTTCCCACAACTATAACATTATATCAAATTTATTCCATAATATTCAAAAATAATATTTATAGAAAATTCATCTTTATTTATAAAAACTGGGGTCTTACAACCTCCCCTTCTTATGAAATTTTGCCCTCGAAATTAGGGTACGTACCTGGTATGTCGAAGAGGTAAGGATACCTTGATTTCATTTCAGATTCTAACTCCCAAGTCATTTCCTCAACATCGTGGTTTCTCCACAACACTTTGACTTGAGGTATAACCTTGGAGCGTAGAATATGTTCCTTCTTATCCAAGATTTGAACATGAACCTCTTCATACGTTAAATCTTTCGCTATTTCGTCCGGTTCTAACTCAATAATGTGGTTCGGGTCTTTCACATATTTACGTAACAACCATTATTACAACCATGATCACCATATCCAAGAAGCCGTCAGGCGTTCACGTCTTGACAAGGCAAAGCTAAGAAGAGTCAAGGCTGAAGGAAACCAGTTATCAACCAATTCATTTTACACGCTCATCATCTGCATCAATTTCTTCAAAACCCATTAGCATATCTGCATCAAAATCATCCATATCATTTCAGATAAACGAATTCACATATAAACATGACTACAAAAACCTAGATTTAACAAAATTGAGCTTACCAAATCACGATTGAAGATCGAATTGATAGCGCTCAGAGTCCATGTTTTGAAATTGAAGCTCTTTGGGATCAAAATCAGTTAGGGTTCCAACAAATTAAATTAGAATTTGATCTTTCAAGTTGTGGATTAAAAACCCCTTAAAAGATGAGAAAAATTATAGAGGAGAGAATTGGGGACTGTGGTTTGAGGAGTGAGAAATGAGAGAGAAAGAGGACGCACGGTTTGATGAGTGAGAAATGAGAGAGAGGATTGTGGTTTGAGGAAGAAGAAGGGTATTTCAGACTTTTACCAGTCTTTTTTGACTGTTACAGTCTCTTTTTACGTGTTTTTGGCGTCTCACATATACGCAGAGTTAAGTTGGATGAAAAAAGTGACGTTTTCAGTTCAACTCAAAAAGTCGGTTGTTTAAATGTAGCTTTACTGACTACATGTGGTTAAGTGGGAAAGACCCCATACCCCCAGGTGGTGATCTGAATTTTACTCTTTTAAAAATAGGTTCACTGCTTGGTTTCGCTGGTTGAACTATTGGGAGCTGTCGTTGACACACCTAAATTAACCTCACATTCACTTCACAATTTATAATAATTAGCATAGTAGCAAGTAAGGAGCGATCCCACAGAGAGTAAAGTTGTTTTATAATTATTCTACTATTTCAACAAAAAATAAAGATGGGGGATTTTTGAAAATTGTTTTTAAACTAAGAGAACAAGAATTAATTATGAAATTAACCAAATATGTAAAAACTTCAGTTCTGCAGTTCAGTTTCACCAAGTACAACAATTAATTAATCAAGTAATTATTATTTTCCCTTCAATGAAATTATTAGCCCTAGATAACAATAAGCACTGCTATCTGAAATTCTCCTTAGATTATCACTGTATTAAACAAGCTCTCCACTAGATTCTAACTAGCATACAGCCTAAAATAAGCTCTCTAGATTTAATATGATAGAAGAATTAAGAAATAGAGAATTAGGCTAATCCAAGCAACAAACACATAAGCTCGATTTGTTTAACTTATTTTCTAATAATCTTAGCAATAAACAAAAGCTTGTCCACAATTATTATTACCAAGTTGCTACTTGTGACGTAGAGAGATATCAATTACACGTAATATCAATCTTAATCTAGCATATGATAATGATCAAATTAACTCAATTGGCCATATTAAATCAATTAGATCAATTAGCATGCAATCAATGAAAACAGAGTATCAGAAGAAATTTCACACAAGAATGAATAAATAATAATACTCAATTAATCAATTACTTGTAACAAGGATTCACCTCCCTTTATAACTGAATGAAAAGAACTAGCCTGACATGCTCTTGAGTCTGCACTCTAATAGATGATAATAGATGATAGTTGATTGTTGACTGAATAAAACCTTGACTCTCATCCTCTATTTATAGTGCTAGACAAAGTCCTAAATCATATAGGAAGTAGAAATCTAAATCCTAAAAGGAATTTCAAATCATAACTAGTTTCCATAAAGAAATAGAATTTAATTTGGAAATAAATCTTAGTCTAAAGGAAATCCTAAAGACAATAGAAATATCAATCCAATTCCATGTAGAATTCTACCAAAATCTGCATTTAGAAACTTTCCAAAAATCCAAGATTTCCCGATTTTCCCGCTCAAATTCGCTGGGGCGAATTTTCATTTCCTACTGCGATGTCCTTTGGTAAAATGAGCATAACGTTTGATCTGGGAGGAGTTACGGGGCCTGCTACCTATCAAAACGAAGATATCGACGAGATCTACAACTTTTATTATTTGAGAACTAACAAATTCTTGATGTATCAAGGTCGAAATCGGGCTCCAAGTGACTGCTGCGTAAATTGCAACTTCCAAACTTTGAGGTTCAACGTCCGTTTAGTAAAAATATCATAACTTTTTCAAATGAACTCCGATTGAGACGATTCAAGATGTTCCGGAAAGAAAAAGAAGATCTCTACAATAAAATTCAAGTCCCAAGCTAAGAACATGCATTCAACTTAATGCTAAAAATCCTGTAATTTTCTTTTTTTCGTCATTTCAGCTCCAATTCTTCCTGAAATCATTAAACATCTTAATAAGCTCATATACACATAAAACATGCAATAAAACTAAATATAATGGAATTAACATAAATGAATAATATGCATTCATCAAATTCCCCCACACTTAGCCTTTTACATGTCCTCGTGTAAACCAAAAGTTTGATTTCTAGAAAAATTCTATTCAACCATCATGTCAAAAGATTTCAAGGTACAAATAATGATTATCAACACTAAATTTGCAAAAATCTTAATCAATGCCTTATCAGTTAACTCACAATGAACAACCTTACTAGTTCACCAATGAATTTCATTAAACCAAATTGCAGCCACACAAGTAACTTTCCCAAAATCTACATACTTACTCAACTTAGTTACCATTGAGCAAAAATCGTGCACACTGACTCATAACCAATAACAATTTTTTTTTCTTTTTATTTTTTTTCATAGAACCTTCTTTTTAGCACAGATGAATGTATTTTCATGCTTCTTTTTTTATTTTCGTATATTTGTTTTTTCTTGACATGTGCAATGTCTCCTTTCTTAGGCTTTTTAGAGTTACCCATTAGCGAACTTTCCACCAACGACTCCCAAACCAGATGATCTTAGGGCGTTAGGTGTAGAGACACCCCTAAGGCTTACTTATTCAAGTAACAAAGGCCATAAAAGTCGACTAGTCAAGCTGCTTTTATCCATCGCACTTTCAGCGTGAATACCGATGCTTCCCGAGGCTTAGATACCCAGTTATTTCGCACAATGGACATTGAAGCAGATTTTCAATTTTCATTTTTTTTCCTTTTTTTTTCGTTCATCATTTTTTTTCACATGATTCTGTAACAACATAAGCAAGTTAAACAGTTCTAAGTCATGAAATCAATGCACATAGACAACTCCACAAATAACTTAGCCAAATAAACATGCTTCTCATATTCAAGTACTCATGTATCACAAATTTAATTCAAATCAATTACTATGGATCACGGCTTAGTTGTTATCAATCATTAACAAATAAAGCATCAACCATATTCTGAATTTTAGCATCAATTTTTAATATTTGACTTTAACCTTCGAACACATAGGCAAATAAAATCATGGAACCCAAGTTTTCAATTTTTTTTCAATTTCTCAGCAAAATTGGATTATTATTCCTACATAAAATAAAACCTAAATCTCCCCCCACACTCAAACCTTACATTGTCCCCAATGCAAGAAAATCATGCAAAGAAGAAAATACTACTAGCAAACATGCAATAAAAAAAACAGAAAACTAAAAAGTAAAGGGATAAAAAAATCAAATCTGAGATCTTGGGTTGCCTCCCAAGTAGCTGCCCGTGTTTATTGTCTTTGGCTCGACGTTATGCCTTTCTTCTCATCTTTCATAGATCTGATCATCTAGCTCCACCATCTCAATATTTTCCACCTGATGCCCCTCATAGAAAGCCTTTAATCTATTTCCACTCACCTTAAATATCTTGTTTGTGTTCAGGCTTTGAATCTCAACTGCACCATGAGGAAACACATTAGTGATAACAAAAGGACCAACCATCTAGATCTCAATTTACCTAAAAATAACTTAAGCCAAGAATGATATAGCAAAACTTTTTGTCCCACAATAAAGGTTTTTCGCACAATCTGCTTATCATGAAAAGCTTTTGTCTTTTCCTTATAAATCTTTGAACTTTCATAGGCTTTAGTCCTCAATTCTTCTAACTCTTGTAATTACAATTTTCTGTGTACTCCAGCTGCCTCCAAACTCATGTTGCATTGCTTGATTGCCCAAAAAGCCCTATGCTCCAATTCAACAGCTAAGTGGCATGGTTTTCCAAACACAATCCTGTATGGTGACATCCTAATAGGTGTTTTGTATGCCGTTCTATAGGCCCAAAGTGCATCATCTAATCTCAGACTCCAATCCTTTCTGCTCGGGTTGACTACCTTCTCCAAAATGGATTTTATCTCTCGGTTAGACACCTCAGCTTGACCATTACTCTGCGGATGGTAGGATGTAGAAACCTTGTGCAGAACATTGTATTTCTTGAACAAAGCCGCTAACACTCTGTTGCAAAAGTGGGTTCCGCAATCACTAATGATGGCTCGTGGTGTTCCAAACCTGACAAATATGTTAGTCCTAACAAAATCTGCAACAACTTTAGAATCGTTAGTCCTAGTGGCTTTAGCTTCCACCCATTTTGAGACATAATCAACAGCCAAAAGAATATATAAATTCCCAAAGGATGAAGGAAAAGGTCCCATAAAATCTATACCCCAAACATCAAAAATTTTAACAACTAATATAGGAGTTTGGGGCATTTGATTTTGTTGAGAATTATTCCCCGTCCTTTGGCAATTAACACATGTTTTACAAAATAGATATGCGTTTTTAAAAACCGATGACCAATAAAAACCACTTTCCAAAACTTTATTAGCAGTTCTTTTTGGACCAAAATGTCCTCCACAAGCATAAGTATGACAAAAAGAAAGAATAAATTGAAATTCACTGTTAGGCACACATCGTCTAACTATCTAGTCAGCACAAAATTTCCATAAGTATGGATCATCCCAAACATAGTGTCTAGCATCACTTTTCAACTTTTCCTTTTGGGGTTTGGAAAATTCTTTAGGAAAATATGCACCTACCAAATAATTCACTATATCTGCATACCAGGGAATCTCAGCATGGATGGAAAGTAACTACTCATCTGGGAAAGAATCATGTAACGGTAGCTCCTCTTCGTCTCTCAATAACCTACTCAAGTGATCCGCTATTAAGTTGTCCGCACCTTTCTTATCCTTGATCTTTAAGTCAAATTCTTATAGTAGCAAAATCCATCGAATAATCCTTGGTTTAGAATCTTTCTTGGTGAGCAAGTATCTGATAGCAGCATGGTCAGAATAAACTATAACTTTAGTACCAAGCAAATATGATCGAAATTTATCTAAAGCAAAAACCACAGATAAAAGTTCTTTTTCAGTTGTGGAATAGTTTATCTGAGCCTCATTCAAAGTCTTAGAAGCATAGTAGATGGCATGAATGGCTTTGTCAATCCTTTGTCCCAAAACAGCCCTCACTGTATAGTTGCTTGCGTCACACATGATCTCAAATGGCAACTTCCAATTTGGCGGTTGAATGACAGGAGCAGAAGTTAATAATTTCTTTAAAGTGTCAAAAGCCTCCTTGCATTCATCATCAAACTAAAAGTCCACATCTTTTTGCAGCAACTTACATAAGGGTAATGCCATCTTTGAGAAGTCCTTGATAAATCTTCGATAAAATCCTGCATGACCAAGAAAAGAGCGAATCTCCCGTACGTTGACGGGGTAAGGCAAATCAGATATAACATCTATCTTAGCTTTATCAACTTCAAGACCTTTATATGACACAACATGACCAAGTACTATTCCATGTTCCACCATGAAATGACATTTTTCCCAATTTAAAACAAGATTAGTTTCCATGCATCTATCTAGAACACGATTTAAATTATCTAAGCATGCATCCAAAGAATCACCATGAATTGTGAAATCATCCATAAAAACCTCGATGCATTCTTCTAAAAGATCTGAAAAAAATGCTTACCATGCATCATTGAAAAGTACCTGGGGCATTACACAGTCCAAAAGACATCCGTCGATAGGCAAAAATACCAAAGGGACATGTGAATGTGGTCTTCTCTTGGTCTCCGGGTGCAATCACAATCTGGTTATATCCTGAAAAACCATCTAGAAAACAATAATAAGTGTGTCCAACTAATCTCTCCAATATTTGATCAATAAAAGGAAGAGGAGCGTGATCTTTTCTTGTTACAGCATTAAATTTTCTATAATCTATACACACTCTCCACCCTGTTTGCATTCGTGTGGGCACCAACTCATTATCATCATTCCTGATAACGGTGATTCTGGATTTCTTTGGGACTACCTGCACTGGACTCACCCATTGACCATTGGAGATGGGATAGATGATACCGGCATCAAGCAGTTTGAGCACTTCTTTTTTCACCACCTCCATCATGGGTGGATTCAATCTCCTTTGCGCATCTCTTGTAGGCTTAGCTCCATCCTCTAACAATATCTGATGCATGCACATGGCAGGACTAATACCCTTGATATCCGTTATTGTCTAACAAAAAACTATAACATGGTCCCTTAGGACTCTCAGCAATTTTTCTTCCTGCACCTTGGTTAGATTACTAGCAATAATTACAGGAAAAGTGTCATTAGTCCCCAAATATGCATATTTCAAATGAGCAGGTAATTGTTTCAATTCTAGAGTTGGGGCTTGTACAACAGAAGGTAATAACTTTTGATGAGAAACAGGAAATTGAATAGAATATACCGTTGAATTATTTGAGAATTTTGGCAATGAATATAATGCAGGTACATTCTCTTTCAATTCCTGGGTTTGCGCAATCTCTTCTTCCCTGTCCATGTCCAAACTGTTGGTGATTGCAATTTCTAAATTGTCCCTATATTGTTGTTCAAAAGCTCTTTGCACTAAGGAGTCTCTCACATCGATAACAAAAACCTGTCCTATATCACTAGGGTACCTCATGGCATCATAGATGTTAAACTGAATTTTTTCACCATTAAAATCCATAGTCAAGGTCCCATTATGCACATCAATCATGGTTCTTGCTGGTTTTAGGAAGGGTCTTCCTAATAAGATGTGAGAAGGGTTTGGTGATTTATCATCTTCCATATCCACAATGTAAAAATCTGCAGGAAAGATTAGTTCGTTCACCTACACTAAGACAACTTCAATTACCCCTCGGGGGTAGGTGTTAGTACGATCTGCCAATTGGATAATCACACCAGTATTTTTCAAAGGGCTTAAATTTAAGGAAGCATAAACAGATAAAGGCATAACATTAATTGAAGCTCTTAAATCTAGCATGGCTTTTTCAAGTCTGGTGTTTCCTATTTTGCATGGGATTGTGAACATTCCTGGATCTTTACATTTACGAGGCATTTTTCTTTGAAGAACAGCATATACATTTTCTCCAACTGTGACTCTTTTATCATTTTGCAATATTCTTTTATTAGTGCATAATTCTTTTAAAAATTTAGCATACTGTGGAACTTTTTTAATTGCATCAAGAAGAGGGATGTTCACTTCTACTTTTCTAAAAGTTTCCAAAATTTCTTTTTCTTTTTCATCTTTCTTTGAGGTTTTAGAATTTCTAGGAGGAAAGGGAAGAGGAATGCTGTTAAGCTGATTAGGAGGTTTAGGTTGTACCTTGGATTTTTCTATTTCCTCTTTAGTTGCTTCCTTTTCAAGCTCTACGGGGGTCGGTGGTGTATCCAATTATGTTCCATTCCGTAAAGTTATGGCACTTGCATTCTCCCTTGGGTTGACTACTGTTTGAGATGGTAATTTTCCTGAGCCTCTGGATTCCAATATCCCCACAGTTGTAGCCAGCTGTCTTACCTGGTTCCTCAAATCTTGAACCAAAGTTTTTGTCTCTTTCTGGAACTGCTGTGTCTGATTCATGAACTGTTGTGTCTGTCCCATGAATGATTTGAACATATCCTCTAATGATGTTCCAGTAGGTGCATGGACTTCTTTCTTTGGTTGATATTGAGGTTGGGCTGGTTGGAAGCCCTGCTGCCTAGGTGGAAATACAGGTGGTGCTCCTTGCTTGCTCCCATAACTCAGATTTGGATGATCCCTCCATCCTGGGTTATATGTGTTTGAGTACGGATCATACTTTTTCTGAGGTGGTGGCTGATAATTTCCCATTACATTAGCTTGTTGCACAACCTCGTCATCTTGTAATGTTGGGCATTCATTTGTATTGTGATTTGGTTATAGACATATTCCAGAAACCTTTGCAATTGGTAGTTGACCTGTAGCTAATTGTCTAACCATAACAGTTAATTCAGAAATTTGTTGACCATAATCACAAGTGCTTACCTCGCTTACCCTTACTGGTGCATGATTTGTTCTATTGCCATATTGTTGCGAGTTTGCTGCCATTTTTACAATTAAATTCCTTGCCGCCTCTGGGGTCTTGTCAACTAGTGCTCCTCCGCTAGCTGCATCGATCACGCTTCTATCCATCGATACCAACCCTTCGTAGAAATATTGGATCATGTGTTGTTCATCTATTTGATGCAGTGGACAGCTGGAACAAAGCTTTTTGAATCTTTCCCAATACTCGTATAGTGTCTCCCCACTGAATTGTCTAATCCCACAGATCTCTTTCCTTATGTTGGCTACTATTAAGGCTGGAAAGTATCTCTCCAAGAATAATTGCTTCATGTCATTCCAAGACTGTATTAAACCTGAGGGTAGGTAATACAGCCAATCCTTTGCCAATTCTGCTAGGGAGAATGGGAATGCTCTCAACTTGATTTGCTCTTCGGTGATTCCGTGTGGTTTCATAGTGGAGCACACCACATGAAATTCCTTCAGATGTTTGTAAGGGTCCTCACCTGTAAGACCACGAAAAGTAGGCAGTAAATGGATTAGTCCAGATTTAAGTTCAAATGCAGCATCTAAATTAGGATATTCAATGCACAGAGGTTGTTGATTTAAATTAGGATTTGCCAACTCCCTGAGAGTTCTATTGTTGTTTGGAATCGCCATCTCTTCTTCTTTATCGGATTCGTTGGATAATAATTCCAAAGCTAAGTTGAGGCCTGGTGAAGATGCAGAAGCCTCGTCTATATCTGCAGAAGACTTTTGAAATTTAAGTTTTTCCTTCTTTAGCCTCCTTGCAGTTTTCTCAATCTCTGGATCAAAATCTAATATAGTAGCCTGAGAAGATCGAGTCATAAATCAAGAGCAAAACAAATAATAGAATAAAAACAAAATGCCAAATTACTCCCCAGTAACGACGCCAAAATTTGGGAGCTATCGTTGACATTCCTAAATTAACCTTACTTTCACTTCGCAATTTATAATAATTAGCACACTAGTAAGTAAGGATCGATCCCACAGAGAGTAAAGTTGTTTTAGAATTATTCTACTATTTCAACAGAAAATAAAGATGGGAGTTTTTTTGAAAATTGTTTTTAAACTAAGAGAACAAGAATTAATGATGAAATTAACCAAATATGTAAAAACTTCAGTTCTGCAGTTCAGTTTCACCAAATAAAATAATCAATTAATCAAGTAATTATTATTTTCCATTCAATGAAATTATTAGCCCTAGATAACAATAAGCTCTGCTATCCGAAATTCTCCTTAGATTATCACTGTATGAAATAAGCTCTCCACCAGATTCTAACTAGCATACAACCTAGAATAAGCTCTCTAGATTTAATATTATAGAAGCATTAAGAAATAGAGAATTGGGCTAATCCAAGCAACAAACAAATAAGCTTGATCTGTTTAACTTGTTTTCTAATAATCTTAGCAATAAACAAAAGCTTGTCCATAATTATTATTACCAAGTTGCTACTTGTGACGAAGAGAGATATCAATTACACTTAATATCAATCTTAATCTAGCATATGATAATGATCAAATTAACTCAATTGACCATATTAAATCAATTAGAACAATTAGCATGCAATCAATAAAAATAGATTATCAGAAGAAATTTCACACAAGAAGGAATAAATAATAATACTCAATTAATTAATTACTTGTAACAAGGATTTACATCCCTTTAGAACTGAATGAAAAGAACTAGCCTGACATGCTCTTGAGTTTGCACTCTAATGCTAATTTTGGATTGAAGGAATGGAATAAAGTAGAGAATGGAATAGATGAGTGAATGGAATAAGGAAGGGAATGGAATAATTTTTTAATATTCCATGTACATGTTTGGTTGATGTTAGGAATACATCTAAGAATGATATAAATAATTTGAAAGTGACCTAAATACCCCCAAATGTTCAAATTTAACTTAAATTCAATTTATATTAAAAATTTAACACATATTTCTCTAGATTTTTTTATAATTATATTCTTCTTTTTTTTTACTATACTTTTTCATATAATTTTTTTTTTATAATTTTTTTTCATACAATTTTTTTATAATTTTTTTTCTTCATATAATTGTTTTTTATAATTTTAATTGTGGGGTGGTGTGGGGGTAGGTTGGTAGGGGTGAGTTGTGGGGGGTGGGGGTAAATGGGTAAGGGGGTAGGGTAGGGTGGGGTGGGCGTAGGTGGGTAATGGAATGGGGTGGGGTGGGGTGGGGTGCGGTGGGTGGGGTGGGGGTAGGGGGTGCATGGGGGTCAGTGGGGTGGGGTGGGTGTGACGCCCCCAAAATTAGGTATACATCACCCATCTTGGGTCGTCAGATACATGGTACATAATTCAAATACAACTTACTAATACAACTGTCGTGTACAATACGACAAAACATAACTGTGAGTTTGAATACAATTATTGTCTACTAGAGATTATACAAACTCAAAAAGAGTCCTCATTACAATTATTAACACACTATTTCACATAATAGTGAGGACTACTAATGCTATCCTCTGGACCGTCACTCCGTTCCCCGACTAGTCCCTGCTATGTTCTCATTTCCTGAAGAGAACAGTGAAAGAAAGGGTGAGCTCAACTAGCCCAGTAAGAAATATTATGACTAAGATAATGCAGAATAAATTATCGTTAGCCTTCAACAGTATTAAACTGATAAAATATAACAACATCCAGTTTAACAGCAGCGGATCAAGCAATCCATTAAAAGAGTCAAGTAGAGAATAAAATCTACTATCTTTTATGATTTAAAAAGTTTTTCATCACTTTTATCGCTGAGACTCAACTTAATAAATAAACCACATCATCCCTGCACTACGACCAAGGATATTTATTAGGGTCACGACCACAAATTCCATGCACTACGGGCCAAGGACATTTGTGTATTCATCAATGGTCATGATCATGCCAACAACTGTCCATCAATGCACTATGGGCCAATGAGGACTTTTACCGCATCATTTGTAACATTACGGTCATGATTACACCGAATAATCCCTGGTCATAATCATACCAAGTCCATCCATGCACTACAGGCCATAGATGACTTTCAAAAAAATATAAACATGAGGATGATGACAATGATATAAGAATTCAATAAAACAAGTTCAAGAATTAATTTGTCCAAGAACTACTAATATCTAAATTGTCCACATAATACTGTTTTGTAGAGTAAAATTCAAGAATGATCAGAAGAATATTTCCATGAAAAGATACTGGATGAAGCGCAAATATCAAGGATATTCTACTAATTTCATGGAGTATAGAAGTCAAAACTTTAACCAACTGAGTATAATAAAGAATGGAATAACAACAGAAATCACCATGCATGCGGTACTTCGCATAGACAGGTTATTCCAACAGAATAATAATAACGTAACCAGGTCAGGCAAAATTTGCACCGACAGGATGTTCCAACAGAATAATAAAGACGGAACCAGGTCCGGTGTAAAACACACAGACAGGATGTTCCAATAGAATAGTAATAAAGACGGAACCAGTTCCGGTGTAAAACACACAGACAGGATGTTCCAACAGAATAATAGAAGAATGTCACCAAGTATAGGGTAGACCGCGTATACAGGTTATTCCAACAGAATAATAAGAAATGGAATAACAACAGTTCTCTTCATGAATAAGAAAGAATAACACCCCTTACCGTAACAGAAACTGGATATAGGAAAAGAAAAGTTAAGTAGCAAAAAGCTTTTCTTCTATCTCTCTATAGTTTCTCTCTCTAGAGTTCAGTGAATTCGTAAGAAAATAATGAAGGAATGAGCTTCTATTTATAGGAAAATGGAATGCATAGTAACTAATCCATGAACGGTCCAGATTGATTTACTTTAATCTGACGGTCCATATTTAAATAAAAATCTTTTAAATAAAATATAATATATTCTATTTATATAAAAAGATTTTTACTATGCAAACACTATGCAACACTATGCATAATAAAATATAATATATTCTATTTATAGAATAACTTTAATAAAGTATTCTGTTTTATATAAAAAGATGTTTCTGTTTTATTACGTTAATAATACGAATAAAACAAAACGTCATCATCGCTATAATAATTCATATTATTAATCGACAATAATTAAATCAAACTGAGCGACTTCTCACATAAATATCAATAATCAATACCGTGTGCTACTATGCAACAGCGCGTATTACTGTATTTTTACTACCCAGTAGTTCAATAGTATCAACGGTAAAACTTCCGCCGTTATTTTCAATAAAATATTTTTGTCGTTTTCTCAATCCGACAATAATTCCATTGTGGGGTCCACCAATAATTGTATCATCGTACGAATATTTTCCGACACAAAGAATATTCCCTGACCAATCGAATATAATATAACAACTTGCATACTTTGCAAAATTTATAAATACTACCCACAACTATAATATTATCTCAAATTCACACCATAATATTAAAAAATTATTTCGAGAAAATTAATTCTTTATTCATAAAATCTGGGGTTTCACAATCTCCCCTCCTTATGGAATTTCGTCCTCGAAATTTACGTGCGTACCTGGTATGCCGAACAGGTGAGGATACCTTGACTTCACTTCAAATTCTAACTCTTGAGATATAACCTTTGAGTGTTGAATACGATTCTTCTTATCCAAGATTGTAACACGTTTCTCTTCAAATGTTAAATCATCCGCTATCTCGTCCGGTTCTAAATTAATAATGTGGTTCGAGTCGTCCACATATTTACGTAACATCGATACGAAAAAAAAACGTTATGAACACGAAATATATTTGGAGGTAAAACGAGTCTATAAGCCACAGTTCCTACTCAATCGAGGATTTCAAATGGGCCAATTAAATCTAGGGTTGAGATTTCCTCTCTTCAGCAACTCTTGCTTCTAAAATAACACCCTCTTGAACCTTCTTCTTCACATTCATCAGATTCGGGTATGTAGCTTGAGCGTCTTTAACTTTATCGATTAAAGTCAATTTTACTCGTATATTCATTATCTTCACGTGGGTCCCTAGAGTCTTTAACTCTATCTTCATCATTTGCAAGTTATACGAAATGAGTCTTTGTGTTAACAACATCGCACTTGTAAACGCATACGATCTTCTACTCAACATGTCAGCTACCACGTTCGCTCTTCCACGATGATATTGAATAGTACGATCGTAATCTTCAACAGCTCGAGTCAACGTCTTTGGTGCATGTTGCTTTCGTTTTAGTTGAAAATTTTATTTTGAGGGTTTAAGAAATGGGTTTTGTACTGGTGTCAATACAAAATTCGATTTCACGATCTGGGGTAGGCTAAGAAGTCTTCAGGAATACGTCAAGAGATTTATTAATGATAAAAATATCATTCAAAACTGTTACTCACATCCAAGACTTGGATAGTACGTCACATTGATACCAACTGTGACTTCTATCCCTTAACCTAGATAACACCTCACAATGATACCTATCAACTTGTTATCGTCATTCACAAAGTCGCCTACAGAAAGTCTGGCTTCGGTGCATTCCACACAAGGAAGTCATCAACAAAAGGATCGGGGCTATTTACTTATGGCTTGATATGACAATGATTGAATTTAGTGGTTTGGTTGCTTGAATTCGCATAATAGGTTGGTTAGGAATATGAAATCTAACAACCTTACAAAAAACATGATGAGTAGTTAACCAATCGTTTCCTAAAATCGCATCAAAGGCAAGTATTTTCAAAGAGACAAGATCAACACGTAACGTGAAAGTGTCGATTTGAATCAATTAAGATTTATAAACAGTGGAGGTAACGAAGGTTTCTCCCAATGGAGTTTCAATAGATAAATCAAAGTTTAACTTCTCCGGAGTTAAGTACAAACATTGAACACAACTAAGTGAAATAAAAGAGTGAGTAGAACCGGTATCTAACACGGTATAGACTTCGTAAGAGCTTATGATTAACTTACCCGTGATAATTTTATTCAGGTTCCTCGTCACGAGAGAAAAAAAATGCTCTCTCTTAAATTACCGGCTTTGGCTTATCTGGGACATCCTTTGGCATCATTATCCCAGCTGGAATTGACTTCATCATACGACAAAATCGAGCTAGGTGACCTTCTTCCGCAATTAAAACATGCTTTGGACTGCTGCGTATAGTTTGGACGGATGTGTCCCTCCTGTCCGCATTTGAAACATACGACTTTTGGTCGTTCTTCTTCCTTTAAAATGGGTGCTGGTACCGACGTCTTTACGTCATTGTTGAACCTTCTCTTCTTGAAATGTCCATTCTTATTATTTAGGCCATGATTATTACCGAAGTGGTTACCATTTCTGACATGTTGATTCCCTCTATGCTTATTATCACCGCTTTGATGACTGTTATCACCGGTATTATAATTTTGCCGGCTGCTCTCTTTTGGTTTGGTTGACTCGTTATTGCACTCCACCAACTGAGCCCTATTTACAACATCTGAATACAAACACAGTTTATGAGAAATAAGATGTTGACGTATCTCCGGCTTCAAATCTCTTAAAAATAATCGCGCCATTCTCTCTTCATTATCCACCAAGTGGGACGCAAACCGGGATAACTCCGCAAATTTTACCTCGTATTGCGACACGATCATATTGTTTTGCTCCAATTTGATAAACTCCACCTCCTTCATGTGACGAATACTTTCGGGAAAGTATTTTTCGTTGAACAACTCTTGGAACTTCTCCCAAGATATCTTCAGTACGGCAGTTTGAGTACGTTTTACCGATTTCCACCAGTAATCTGCCTCTTCACGCAACATAAAGGTGGCAAAGGGAACCTTTTGCTCCTCGGAGCATCCCAAGACATCAAATATCTTGGTGATATGCTTTAACCACGTCTCCGCCTTAAGTGGTTCTGGCTTTCCCAAAAACTCTGGTGGTCCCAGCTCCTTGAATTGTTTAGCGGTGACCGTCCGAGAGTTATCAGTATTTTTACCTGCATTTTGGACAGGAGCTGCCTTAGCCTGTTGTTGCATGAATTGCATAAAGCCTCTGACCATCCCATCATTCACCATTTCATCAGTGTTATTATTTTCATGAGGAGTATTATCCTCTAGTTGCACATTATCCTGATTATTGATATGTGGAGACTCAACGGTCTCCTGTGCTCCATTGATAATCTCAACATTCTCGGATACCATTTTCAAACACTGCCACAAAACAAGGGTTAATTAACATATCACATATTATCCCTATACTTTGACCGACCAATTAAATACAAAATAAATTTAAGTAGGTCATATTAGCGAAGGAATTCTCCGTCTCTCCCATCCTAGTTCTAGTCTCACATCTTAGCCAGGGATCATATCCCTAAGCTCTGATACCAACTGTGACGCCCCCAAAATTAGGTATACATCACCCATCTTGGGTCGTCAGATACATTGTACATAATTCAAATACAACTTACTAATACAACTGTCGTGTACAATACGACAAAACATAACTGTGAGTTTGAATACAATTATTGTCTACTAGAGATTATACAAACTCAAAAAGAGTTCTCATTACAATTATTAACACACTATTTCACATAATAGTGAGGACTACTAATGCTATCCTCTGGACCGTCACTCCGTTCCCCGACTAGTCCCTGCTATGTTCTCATTTCCTGAAGAGAACAGTGAAAGAAAGGGTGAGCTCAACTAGCCCAGTAAGAAATATTATGACTAAGATAATGCAGAATAAATTATCGTTACCCTTCAACAGTATTAAACTGATAAAATTTAACAACATCAAGTTTAACAGCAGCGGATCAAACAATCCATTAAAAGAGTCAAGTAGAGAATAAAATCTACTATCTTTTATGATTTAAAAAGTTTTTCATCACTTTTATCGCTGAGACTCAGCTTAATAAATAAACCACATCATCCTTGCACTACGACCAAGGATATTTATTAGGGTCACGACCACAAATTCCATGCACTACGGGCCAAGGACATTTGTGTATTCATCAATGGTCATGATCATGCCAACAACTGTCCATCAATGCATTACGGGCCAATGAGGATTTTTTCCGCATTATTTGTAACATTACGGTCATGATTACACCGAATAATCCCTGGTCATAATCATACCAAGTCCATCCATGCACTACAGGCCACAGATGACTTTCAAAAAAATATAAACATGAGGATGATGACAATGATATAAGAATTCAATAAAACAAGTTCAAGAATTAATTTGTCCAAGAACTACTAATATCCAAATTGTCCACATGATACTGCTTTGTAAAGTAAAATTCAAAAATGATCAGAAGAATATTTCCATGAAAAGATACTGGATGAAGCGCAAATATCAAGGATATTCTACTAATTTCATGGAGTATAGAAGTCAAAACTTTAACCAACTGAGTATAATAAAGAATGGAATAACAATAGAAATCACCATGCATGCGGTACTTCGCATAGACAGGTTATTCCAACAGAATAATAATACCGTAACCAGGTCAGGCAAAATTTGCACCGACAGGATGTTCCAACAGAATAATAAAGACGGAACCAGGTCCGGTGTAAAACACACAGACAGGATGTTCCAACAGAATAATAATAAAGACGGAACCAGGTCCGGTAACACACATACAGGATGTTCCAACATAATAATAATAAAGACGGAACCAGGTCCGGTGTAAAACACACAGACAGGATGTTCCAACAGAATAATAGAAGAACGTCACATAGTATAGGGTAGACCGCGTATACAGGTTATTCCAACAGAATAATAAGAAATGGAATAACAACAGTTCTCTTCATGAATAAGAAAGAATAACACCCCTTACCATAACAGAAACTGGATATAGGAAAAGAAAAGTTAAGTAGCAAAAAGCTTTTCTTCTATCTCTCTATAGTTTCTCTCTCTAGAGTTCAGTGAATTCGTAAAAAAATAATGAGGGAATGAACTTCTATTTATAGGAAAATGGAATGCATAGTAACTAATCCATGAACGGTCTAGATTGATTTACTTTAATCTGACGGTCCATATTTAAATAAAAATCTTTTAAATAAAATATAATATATTCTATTTATATAAAAAGATTTTTACTATGCAAACACTATGCAACACTATGCATAATAAAATATAATATATTCTATTTATAGAATAACTTTAATAAATTATTCTGTTTTATATAAAAAGATGTTTCTGTTTTATTACGTTAATAATACGAATAAAACAAAACGTCATCATCGCTATAATATTTCATATTATTAATCGACAATAATTGAATCAAACTGAGCGACTTCTCACATAAATATCAATAATCAATACCGTGTGCTACTATGCAACAGCGCGTATTACTGTACTTTTACTACCCAGTAGTTCAACAGTATCAACGGTAAAACTTCCGCCGTTATTTTTAATAAAATATTTTTGTCATTTTCTCAATCCGACAATAATTCCTTTGTGGGGTCCACCAATAATTGTATCGTCGTACGAATATTTTCCGACACAAAGAATATTCCCTGACCAATCGAATATAATATAACAACTTGCATACTTTGCAAAATTTATAAATACTACCCACAACTATAATATTATCTCAAATTCACACCATAATATTAAAAAATTATTTCGAGAAAATTAATTCTTTATTCATAAAATCTGGGGTTTCACAGTGGGGGTGGGGTGGATAGGGTGGGTGGGGTGGCGTAGGGTGGAGTGGATGGGTGGGTGGGGTAAGGTGTGTGGGGTGGGGGTTGGGTGGGTAGATGGGGTGGGTGAGTGGGTAGGGTAGGGTGGGGTGGGGTGGGGGTAGGTGTGTGTGGGGTGGGGTGGGGTAGGGTGGGTGGGGTGGTGGTAGTGGGGTGGGGTGGGGGTAGGTTGGTAGGGTGTGGGGGTGTGGGTAGGTGCGTAAGGGGAAAGGGGTATTTCTTTTAATAAAGATAAGTATTTCTTTTTTAATAAAGATAAGTGTTTCTTTTAAGGGGCATATTTGTCAATTACTTAAAAATAATAGATGGAATAAGTTATTCCTGATCCCCCTTTCAGGAATAAAAATTACTCCCTCCGTCCCATAGTTATAGGTTGATTTTCCATTTTCAGATGTCCCAGTATATAGACTACTTACTATTTATAAAATTTAGTTGGTTCATTATTTTACTTTTATGCCCTTATAATAAATATTCAACTATTACTCTTTTTTTGAAGAAACAACCTTTAATGTCATTATTTTTATCACCACATTTAATGTTGTTGTATTCTCAATAAAAGAATTTAATTTTTTAGGTTTTACTAGTTTAACATATTTTGTGTATAAAAGACAATTGTACCAACAATCAATGAAGTTAAGAGTTTCAATGTGATAAGTAAGGAGTAATTAATGTATTCATTAATTCTATATTAAGGGGTATATGTGAAAAATTTGTGTTAAAAATTAACTTAAATTGATTTTCTTAAACTATGTGCCAAAAAAAATCAGCCTATAACTATGGGACGGAGGGAGTATAATTTTAAGTTAACACCTATTCCACTAGGAATACATTATTCCGTTGGAATAAACAAAGCAAACAATATTTTTATCATTCCAATGAAATGATTCATTCCATTCTCCCTCCTATTCCATCGATCTAAACGTAGCATAATAGATGATAGTTGATTGTTGAATGAATAAAACCTTGACTCTTATCCTCTATTTATAGTGCTAGACAAAGTCGTAAATCCTACAGGAAGTAGAAATCCAAATCCTAAAAGGAATTACAAATCATAACTAGTTTCTATAAAGAAATAGAATTCAATTTGGAAATAAATCTTAGTCTAAAGAAAATCTTAAAGACAATAGAAATATCAATCCAATTCCATGTAAAAGTCTACCAAAATCTGCATTTAGAAACTTTCCAAAAATCCAAGTTTTCCGATTTTCCCGCTCAAATTCGTTGGGGTGAATTTTCATTTCCTACTGCGATGTCCTTTGGTAAAATGAGCATAACTTTTGATATAGCAGGAGTTACGGGGCCCGCTACCTATCAAAACGAAGATATCGACGAGATATACAACTTTTATTCTTTGAGAATTAACAAATTCTTGCTGTATCAAAGTAGAAATCGGGCTCCAAGTGACTGCTGTATCAATTTATTCAATTTCTATTTTCACCAAACGGCCTAACTAGACGGGACATAGGACCAATTCAACCGACTTGTCCGATTCCAATTAGTTTTTTAAATGTTGATTAAAATAACTAATCAAAATATTAATTTGCAAATATTAAGGTAGCATATTTCTTATACGTGTATCCCTAAAAATAATAAGTTGGTAGTTTAGTCCTTGTGTCATAATAATAAAATTATAATGAAAATTTTGAGTACAACCTAACATGTTATATTACTATCAATAATAAGAGGATTTTTCCCCTGAAATTATTATATATATATATATTGCAAATTAGACTTTTTGTGGAAGAAGGAATTGAGTATTTCAATATATATTATTTCTATTAGATTGATAAAAGAATCATTCAAGTAAAGTTTTGAATCTTTCGGTCATATTTGGATAAATTTCTGTCATATCTTTGTGATAATTTTTTGTTTGTTTAAGAAAAAAACAAAAAAACTTTTGACCCATTTGATAAAGAGTCCTGTTATGTATTGTAAAATTTTATATCAATATATGTGATTGGATAAAATTATAAAATTGACTCACTATATTACATACATTGTTAAAATATTACCAATTATATTTATTCACATAACTCAAAAAAAAATCTACATATGATAACATATGCAAACACCTTCAAATCAGAGATCCAAAATGGGTGGGCCGATTAAATATAGAAAAGCTGAAATCCTCGAACGCATTCCCATCAAATCCCTTGCAAGCCATAGCGCTCCCTCTGTTCAAGCCCTAGCTTCATCAAATCGCACCTAATCCGCATCTCTCAAAACCCCCCAAACGACTCGCTCGTCGTCCACAACCACTTCGACGACATAATCATCATCTTCCGCATCGATTCAATCGAAACCCCTTTAACTCCGACAATCTATTTTCCCGAAACCTTCTTCAAAATGGAGATAATTGGTTCGATTAATGGCTTAATTTGTCTCTGTGATCACTCGCATGGATTTATAATTGAATTTAGCTACCCGAATGTGCAAATCAATTCAATTTCCCCAAAAGGAACGTCAAGCCGATAAAGTTTTTGTGGGATTTGATTTAGATTTAAGCCGAAAAAGAAAAAAAAATGTTATCTAGGTTTTATGTATTCTCGTGTAATGAGATAGCTTTTAATGAAAGTGATTTATTTTATTTTTACTTTTAAGTTTTTTTGCCACATTTAATATTTTTATTTTTTGTATTTTTTTTTCAGAGCCACGTAGATAAAATGTTAACTCCTGTCTATTTTTTTTAACGGAGTGACCCAATTAAAAAAATTTAATTTGTTTAATGGAGCAATTCAAAAAATTAAAAGTTCAGTGTTGTATTAAGTAAAACTTGCCAACTACATTGGTTAAATTATTAGTTTTGCCATTTATTTATTTATTTTATGTCTTTTCACCTATAATTAGGCCTGACAAAATATGATTATGGGTTAGTTTTGGTTTTCAAAATATGGTTATGGTTCTATTTAAGAACTAAAATCATATTAACCATTTTAACCATTTTTAATATGTGTTGTGTGGGTTGAAACTATATGGTTATGGTTCAAAACCATATTAACCATTTTAAGATATTTTGACTTTTAAACATAACTTTTGAAAAATAAAATTGTGACCGTCATTATTAAATTAATTAAGTAATAATATGATATAAAAATTATTAATATAAATAATAAAATGCTAAAAAACTATACTAATAAAATTTTAAATTAAAATTATTAATACAATTCCATATTTAAATAATTTTTCAAAACATTAATTGAATCATTTCTAATTAGAAAGAGCACAATTAATCCAAAACATAATTTTTTCTATAATTTTTTTTACGAATTATGAAAATTAATACCTTAAATGCCACATAATTACTGATCTTATTGGCTAATGCTTAGAACATGAGATCTGCTTATTCAATTCAACTTTCAAAACAAGAAAAAAAAGCAAAATTAAAGCACATAAGTAAACAAACAGATCTGAAATGTAAAGGAATCACTAATCTAAAAGTACGTGGATATTAAAAAGGGTCCTATTTTATTTTATTTTATCTTATTGTATATATTTTCGACAATTCAATTTCATAAAATATTTGTTAACATATATATATATTAGCAACTGTCCCGTGCCTCCGGCACTATGGACGTTGGGATTTATTCCAAATTTTGGACGACCCAAATGATTTATTGAGTGAGCGAGAAATTCAAAATCATTTGTATTTTATTAGATAAATGGATGGTGGGATTTATCCTAAACTTTGGACGTCCTAGATGATTTATTGAGTGAGCAGGAAATTCAAAATTATTTGTATTTTATTAGATATAATTAGATATATAGAATATAGATATAGATAGGTAGAATTAGATAGATTGTATTTTATTAGATAGATGGATGGTGAAATTTATCCCAAACTTTGAACGGCCAGATGATTTATTGAATGAACGGAAAATTCAAAATCATTTGTATTTTATTAGATAGATATATATTATTTTTTCTGTCTACTTCCCCTTCTATTGACGTGACCTTTTATTTTTCTTCTTTAGTCTCCCAGCTTTGTTAGGTGACAATATGCCCTCAGTCCCTAAAATTACTTACGTTCTGAAAATAATATCAATTTTGATTTTGTAAAGTTAAATAAAAAAATCTCAATTAATGTTAAGATAAACTGATTAATTCACTTAATATTTGAAAAAATTACATTGATAATTATTAATACTTTTTAAATGATTTATAAGCATTATAATTATATTTTTAAATATAAATACATATTTTAATAGTAATAAAAAATATAAATATTAATAAATAATAAGACTTATTGATTTTTGCATTTAGAGTTTGTTTGTACCGGATATATATAGTAGTAGCTGAAAGGAGAAAAGTGAAAAGTGGTGGGGCCGTGGAGGGGAAACTTTTGATACTGAAATCAAAGAACAGAGAGTGAGAGTGATTTGGATCAGAATTAAATATGGGTTAAAAATGGTTAATTGATTCAGAATTATATTTGTTTTAAAAAATATGGGTCCAAATTTTAGCCAATCTGAATAAATAAAAATAGTTAACCAACTCATTTAGTTCCAATTAATATGGTTTGACCCAACAGTTAACTAACTATATTGCCAGGTCTACCTATAATAAATTAACTATATTACTATAAGATAAAATAATGTTAAATAAGTTTGATAATTAATTAATTAATATTACACTCATTTTTATTACTTACTTAATCATACATTGATATCAATTTTTTTTGCAAATGAGAATAACTTAATTTATTTTCTTGCTTTGAGCGGCTACTCTTAGTTGTCTCCAAAGAAGATGACCAGAACTACAATATAAGGTTTTGAATATATAATATTATAATTTATAATTTATCTATGAAAGTAGCTAATCAGTTGACTAACAAAAATTCAAATTCTGATTAATAGTCTCATAACTAAATAACCTATTCGGTTCGGTTATAACTGAATGATCAGTCCTAATCTTGGCCATGATTACTACCGAAGTGGTTACCATTCTTGGCATGATAATTTTTTCTACGATGGTCATCATTGTTCCGATGGCCGTTGCCACCGGTACGATTATTATCGTGTTGTTGGCCGTCACCTTTTGGTTGTGTTAACTCATTATCGCGCTCCAATAACTGAGTCCTATTCACAACATCTGAATATAAACAAAGCTTATGAGAAATGAAGTATTGACGTATATCGGGTTTTAAATCTCTTAGAAATATTCATGTCATTCGATCCTCATTATCGACCAAATGGGATGCAAACCGAGATAACTCCGCAAACTTAGCCTCGTACTGCGATACAATCATATTATTTTGCTCCATTGCTTATCTCAACATTTTCAGATGCCATTTTCAAATACTGTCACAAAACAAGGGTTAATTAACATAACACCTATTATCCCTATACTATGACCGACCAATTAAATACCAAATAAACTAAAGTAGGTTATACTAGCGAAGAAATTCCCCATCTCTCCCCTCCTAGTTCTAGTCTCAAATCTTAGTCAAGAATCATATCCCTAAGCTTTGATACAAACTGTGACGCCCCCAAAAATAGGTATACATCACCTATTCTGAGTCGTCAAATAAATGGTACAAAAATACAAATACAACTTAATAATACAACTGAAGTTTAAAATACGACAAAGCATAAACTAAGAGTTTTAATAAGAATATTGTCATCTAGACAATATCCACACTCAATGGAGTCCTCATTACATTTATTATCACACTATTTAACAGAATAGTGATGACTACTAATGCTATCATCTGGACCGTCACTCCGTTCCCCGACTCGTCCCAACTATATTCTCATTTTCTGAAGAGAACAATGAAAGAAAGGGTGAGCTCAACAAGCCCAGTAAGAAATATTATGACTGAGATAATACAGAATAAATTATCATTAGTCTTCAACAATGTTAAACTGATAAAATACAATAGACATCAAGTTTAACTACAGCGGAACAAATAATCCATTAGAAGAGTCAAGTAGATAATAAAATCTACTATCTTCTATGATTTAAAAGGTTTTCATCAATTTTTATCGCTAAGACTCAACTTAATAAATAAACCACATCATCGAATCATCCCTGCACTACGGGCCAAGGATATTCTTTAAATCATCAATGGTCATGACTATACCGAATAATCTCTGGTCATAATCATACCAAGTCCATCTCTGCACGTAAGCCAAAAATATACAATCATAAAACCAATAATCAACAATCCATCTTTGCATGTAAGCAAAAGATATATAATCTAATAAACAACAGTCCATCTTCGCACGTAAGCCAAAGATAACTTTCATCACCATATAAGCATGAGGATGATGACAATGATATAAGCATTAATCAAACTAAAACAAGGATAAATATTAAAGACTTTAAATTTATTCAAATATTATTAATCACTTAATAAACTCATAATCTAATATTATTAATATTATAACAATATTGTAATCACCTCTAAACTTATAAATAATTTATTTCAATTGTTTACACTTTACCAAATAATGCATTTAATCATTCAAAGAATGCCATACTCATAAGATTTCATCACCAATGATCAAATCCCTTATCAAACATATTCATATACCTTATATAGGATTCCCAAGCCATAAAATCCTATTTTTAAACTTTGTTACTTCACATAACATATTTAACTCATATGTTCGTAACTAAACCATTTTCATGAAAAATACCAAATCAGTCCCAAAAATATTTCTTTTTTGGGATTTAGCATAATATATCCCCATAATGAACATATATTTTTCTCGGAATTTTTAAAATTCATTTACTATTTTTTAAAAATCAATTTCTAATTAATTCCTCAAGAAATTAGCTACCTCAAGGTTAATTCCAGAAATTCCCAAATCTTGGCAGGATCTTACACATGTTAATGTGAGCTTCCAGTTTAAATTTCATGGTCATCGGAGTTATAGAACTCTGGTTATAACGTTTTTCGTCAGAAAAACCTAAATATTGAAATAGTCATAAATTGCTCATTTTAAGTCAGAATGAGCTCATTTTTGGAGAGGAGGTACCTTATACCATATACTTTCATGTCACAAAAGGCTGAAATTGTTCTCATAAATTAAGTGGCCGAAACAGCCCTTACAAAATTATGGGCAGTAACTTTTTGTTATTTTCCAACTTTTGACTCCTTTGCTAAAAACAGTCCACACGAAAATCTACAACATCTTTTCTAGTGATTCCACTTGCATAAGTTAGTAAACTCATAGATCTAACTCTAGGAATTGACCACACTCAAAAATTCGAAATATAATAGGATATATGGTCAATTGAATTTCATGTTCTATTTTCACCAAAATCTGATTTTTAACTCTTTGTGATTTCTAAGAAACTTTTATGTTTTCACATAATAAGCAACACAACTTATCATAACACTTACTAATACTACATATTCCCATGGTTTTCATCTGTCCAATGCTTTTATTATGACTCTCATCATAATCAGTGTAAACAGATCATTTCCACAATTTAATAAGGAATGAATACAAAGGATCATTCACCATGCATGTGGTAATCCACACAGGCAGGTTATTCCAACAGAATAATAAAGAATGAAATAACAGAAGGATTCACCATGCGTGCGATAGACTGCACAGACAGGTTATTCCCAACAGAATAATAAATAATGAAACCAGGTCCGGCGTAAACGCACAGATAGGATATTCCGACAGAATAATAAAGAATGGAATAACAACAGAAATCATCATGCATGTGATAGACCGTACAGACAGGTTATTCCAAAAGAATAATAAATAATGGAACCAGGTCCGGCGTATACGCACAGACAAGATATTCTGACAGAATAATAAAGAATGGAATAACAACAGAAATCACCATGCATGCGATAGACCGCACAAACAAGTTATTCCAACAGAATAATAAATAATGGAACCAGGTCCGGCGTAAACGCATAGATAGGATATTCCGACAGAATAATAAAGAACGGAATAATAGAAGAATTTCACCATGTATGTGGTAAATCGCATAAACAGGTTATTCCAACAGAATAACAAAGAATGGAATAATAGAAAAATTTCACCATGTATGCAGTACTTCACATAAATAGGTTATTCCAACATAATAATAAAGAATGGAATAACAACTCTTACGAGTATTAAAAGAAATAATTCTCTTCATGAATACGAAAGAATAATACCCCTTACCTCAAAAAAGACTGGATACTAGAATAGTGAGGTAGTAGACTTCTCTTCTTCTTTCTCTCTATAATTTCTCTCTATAATAACGGCTCTAAAGCTTTAGTGAATTGGTGAGAAATGAAGGAAGAATGAGCTTCTATTTATAGGAAAAATAGTTTCGATAATTGCACATTTTGGGGCTCAAAAAATTATAGTACAATACCTTCAACTTTTCTTTTATTTATAATTCAGTCATCCAAGTATTATCAAACTTGCACCACCTCCCCTAATAGTAAATCATCTGAATCAATAGTAAATCATGTGACTCAATAGTTCTAAACATGTGAAAGAAGTAATTACAGTATAGTACCTCCATCTATACCTCCATTTTCAACTTAGTCATGCAAGTATTATCAATCTTGCACCAACTCCCCTAATAGTAAGTGAATGTGACTCAATAGTAACTCATGAATAGTAACTCGTGAATAGTACTCCGACATGAAAAGTGCCTTGAATACCAGATTGAACAATATAATCTCCAGACATCAATTAATATCGAAATAAATGTCGATTTCTACTAACACAAATAATCCCAACACAATGGAACTATCAAATTCATCTTTAATCAACACGAACTTATTCATCATTAATATTATAACTCACAATATTTAACAACCAGGTCGTTCCCAGAAAAGAGAGGGATTTCCAATAAGGATTTCTCCATATTGGCGCACAATTAGGTGACCAAACCTCTCCTTGGTAGAACTTCTAGACATTATAAATATTAAAATTTAATAATATGAATAACTTTGTCGTCTCAATTATTGATTTAATAATATATCATATAATGCAGATGATACTGTGATAATAATCGAATCAATAATATGAGAGATATGATGTAACAATTACTGTAGCAATAATTGAGTATAACTGAGTGAATTCTCATGTAAGCATCAATAACCAATACCGTGTGCTACTATGCAACCACACGTATTACTGTACTTTTACTACCGGGTAGTTCAACAGTTTTAACGGTAACACTTTTGCCATTATTTTATAAAAAGATAATTCTTTCGTTTTCTTACTACGACAATACTTCCGTTGTGGGGTCCACCAATGATTGTGCCGTCGTACGAATATTCCCTGTTAAAATGAATATTCTCCGACCAATCGAATATTATATAACCACTTGCTTACTTTGTAAAATTTAAAAATACTACCCACAACTATAACATTATCTCAAATTCACACCATAATATTAAAAAAAATATTTCGAGAAAATTAAATCTTTATTCATAAAATCTGGGGTCTCACAATCTCTCATCCTTATGAAATTTTGCCCTCGAAATTTACGTACGTACCTTGTATGCCGAACAGATAAGGACACTTCATCAGATTCTAACTCTTGAGGTATAACCTTTAAGCGTAGAATATATCCCATGATATTAACAAGTAAATCTTTATACGTTGAATTATTCGCTATCTCGTCCGGTTCTAAATCAATAATGTGGTTCGGGTCGTCCACATATTTATGTAACATTGATACGTAAAAAATATTATGAACACGCGACATACTTCGCGGTAAAACGAGTCTATAGGCCACAGTTCCTACTTGATTGAGGATTTCAAATGGGCCAATTAAATCGAGGGTTGAGATTTCCTTTCTTTGTCGATTCTTGCTTCTAGAATAACGCCCTCTTGAACCTTCTTCTTCACATTCATCAGATTCGGGTGTGTAGCTTGAGCGACTTTAACTTTATTGATTAAAGTTGATTCTACTTGTATATTTGATATCACCACGTGGGTCCTTAGAGTCTTTTACTCTATCTTCATCATTTGTAAGTTATACGAAATGAGTCTTTGTGTTAACAACATCGCACTCGTAAACGTATACGATATTCTACTCAACATGTCAGCTACCACGTTCACTTTTCCATGATGATATTGAATGGTATGATCGTAATCTTCAACAGCTCGAGCCAATGTCTTTGGCGCATTATACGTTCGTTTTGGTTGAAGAAATATTTAAGGGTTTTAGAAATGGGTTTTGTACTGGGGTCAATACAAAATTTGATTTCACGCTCTAGGGGTAGGCTAAGAAGTCTACAAGAATACGTCAGGAAATTTATTAACAATAGAAATATCATTCAAAACTGTGACTCTCATCCAAGACTTGGATAGCACATGTAATGAAGGTTTCTGCTAACGGAGTTTCAATCGATAAGTCAAAGTCTAACTTCTCCGGAGTCAAATTTAAACGTTGAACGCAAGCAAGAGAGATAAAAGAATGGGTAGAATCGGTATCTAATAAGGTATAGACTTCGCAAAAATTTATAATTAAATAACCCGTACTAACTTCGTTTGGGTTATTCGCTTTTTGAGAAGTCACAAAAAACTCTCTTTCTGAAACCACGGACTTTGTTTTGTTCGTATCCGCCATTGGTGCTACCGTCCTAGCCGGACTTGACTTTGGTGCACGACAAAATCGGGCTAGGTGACCTTCTCTTCTTGAAATTTCCACTTCTATTTCTTGGCTAGGGCTGAGAAAAAACCGGATGTAACCGAAAAACTGAACACAATCGAAATAATTTAACCGATTTTTTTTAATAATTCGGGTATTTTTTATAATTCGGGTATATCAGAATTTTTTTTCGGTTTACAGTTATTAGTTCGGATTTGAAATTTGGGTAATTCGGTCTACCCGAATAACCGAACCAAGTCTATGTTAAGCCTTACAAACCCCTTATCTATGTTAACCGAACTGAAGCCTATATTAAGCCTTATATGTCTTCTCTTTCTCTCTCTTAGTAAACACTAAACATCCCCACCACCTTCTCCCTTTCATCTGTCATTTTCTCTCTCTACCTCTGTTTTCTATCCTGGGCAAATTCATGGAGTATCTTATCACTCAGATTTCAGTCTCTCTCTCTCTCTCTCTCAACCGACTCGATCTTGTCTCCTTTTCTTCTCATTCTTAAACCCCAATCATGAACAAAAGTACAAAACAACCAATTAATTACCCAAATTCGGGACGAAATGGAGCAGGTGATTTGAAAATGAAGGGCTCCTTCTGTTCTTCAAGTCAAATCTCGATTTCTGTTCAAGAATTCGGCACCAAAGAATTGATGGAATGGGTAAATAAGCAATTTGAGTGGGGAGAAACTGAAGGTTATCGATTCGAAAGAGGCGTATTGTTGCCTTAATTTTTAATAGCACTTTACCACGCAAGTATACGCGTTCAATTGTAACATTCAGCAATCAAGGATATCGTTCCCACGAGGAAATAGAATAATATTTATCAATTACTAATTCTAATACAATTAATCCTATTTTAAACTAAGAAAATTTTGTTTGTGATTTGAAATTAAACTTAACAAACTAATAATTAAAAATCAAAATTTCACAAGAATAACTGCAGATTTAACAGGTTAAGATTACAACTTCCCTTGGTATTTCATTTAAACTAACTTACTTCCCATTTAAAATAAATCAATTAATATGAATCATTATCCAAGAATGCTTTATGAATATTCACGCACTTCTTCCAAAGACACGTGAACAAATCCTCCTAAATCCAATCTTTAAGATACGAAATTACAAAGAACACCCCAGTTAATCAACTCACTATATTCCTATGTGAATCAAGTTAATTAGGGTTTTACGCACAAATTCTTTCAATGGATACAAAAGACACATAGGTATATTCCTATCCTACACGCTAATCATATTACCCCTATTCAGATTATATGAACAGATGTTATCATATCCAGATCTCAATCTATACTCCATCTTCCAATTTTATATAGATTATCACAGTAATTGTTGGCCAAACAATTAATCAATTAAACATAAGATATAATAAACAATTCAATAAAAACTAACTTTCATTCAATGGAAAGCTTGCAATTTAGACTACATACCAAGTTCCGTTGTAATCTTAATTCAAATTTAGTTCATGATAATAATAAAGAAAAACATCATCCAGATTAATAATCCAAACATTCCAGATAATTACAAAAGATAAAACTAGAGAAGAGAAGAAGAAACTCTGAATTTGCTCCAATACTCTCTCTTAGATCTTCAGCCCTTGCAATTCTCCTTTGTGTTTTTCTTGTTGTTCTCTCTCCAAATCTCTTGAAAAATTGAGTGATTCTTCTTTTCTAAAGTCTTCTCCTATTTGTATTGGTCTCAGCCCTCATTCAGACTCCTATTTAGCTTCAAAAACCCACTTGGAAGTAGAAAAATGCATCTTTTTCCGCACAGGAGCGCTTAGGCGCTCAACATAGACCATTTCCAAGCGCCTAGGCGCTTGACCAGGACCACGTAATTACAAAAATGCCACTCAGCTTTAATTTTCATGATTTTTGACCTTTTTCTTCTCCGAAATGACCAATTTGTCCCTCCAGCTCCAACCTACAACAAATAAACACAAAACACATAAAAAGATACTAAAAAACAATAAAAGATAACAATAATTAAGTTTAATAATATCAGATTCATATGTTTAAAACCTACTCATCAAATACCCCCAAACTTAACCAATTGCTTGTCCCCAAGCAACAAAACACAATTCAATAACTAAATATGAAATGCAAATGCAACTAGATAAATGCTTAAATTCCAGCAGTCAAACAGAACAAAATCTATTCAGCAAGCCTCAGAGAAATCACAATAATCATGCTAGTACATCATATCAAGACAGATTAATAATTTCCTCGTCAATCATCAAATCTTAACCTGTTATTATTGATATAGTATGTGTGTGCTTAACATCCATGCTAACTGATATGATGCTAAATACAACACATAATAAATCTCTTTAAAGGAATCATACAGTGTAAACTCACAAAATTCACAAACAAGCTAAAACCAACTAAAAACAAATATCCACCAAATTTAAAAGTCCAATCCGGGATACTTATGCTTTATTGTGCTTTACGGGAGCTTTTTGCTCTTTTTCCGTTTTATTTTATTTTATTTATTTTTTTATTTTATATATATATATATATATATATATATATTTTAACCATGACTGTGCAATGTCTCATTCCATTAGGCTAACAGTGTTGCCCCTTAGCGAGCTTTCGACCAACGACTCCCAGACCATATAAGACCTTAGGGCGCTAGGTTTTAAGATACCCCTTCGGGCGTACTTACTCAAGTAACAAAGGCCCCGAAACAAAACTTGCCACGATATTATTTTTTTTTTCAATTTTTTTTAAGCTTATATATCCCAAATTTTTCCCCAAAACTTAAGTTTTTATCTAAATACAGTCATCTTCGCCTATTCATGTCTTTCATTCATTCAAACTAGTATTATCCTCTAGAAGTCCATTATGTGTCAATTTAAACTCAATCAGTCAACATAGTTATTTTTACTGTGCTATCCTTATTATATCAGTTTCAAACAGGTAAAGATTCAAATCATGACAAGAAATCACATCAAAGTCTTAACAGACAATACTATACTTGTCTACTCAATTCCAATCTCATCACTGGCCAAAACAGACTTAAACTATCTAACAGTTGGAAACATGCAAATACTTAATTTTTTTTAGGAAATTAAAATGAAAACTACATGAAAAACTATTAACTAAATACTATATGAATGCACTAGATGAAAACTACATGCATGAACTGGAGCTGGAAAATTACACCCCAAACTTAACCGATGCAATGTCCTCATTGTATATAAGAAACAAAATTTAAGAAATTAAGCATTGAGGACTTCCCTGAAAAATCGAAGCTTTATTCCTCGTCAGTATCCTCTTCTTCTGATTCTTCTTCATCAGCCGGGGGGTATGCAGACAATGGTGGAAATTGGTAGGGAGCGGCAGCTGGATTATCGAACACTTGGTGTGCACAGATTTTGAACACTATTGGTAGGCACTCCCCCAAACTTAATTTTCACCAAATTTGCCAATTACTAAGCACACTATACTTTCAAGGCAATACAAGCAACAATTAAGAGTACCCACACCCACTTGAGCCAACACAATGATAGAAACTAGCTTCAAAGTACTAACATAGCTATTATCCAAGTGAATCCAAATAATTTGCAATATAAGCTTGTGTACTTACTTGGGTATAGCCAAATATGGTGTTTCAATCAAAGTTGGATGAGCAATTTGATCTTTGAACCCTTACTTTAGATAGATGTGGCTTGAATGTAATGTGGTGCCCAATTTGGTGAAGAAGGATGACAAGATGGAGCTTAAGTGCCTTAGTTTGGGTAGGAGATTTAGTGTTTGATTAGGATTTTACAAGAAAAAAGATGATTATTGTGGCTAGATTAGAGGAGGGTTGAGAGTTGAGTGAGTTTGAGTTGGAGTAGGAGAGCAAGAATGTGTTTGATTTGGGTTTGGAAGAGTTTAGCCCGATTAGGGCTTTTTTTTTTTTTTCCTGTTGGAGCGCCTAGGCGCTTGAGATAGCCTTGTCTGGAGCGCCTAAGCGCTTGGCTGCAGAATGCCTTAAAAAACTTGGAGCGCCTAGGCGCTTGGTTTGGCTTGAAAATGAGCGCCTAGGCGCTTGTGCTACATTTTTGGTTCTGACTTGGAGCGCCTAGGCGCTTGATATTGGCTTGTCTGGAGCGCCTAGGTGCTTGGCCAGTGTACATTGCTTATTTTGGTGTTTTGTGCTTCTTGTATGCCATACCTCCAATAACTTATTTCCTTCCACACCAAAATTTGTGGCAATGATTAGAAATTTGAGATTTTGACGAGTGGACATTCATATTATTGAGATCATTAATGCTTGGCCTCCTTTCCTGCAATAAATTGAATATCTGTTAGAGAACGTCAGGGGTGCAACAAATCCTAAACTATAAAAGTTTAACCACTAAATAAACTAACAGTAAAGCAAATTAATAAAAGTAAAAATAGAAAATAACAATAAAAATTCCTGGGTTGCCTCCCAGTTAGCGCTTGGTTTATAGTCTTCAGCCTGACTTTCTTCTCTTTCTCTATCCAATTCCCCTTCGAAAATTGAGGAACCCTCCATCCATTAGTAATAACGTAACTTTCGAGAGTTTGCCATCAGTAAGGGTTATTGATTCAAATTCACCTAGCTTGTTCTTTATAGGTAGATTCTCTTTTACAACCTTCAAATAACTAGGCATTTTCCGAGTTGTATCTATGAACGAATTTTTACGTTGAAGCTTTTTTAGAACAACTGGTTCTTCATCTCTCTACCCATTCTCTTCACACCATGGCACCAATTTTAAGCTAGCTTTCATATCATATATACCTTTATCGAAAAAATGACTACCAATTGGACACATGATTGCAAATCTAACCGGATCCTTAAACTTTGGTGGAGAAGATATATGGGGCACTATAAAAATCGGTTCATCTATGTCAGAACTCAAGGCTAGATCTTTGGCGACCTTCTTTTCCTGCTCCCCACTTGTCTCCTCCCTTTCCACATCCTTTTCTTTTGGAACATCCGATTCCAGATTTAGCGTGGGCAATCCATCAGTCTCGGGAACCATGTTGCTTGACACTTCACCTTGAGGGCGATTGATGATGGCGTTGAAAAGTTGTCCCACCTGGTTCTCAAGATTTTGAATCGACATCTCCTGACTATTCGTCTGCTCCTCAATCAAAACCATGAACTTGGAAATAAGTCCTTCCAAGTTTAAAATCCTTTCTTCTTCGTGATTAGGGAGTTGAACTTGTAATTCAGGAGTGTATGATTGGCATGGAGCAAAGGGTTGGGCTTGATTGTCATCACTCCATGAAAGATTTAGTGGATTCCCCCACTCGTGATGATAATTACTGGAATAATCATAATTGTTGGGATAATCGCTGAAGTTACCACTATATTGTAACGACTTGAAACTGATGGTGCATTGATGACTCAGATGGTTTCCACCACAATACTCACATATCACCGCTACACTTTGAATAACTTGTGCTGATAAAGCATCAATCTTCCTTGAAAGTGTCCCAAATTATGCTGACAATTCATCGAGTCCATAATTCTTTGCCTCCCTTGGCCGAGTCATTCTCGAATATAACCAATGATAGTCATAGTTGTTCATGGTGCCTGAAAAAGAATTAGACTAGAGACAAAAAAATAAAATAAAATAAAATAAAATCAAAAAATGTTTAAATTAAGATTAATTTCATTGAATTTAATAATGACAAAATATTAAACTAAGTTCCCCGGCAACGACGCCAAAAACTTGTTGCCTTAATTTTTAATAGCACTTTACCACGCAAGTATACGCGTTCAATTGTAACATTCAGCAAGCAAGGATATCGTTCCCACGAGGAAATAGAATAATATTTATCAATTACTAATTCTAATACAATTAATCCTATTTTAAACTAAAAAAATTTTGTTTGTGATTTGAAATTAAACTTAACAAACTAATAATTAAAAATCAAAATTTCACAAGAATAACTGCAGATTTAACAGGTTAAGATTACAACTTCCCTTGGTATTTCATTTAAACTAACTTACTTCCCATTTAAAATAAATCAATTAATATGAATCATTATCCAAGAATGCTTTATGAATATTCACGCACTTCTTCCAAAGACACGTGAACAAATCCTCCTAAATCCAATCTTTAAGATACAGAATTATAAGGAACACCCCAGTTAATCAACTCACTATATTCCTATGTGAATCAAGTTAATTAGGGTTTTACGCATAAATTCTTTCAATGGATACAAAAGACACATAGGTATATTCCTATCCTACACGCTAATCATATTACCCCTATTCAGATTATATGAACAAATGTTATCATATCCAGATCTCAATCTATACTCCATCTTCCAATTTTATATAGATTATCACAGTAATTGTTGTCCAAACAATTAATCAATTAAACATAAGATATAATAAACAATTCAATAAAAACTAACTTTCATTCAATGGGAAGCTTGCAATTTAGACTACATACCAAGTTCCGTTGCAATCTTAATTCAAATTTAGTTCATGATAATAATAAAGAAAAACATCATCCAGATTAATAATCCAAACATTCCAGATAATTACAAAAGATAAAACTAGAGAAGAGAAGAAGAAACTCTGAATTTGCTCCAATACTCTCTCTTAGATCTTCAGCCCTTGCAATTCTCCTTTGTGTTTTTCTTGTTGTTCTCTCTGCAAATCTCTTGAAAAATTGAGTGATTCTTCTTTTCTAAAGTCTTCTCCTATTTGTATTGGTCTCAGCCCTCATTCAGACTCCTATTTGGCTTCAAAAACCCACTTGGCAGTAGAAAAACGCATCTTTTTCCGCACAGGAGCGCCTAGGCGCTCAACATAGACCATTTCCAAGCGCCTAGGCGCTTGACCAGGACCACGTAATTACAAAAATACCACTCAGCTTTAATTTTCATGATTTTTGACCTTTTTCTTCTCCAAAATGACCAATTTGTCCCTCCAGCTCCAGCCTACAACAAATAAACACAAAACACATAAAAAGATACTAAAAAATAATAAAAGATAACAATAATTAAGTTTAATAATATCGGATTCATAGGTTTAAAACCTACTTATCACGTATTTTGAAAATCGGACCAAAGATCTTGATTTGGTTAAAGATTGGGTAAAGAGGCGTGCTTGATTTATTGATCAACGGGTATCTATTTTGAAGATTATCTATTTGTTCCTCTATATTACTAGCGCTCTTCTGGAGTACAACTAAAGAGGGAGAGAGCTGAGCGAGATTGGGATGAGAGAAGTGTGCAAAGAGAAGCTGAGAAGAGGGAATTTACACAGTAACTTGAAGTGTTCGGTTATTACCCAAAATACCAAATTTACAATTCAATAATTCGGTATTCGATTATTATCAAAATTTGGTTATTAGTTCAGATGTTGAAAATAAGAATATTTCGATATTCGGTTATAACCAAATAGCCTATTTAGTTCGGTTATAACCGAATGATCAGTCCTAATCTTGGCCATGATTACTATCGAAGTGGTTACCATTTTTGGCATGATAATTTCCCCCACGATGGTCATCATTGTTTCGATGGCCGTTGCCACCGGTACGATTATTATCGTGTTGTTGGCCGTCACCTTTTGGTTGTGCTAACTCATTATCGCGCTCCAATAACTGAGCCCTATTCACAACATCTGAATATAAACAAAGTTTATGAGAAATGAGGTATTGACGTATATCGGGTTTCAAACCTCTTAGAAATATTCACGTCATTCGATCTTCATTATCGACCAAATGGGATGCAAACCGAGATAACTCCGCAAACTTAGCCTCGTACTGCGATACGGTCATATTATTTTGCTCCATTGCTTATCTCAACATTTTCAGATGCCATTTTCAAACACTGTCACAAAACAAGGGTTAATTAACATAACACCTATTATCCCTATACTATGACCGACCAATTAAATACCAAATAAACTAAAGTAGGTCATACTAGCGAAAGAATTCCCCGTCTCTCCCCTCCTAGTTCTAGTCTCAAATCTTAGCCAGGAATCATATCCCTAAGCTTTGATACCAACTGTGACGCCCCCAAAAATAGGTATACATCACTTATTCTAAGTCGCCAAATACATGGTACAAAAATACAAATACAACTTAATAATACAACTGTCCTGTAAAATACGACAAAACATAAACTAAAAGTTTTAATAAGAATATTATCATCTAGACAATATCCACACTCAATGGAGTCCTCATTATATTTATTATCACACTATTTAACAGAATAGTGAGGACTACTAATGCTATCATTTGGACCGTCAGTCCGTTCCTCGACTCGTCCCAGCTATATTCTCATTTCCTGAAGAGAACAGTGAAAGAAAGGGCGAGCTTAACTAGCCCAACAAGAAATTTTATGACTGAGATAATGCAGAATAAATTATCATTAGTCTTCAACAATGTTAAACTGATAAAATACAATAGACATCAAGTTTAACTGCAGCGGAACAAACAATCCATTAAAAGAGTCAAGTAGAAAATAAAATCTAATATCTTCTATGATTTAAAATGTTTTCATCAATTTTTATCGCTAAGACTCAACTTAATAAATAAACCACATCATCGAATCATCCCTGCACTACGGGCCAAGGATATTCTTTAAATCATCAATGGTCATGACTATACCGAATAATCCCTGGTCATAATCATACCAAGTCCATCTCTGCACGTAAGCCAAAAATATACAACCATAAAACCAATAATCAACAATCCATCTTTTCATGTAAGCCAAAGATATATAATCCAATAAACAACAGTCCATCTTCGCACGTAAGCCAAAGATAACTTTCATCACCATATAAGCATGAGGATGATGACAATGATATAAGCATTAATCAAACTAAAACAAGGATAAATATTAAAGACTTTAAATTTATTCAAATATTATTAATCATTTAATAAACTCATAATCTAATATTATTAATATTATAACAATATTTTAATCACCTCTAAACTTATAAAGAATTTATTTCAATTGTTTACACTTTACCAAATAATGCATTTAATCATTCAAAGAATGCCATACTCATAAGATTTCATCACCAATGATCAAATCCCTTATCAAAAATATTCATATACCTTATATAGGATTCCCAAGCCATAAAATCCTATTTTCAAACTTTGTTACTTCACATAACATATTTAACTTATATGATCGTAACTAAACCATTTTCATGAAAAATACCAAATCAGTCCCAAAAATATTTCTTTTCTGGGATTTAGCATAATATAGCCCCATAATGAACATATATTTTTCTCGGAATTTTTAAAATTTATTTACTATTTTTAAAAAATCAATTTCTAATTAATTCCTCAAGAAATTAGCTACCTCAAGGTTAATTCCAGAAATTCCCAAATTTTCGCAGGATCTTACACATGTTAATGTGAGCTTCCAGTTTAAATTTCATGGTCATCGGAGTTATAGAACTCTGGTTATAACGTTTTTCGTCGGAAAAATCTAAATATTGAAATAGTCATAACTTGCTCATTTTAAGTCGGAATGAGCTCATTTTTGGAGAGGAGGTACCTTATACCATATACTTTCATGTCACAAAAGGCTAAAATTGTTCTCATAAATTAAGTGGCCGAAACAGCCCTTACAAAATTATGGGCAGTAACTTTTTGCTATTTTGCAACTTTTGACTCCTTTGCTAAAAACAGTCCACACGAAAATCTACAACACCTTTTCTAGTGATTGCACTTGCATAAGTTAGTAAATTCATAGATCTAACTCTAGGACTTGACCACACTCAAAAATTCAAAATATAATAGGAGATATGGTCAATTGAATTTCATGTTCTATTTTCACCAAAATCTGATTTTCAACTCTTTGTGATTTCTAAGAAACTTTCATGTTTTCACATAATAACCAACATAACTTATCATAACACTTACTAATACTACATATACCCATGGTTTTCATCTGTCCAATGCTTTTATTATGACTCTCATCATAATCAATGTAAATAGATCATTTCCACAATTTAATAAGGAATAAATACAAAGGATCATTCACCATGCATGTGGTAATCCACACAGGCAGGTTATTCCAACAGAATAATAAAGAATGAAATAACAGAAGGATTTACCATGCGTGCGATAGACTGCACAGACAGGTTATTCCCAACAGAATAATAAATAATGAAACCAGGTCCGGCGTAAACGCACAGATAGGATATTCCGACAGAATAATAAAGAATGGAATAACAACAGAAATCACCATGCATACGATAGACCGTACAGACAGGTTATTCCAAAAGAATAATAAATAATGGAACCAGGTCCGGCGTATACGCACAGATAGGATATTCTGACAGAATAATAAAGAATGGAATAACAACAGAAATCACCATACATGCGATAGACCGCACAAACAGGTTATTCCAATAGAATAATAAATAATGGAACCAGGTCCGGTGTAAACGCACAGACAGGATATTCTGAAAGAATAATAAAGAATGGAATAATAGAAGAATTTCACTATGTATGCGATACTTCGCATAAACAGGTTATTCCAACAGAATAACAAAGAATGGAATAATAGAAGAATTTCACCATGTATGCGGTACTTCACATAAACAGGTTATTCCAACATAATAATAAAGAATGGAATAACAGAAGAATTTCACCATGTATGCGATACTTCGCATAAACAAGTTATTCCAACATAATGATAAAGAATGGAATAACAAAAGAATTTCACCAAGTATAGGGTAGCCGACGTATACAGGTTATTTCAACAGAATAATAAAGAATGGAATAACAGAAGTTCTCTTCATAAATACGAAAGAAATAATACCCCTTACCTTAGAAGAAACTGGATATAGGAGTAGTGAAGTAGCAGAATACTTTTCTTCTTTCTCTCTATAGTTTCTCTATCTAGAGTTTCATTAAATTCGTAAGAAATAATGAAGGAATGAGCTTCTATTTATAGGAGAATAGACTGAATAGTAACTAATTCATGAACGGTCCAGATTGATTTACTTTTAAACGGATGGTCCATATTGATTTACTATGCAGTATTAATAAAATATTCTAATAAAACAAAATCTTTTAAATAAAATATAATATATTCTATTTATAATCTAATAAAACGAATAACTTTATAAAAGTATTCTGTTTATATAAAAAGATTTTACTATACAAATACTATGCAGGCACTATGCAACACTATGCATAATAAAATATAATATATTCTATTTATAGTCTATTAAAACAAATAACTTTATAAAAGTATTCTGTTTTATATAAAAAGATTTTACTATACAAAATACTATGCATAATAGAATATAATATATTCTATTTATAGTTTAATAAAACAAATAACTTTATAAAAGTATTCTGTTTTATATAAAAAGTTTTTTTGTTTTAATATAAACTTCCATGACTTCATAAAAAGACACCTCAATATATTTAACAACATTTATCATCATTATTATAGTTTACAATATTAATCGACTAGGTCGTTCCTAGGAAAGAAGAGGCTTTCCAATAAGAATTTTTCCCTATTGGCGCGCAATTAGGTGACCAAACCTCTCCTTGACAGAACTTCTAGACTTCGTTAATATTGCAAATAATAATATTAATAACTTTGTTATCTCAATTATTGATTTAATAATTTATAAAATATCGACAATAATTAAATCAAATAATGTGAGATACTATGCAACAATTACTATAGCAATAATTGAACAAAACTGAGTGACTTCTCACATAAGCATCAATAATCAATACCATGTGCTAGTATGCAACCACGCGTATTACTGTAATTTTACTACCGAGTAGTTCAACAGTTTTAACGGTAAAATTTTCGCCGTTATTTTTATAAAAATATTTTTGTCGTTTTCTCAATCCGATAATAATTCCATTGTGGGGTCCACCAATGATTATGTCGTTGTACGAATATTCCCTGTTAAAAAGAATATTCCCCGACCAATCGAATATTATATAACAACTTGCATACTTTTCAAAATTTCTAAATATTACCCATAACTATAACATTATATCAAATTCATTCCATAATATTCAAAAAAATATTTCAAGAAATTTAAATCTTTATTCATAAAATTTGGGGTCTCACATCGGTTTCTACTAGTTAAATTTCAGTATGTTGTAAAACACGAGTTTACAAGTGTTTTGAAAGAAGAATCACTCAATTTGGAGCACTAGAGAAGTGTATACAGACTGAAATGGACAAAATTTTCCCTTTTTTTCTATTTTTTTTTCAAATGAACAACCAAGTTCATATATTTATAGATTGGATGGCCGTGGGTCTACCCGCGGTAGTCGCGGGTCCACCTATTGCTACGTAGGTTGCCTCGGCCAATGCGAGTCTCGTCATCTCAAAGTACTTGCACTTTGGCTACACGTTGTCCGCTCGAACCTTCATAACTTTCAATCCGGGCATCCGATTAAGGCATTCTGTGTGAGATCCCGAATTTTATGAAATAAAAGTATTCAATTTTTCTATTTTGGTAAATAATTAAATTGATAAAAGTTTAAAGTTAAGGGTGATATGTGAAATTTTTTCAAAGTAAGCAAGTTGTCATAAAAAATCGGTGGTAAAAGTATGGTAATACGCGTGGTTGCATAGTAGCACACTGTATTGTAGAGTATCTTTGATTATTGATACTTATGTGAGAAGTCACTCAGTTTTATTCAATTATCGTCATAATATTTTATATTATTAAATCAATAATTGAGACGATAAAGTTATTCATATTATTATTTGCAATACTGACAATGTCTAGAAGTTCTGTCAAGGAGAGGTTAGATAATCTAATTGCGCGCCAATAGGGAGAAATCCTTATCAAAAAGCCCCCTCTTTCCTGGGAACGACCTAGTTGTTAAATATTGTGAATTATAATATTAATGATGAATAAGTTCGTGTTGATTAAAGATGAAATTGATAGTTCCATTGTGTTGAAATTATTAGTGTTAGTGGAAATCGACATTTATTTCGATAATAATTGATGTTTAGAGGTTATATTGACCAATCGGGTAATTAATCGGATAAATGAGGAATTAATTGCTATTAATTCATATGATTATAACTATTTATTCACATGTGTGTACTATTGATTCATATTCATTTACTATTAGGGGAGTTGGTGCAAGATTGATAATACTTGTATGACTAAGTTAAAAATAGAGGTATAGATGGAGGTACTATACTGTAATTCATATTTTCACATGTTTAGAACTATTGATTCACATGATTTACTATTAGGGAAGATGGTGCAAGTTTGATAATACTTGCAGGAATAAATTAAAAATGAAGGAAAAGAGGAAGGTATTATACTATAATATTTTGAGCCCCAAAATGTGCAATTATCAAAAATATATTTTCCTATATATAGAAGCTCATTCTTCCTTCTTTTCTCATCAATTCACTAAAGCTATAAAGCAATTATTATAGAGAGAAATTATAGAGAGAAAGAAGAAGAGAAGTCTGCTACCTCACTATTCCAGTATCTAGCCTTCTTTTGAGGTAAGGGGTATTATTCTTTCGTATTCATGAAGAGAGTTATTTTCTTTCAATACTCGTAAGGGTTGTTATTCCATTCTTTATTATTATGTTAGAATAACCTGTCTATGCGAAGTACCGCATACATGGTGAAATTCTTCTGTTATTCCAATATTTATTATTCTGTTGGAATAACCTGTCTATGCTGTCTATCGCATGCATGGTGAATTTTATTGTTATTCCATTCTTTATTATTCTGTTGGAATTTCTTGTCTGTACGGATTACGCATGACCTGGTTCCATTATTTATTATTCTGTTGGGAATAACTTGTCTGTGCGGTCTATCGCATGCATGGTGAATTATTCTGTTATTCCATTCTTTATTATTCTGTTGGAATAACATGTCTATGTGGATTACCGCATGTATGGTGAATAATTCTTTGTATTCATTCTTTATTAAATTATGGAAATGATCTGTCTACGTGGATTACCGCATGGCGAGTGAAAATCTATTTGCAGTTTCGTATATTTTATTATACTCGTATGAGATATTATTTCTTTTGTACTTGTCATGGAATATCATTTTATTTGGTATTTTTCTTTTATGAGTTATTATTCACGGGTTACTATTCACCCGGTTACTATTCACTCTGGTATTCGGGGTACTTTTTGTGTCAAAATACTATTCATGGGTTACTATTTACCCAATTACTATTCACTCTAGTATTATTCACTCGGGTATTCGGGACACTTTTTGTGTCGGGGTACTATTCCTGAAGTACTATTCACGGGGTACTATTCACCCAAAAAATATATTTCTTTTCTGTCCAAATTATTTTTGGTACATTAATATTATTCTTGAATTTTACTCCACAAAGCAGTATCATGTTGACAATTTGGACGTTATTGATTTCTGGATAAATTAAATTATAAATCTTTAAAATTTATCCTTGAACTTGTTTTATTGAATTATTATGTCATTGTCATCATTCTCATGCTTATATTGTGATGAAAGTCATCTTTGGCTTACGTGCATAGATGGACTTGGTATGATTATGACCAGGGATTATTCGGTATAATCATGACCGTAATGTGATGAATGATGTGGTAAAAGTCCTCATTGGCATGTAGTTCATTGATGGACAGCTGTTGGTATGATTATGACCAGGGATTATTCGGTATAATCATGACCATTGATGATTACTTGAATATCCTTGGCCGTGGTGCAGGGATGATTCGATTTTATTTATTAAGCTGAGTCTCAGCGATAAAATTGATGAAAAACTTTTTAAATCATAGAAGATATTAGATTTTATGCTCTACTTGGCTCTTCTAATGGATTGCTTATTCTGCTGCAATTGTTAATCTAAAACTTGTTGTCTATTGTATTCTATCAGTTGTTATACTGTTGAAGGCTAAGGATAATTTATTCTACATTATCTTAGTAATAATATTTCTTACTGGGCTAGTTGAGCTCACCCTTTCTTTCATTGTTCTCTTCAGAAAATGAGAATATAGCTGAGACGAGTCAGGGAATGGAGTGATGGTCCAGGATAAATGGCATTAGTAGTCCTCATTATTTTACAGAATAATGTGATAATAATTGTAATGAGGACACCATTGAGTGTAAATATTGTCTAGATAACAATATTCTTGTTTAAACTCTTAGCTATGTTTTGTCGTATTTTACACGACTGTTGTATAATTAAGTTGTTTTTGGATTTATGTAGTGTGATATTTGGCGACCCAAGATGGGTGATATATACCTGTTTTGGGGGCGTCACAGTTGGTATCAAAGTTTAGGGATATGATCCCTGGCTGAGATGTGAGACAAGAACTAGGAGGGGAGAGACGGGGATATGCCTACTCGATTAGTAGTTCCCAAAGCTCACAGGAGGCATCTATGATTGAGACCACATGATGTTGACATTGGGGCTATCACCAAAGTCCTTAATCCTTTGTATATGCTTTTCACCGAAGATGTCCTTCTCATGTTTGAGAGACTCTTGAGGAATTGTGCTTTGATTACTGAGGATCTGTATAACAGATTCCATCATTGGTCCTCCTTGATGAGGATGGTTTTCCACGGTTTGCCTCGTCAAGTCTTTCTGATGCTTCGTTGGAGTTACTGCCAACGACTGATACTATCAAGGCTGTCTAACCTTCGTTGAAATGTGCTTCAATGGCTTACATCATCGGATCATCTCCGATGCTTTCCTAGATTTACTTGCCAACGACTGATAATATCAAGGCTGCTTGACCTTCGCTGAAATGTACTTTAATGGTTAACATCACCGGATCACCTCCTATGCTTCACTGGATTTACTTGCCAACGACTAGTGATATCAGGGTTGCCTGATCTTCGCTGAAATGTGCTTCAACGATGAACATCATCGGTCCACCTCCGATGCTTCGCTGGATTTACTTGCCAATGGCTAATGATATCAGGGCTGCCTGATCTTCGCTGAAATGTGCTTCAACGGTGAACATCATTGGACCACCTTCGATGCTTTGCTGGATTTACTTGCCAACGGCTAATGATATCAGGGCTGCCTGATCTTCGCTGAAATGTCCTTCAATGTTGAACATCATTGGACCACCTCCAATGCTTCGCTGGATTTACTTGCCAATGACTAATGATATCAGGGCTGCCTGATCTTCGCTAAAATGTGCTTCAACGGTAAACATCATCAGATCACCTCCGATGCTTCGCTGGATTTACTTGCCAACGACTAATGATATCAGGGCTACCCGATCTTCGCAGAAATGTCCTTCAACGATGAACTTCATCGGACCACCTCTGATGCTTTGCTGGATTTACTTGCCAACGACTAATGATATCAGGGCTGCCTGATCTTCATTGAAATGTCCTTCAACGGTGCACATATATGAAATCCCCGATGGGGATGGATTTTTGACGAAATGTATGGTTGTGATTGGAGTTACAACACCAAGTTGATGGCATCAGACCTTTGTGAGGTATTACCAAGGGTAGCTTTCAATAGCTGTGATCATCGGCTTTGTATACCCGGTGTTCAAGCGAGTACCAATGATTGATATGTATACCCGCAGTTTGGAGTCTGAAAATCAGGATTTTAGGCTTTTCTGCTTAATCGCGTATCATCTTTTTTTCTGATTTGACTTTTCAGCTTGTAGGACCTCCTTTGAAACTTAAATTTAATCAAGTCAGAGGGGGTGGGGACCAACCAAGATAGCCGCAGGTGGACCTATGGTAGCCGCAGGTAGACCCGCGACCATCCGTGGGTTCATAAGGCTTGGCGTTTCCCTTTTACAAGTCATTTTTAGTTGAAGCCACACAGAAAATCTGAGAGTTCTTCTTCAGATCTATTGAGTTTGGGCTGTTTTTCACAAAATCCATCACCATACAAGTGTTCTACACTATCCTAGTAACGTATGCATGTCTTCTTTTCAAGTTTTGTCCGTTGGAAAATGAGTTATCACTCGAAATGCTTTTAAACACATAGTAGTGATTATGCATGCTCATATGACTTGATAAAAATTATTCAACACAATAAATGTTAGTATTTAACCATACTGAACGTATTGATGTGAAAAAAAATTAACTTTTGAAACAGTCAATTTGGCACCTTTTTCTGCTATTTTTTTCATCCTATTTGAGGACAAATTAGAAAAGGTTTTGAAACAAAGTAATCCTGGTAATTAGGCTACCCTTATAGATTATAACTTTGATATTTTTCATGCATATATGATGTTTATGACTGTGAGCTGGTGTGTTACTGAATGGCCTCCTAGTCATTCCTACACACATGTTGATAGTCCTTTTTACAAAGGATACTCTGGCGAAATTTTTTCACGAGTCTAGGCATTAAATGAACATGTATTTTTAACTCTACTATAGACGTATGTTAAAATAACGCATGCATGCATATAGACATAAAATGCATTTAATGATCTCTAAGTTAGAATTTACCACACCCTTTTTGAGGTGATTTGGGGACTTGTGTCCAGATATATGTATCCAGACAAGTTGAGCAGCTCCTGTAGGACCACTTCAGGTGTGAGGAGGAGAGCTTTAGATGTGACTTGGCCTCACCCAACCCAAAAACCTCTTCGATTGACGGAGTCAGCGATTCGTCCTATCCGGGTTGAGGTACCAGATGTTGAGGATGAGGATGTACCGGTTACGGATCCTGCTCGTGCTATTTCTATTCTCCGCAGGGAGTTTTCAGCAATAAATGTGACTAATCCAGAGCTCCTGCATTATTTGAGTCGCCACCCCTCGATCTATTTGCATGCGAACGAGGTAAAAGCTGTGTTTGATCTTCCTTTTTTTCTATTGATGAGGAGCAAGGTTTTGATGTTGATTTGCGTTATGATGCAGGTTCACGTCTTTATGCAGCCTCGAGGGAACTGGTTTGTCATACATTCTCTATATCAGACTCTTCATCCAGAGTACCGAGAGATTGTTCATGCTTGGGGATTTGAGGCATTCTTTTATATCCTCCCCGCCGTTGTCCCTGGGTTACCTCAGGGCTTTGTCTGAGCGCTGGTTCCACCAGACTCAGGTTCTCCATTTGCTAGACTGCAAGGTGGTGATGACACCGATGGATTGGCGGTTCATCACTGGTATGGATTTTTTCGGGGCGCTAGTGCCTTGTGTAGCTTACATTTCCCCTACCGCCGTCATATCCTTGCTAGGAGTCCATGTTATGATGCTCAAAGGTAGGACAGTTCCTACTGGTCCTTTGAGTGTAGATGCTATGAGTGGGGCATTGACTGAGCCCTTGCCTGATGATAGGAGAGTCAGAGATCGCATCCTTCGAGGATTGTTCCTGATCATCCTCTGGGGTTGTTTCCTGGCGGATAACTATTCCATGGTGTCGTTCGCTTTAATCAGCGCCACACGGGAGGTGGACTGTATTAGAGAGATTGATTAGGGCTCCTACACCTTTACCTACTTCCTCAGGGGAATGCGTCTGCGCTTGCAGTGTTTGAAAGAGGCTTGGCTAGGATTTTACCCATTCCTACTGGTGAGTATTTCTCTTTTGATTTCCCTTGTTCGGGTTGAGAATGTTAACTGACCGCATATATTTGCTCTTGTATTGATAGTTTTGGGCCTATGAGAGACTCCAATGTCTTTGTCCCGTTATCCTATTAGGTTTAGACACCTATCCATGGGGACAACGATGGAATCACTCCGTGTTGGTGGAAGTTCCTGTAGCTGAGGATTTCACCCATTCACACTTATAGTTGGAGTTGTTGACAACCGATGTCATTACACGGGTTCCTTACTCTGAGGACCATTTGACAATTGGCTTTGAGGGTGGTTTCCCGACTTGTATCGAGTATGTGATGTCCACCCGTCGAATTCCTCTCTTCACAGATGGAGGATGGGAGCTTTATTTCGCAGCCGCTGATAATTAATATCCCGTTGGTAGGAGTTGATGGCTTTTATTTGTTAGAGGGACTGTTCACTCAGGAGGCATTCTACCGCTAGTAGTTCCTTCGTACCATTGGAGTCCAAACCCGTGCCACACAGTTTATGGGGGATATGGTTCCTGATTCTTTCATGATGGCAGATTGGATTGTCTGCGTCCAAGAGCCTACTCATATGACGCAGATTGATAGTTTGACCCATCAGTTGGACCGGGCATATTTCTTTATCCAGCATTTGGGCATATATCCTTCTGAGGCAGATTCTTTTGATCCTTCCAGCTCTGGGCTGGCCCTTCAGGTGTCCTATATTTAGATGGCTTTTCCAGTATATATCCTCCGTTGTATCGGCCTAATATCCATACTAGCAGAGATTCAGTGACTCAAGAGGAGTTACATTAGGTGGATAGGTTGGATGATGTGGACATCAACCCTATCGACTTCTTCTGATACATTTCTCGCTATATCTTTTGATAGGCCTCTATTTGATATTGGGCAGTTGTGCCTTATTCTCGTTATATCTTTTGATAGGCCTCTGTTAGTTGTTGGGCGACTGTACCCTATTTCCCTGTACTTTTCCAGCTATATACAGAGATGGTGTATTTAGATGATGATGTACTTAGGAATGTATGTATACTATTTTCTATTCCCTACATCATATTGTCATCTATTGTTTATCATGCATGTATTATGTTATGCATATGTATTTCCAAAGATTTGTTTAGCATTGACCCTAGATTGTCTTATGACACAGCTCTACAGATGTCTTCATTGACATTTAGTCGTATTGATGGTATCTTCATTGAGATTGTGGTATGATAGCTTTTTCTCCCTAGATCGGGTGATAGTTGACCAGCTGATGTGTCACTCTATGACTTTCCTGACTTTCCAGTTTTCATCGGGCTTTGTAGAGGGAATGCTGGAGCATTGGGTACCGGATAGGCAGGTGTTCCGATTTTAGACCCAGGAGTTGACTCCTACCTCGGAGGAGTATGAGCGTCTGACAGATTTTCCATTGGATGGGCCTTGTGCTCGGATGGCTGTTGGTGACATGAGCCAATAATTTATGACCCTCACAGGTTTGAGGTGTAGAGTTTCCCTGAATGAGATCTCCTTGGGGCATGTAGTGTCCATGTGTTTTCTGATAGACGGATTTGTCTCATTGGACAATTATTTGCAGCACTTTGGGGATTTCACCACTTCGGAGGATGAATGGCGTGTTGCCAGAATAGATGTACTCTTGATGTGTATAATGGCTTATCTAGACATGCCATTGTACGTGGACCACTTGGACATCGGCGTGGTTATAGTAGTTCGTGCTCTCCGGGAGGGACATACCATTTTACCGATGATTTTGGCAGAGACCTTGAGGTTGGCCACGTATTGCCATACCCATTCCGTGGGGACATTCATAGGCAATATGGTCTTGTTATACGTGTGGTTTATGACACATTTGAGACCGATTGGCACTTTTCGACGCCATGGGTATTATTTTTCCCATGAGATAGCCATGACTTACTGTAATGACCCCAAAATTCATACAATGCATCTCTCAACTTCAGTCTTTAACAGTACACCTAAATTTTTATTTTACATCATTATTCGATGTTAAGCTTAATAAAATGCGGAATAATTTAAACTTTTTTGTCTTCTTACTTTAATTCTCTGAATCAAAGCCTTTATCATCTACACATCTCTGAATTAAATTTATTTTCATAATTCACTTTATCAGAGTTATTATATAAAATCTTTCATCTCAGCTCGATATCCCGTATACATTGGGTAGCTCAAACTTTACAACTAAATATGAAGTTTCATATCATAAATTATCAAGTACATTTCTCAAAAACTTATCTTTACTTACCTTTGAACCATACTTAGTTTATTACTCACTTAATCAGAGTTAATAAATAAAACTTACATCCAGGTTCAATACCCATTATACAACAGACAAAACTTAAACTTTATAACTCAACATCTATTAAACATCATACATTATTCGGAACCTTAAACATGGTTCAACTAATAACTCAGCCAAAGTATATAAATCTTCATGCATTACATCTGATTCATGTCTTTCAATTAGCACACATCGTTACCTTGTATCCTTAATCTGCAAAAGTGATTATTTGCAAGGTTGAGCTCGATAACCCAGCAAAATCTAACTGTTTTCATACATCACGTAGCATATAATAACATGATTAACTACATATCATAAAAATTGAACTAACATGACATACATGCTGCAGTTCATATGACAAGTATAAAGATTAAGTTCCTCACTCAATCAGCATTCATTACTCAACGAACGTAGTCATAAATTGACTTTAACGTTTCATAATTTCAACATATATATATATATATATATATATATATATATATATATATATATATATATATATATATATATATATATATATAAAACATCATGCTCTTTTCAACAAAGATTTAAAACATAGCAAATAGGAATTGAAAGACTTGCCTTGATCGTTGTTTACCAATAACATATTAACAACTTATAGATATCTGCACTTCACGTGCCCTACACAATTATATAATCATGCACATCAACTATTAGTTACATAGAAACGCATAGTAGTTATAATGTAAACTTTACTCTACATCTCATAACCCTTCCTATTAATCAATACATAATGTTTAATTTGATTGTGTTAACTTTTAACTTATGTCTTACTATATTTCTTCTTAGTTATACTCGAAGTTCATTCTAGTGTTTAAGTCTTGGCCCAGTGGCAGAACCAGAAACTTTTGAGGGGGGGTCAAAATATATTTATAAAATCATGACGTTGGCGATACAAGCTACAATGGCGGCAACCGAAGATGACAATAACAGCGATACTAATACCAACATCTTAAAGATAAATAAACTATTAGTAACACCAATGTCTTTCATACCCACAACTGGTCGTATCCTCTCTATTATGTTGCAAAAGGCTCATGTTTAATTCCTGCCACAAAACTCGCATTATCCAACAAGAGAACAAAATTTACAATATGATTTTTACGTGCAAACAAAAAATAAAGTTTAATTCTTGTGTTCCCATTTTGCAATGTATGATTTGTAAGCAAATAAAAAGATTATAATTTCATAAATTGTCTCACAAAATATTTTCTCACGGACTCACGATGTCTAGCAAAGAGTCACTTTTAAATTTTATTTTTGTCTTAAAACAAAATAAAAAGTGACTTGAAATTGAAATACGGTAATTAATTTTCTCTTAAAAAAATATTAGTATCAATGTTGTGAGAGGAAGATATGAACATTTCTAGTTATTTTCTAAAAAATTAATTATGAGATAAAAATAAAATTTAAAAGTAATAATTTTTATGAGACATAATGGATATACTTTGGTCATCACTTCACATGTAACCTCGTTGCATAGAGGGAATGAATTAATTATATATATATATATATATATATATATATATATATATATATATATATATATACACACACCTTTTTTCCTTTTTTTCCTTTTTTCCTTTTTCCTTTGTTTCTTTTTCAATGTACAAATCTTAATTTCTTAAAGAGTCAATGTAAAAGTTTTTAACTTAATTATAATTGTATGTATATATATTGGGATATGTAATAAATGAGTATTGTTATATTTATAAAGAATTCTTATAATAATACTTTATAAAATAATATGCGCATATAATTGAATTTAATAATTGTAATCAACTACAATCTTACACATTATTTTATATTTTTTTTTCTGTAATTATTCATTAGTTACTATAATATTATAATGTGAAAATTTACAATCAAATTATAATTACATGTATATAAAATTAAAAAAATATCATACTTTAATTTATTATATCTTTATATATATATATATATATTTACGGTAACAACAATTCAACTTTATCCGAACAAGTATATCAATTTTCCTAATATTATTGAGATTTACTCATAACCTTTTAATAACAGCCTTTTCATTTCCTTTCCTCATTACTCTTCGTTATTAATCTCTCTCTCTATCTTTTTTGCACATCTTTTACAATATAAGCTTACCAGTATAAATATATACCGGGGTCAATTGACCCCCTCCGCCCCCCCTTGGTTCCGCCAGTGAGTCTTTCTAGGACTCCTTATTGGTTTTATATTAACCCCATTCTATATCTTATAATATTCATTTCAATTGAACTGAAGCACTTTTAACGTTCATTAACACTTGTCACGACGTTTCGACGTTCATTCGTCACACGCCAGATTCGTCTCTCTTGTGTATGCTTAGTATGCTTATATAACTTATCTTTTACATCATTTATTAATGTTAAACATCATTATATTTACTAATATTCATGTTTTATAACTTAGAACAACAGCTTTTATCGTCAGAAGCACTACACTTGCATACGTTCATGCCCGACGCCCTTTGATTACCTCCAAAAACACATCAGTGCTAAAGATGGACATTTTGAACCTTGTTTTCGACCTCAAATCGAAAAACTTAAAGAACAAAAGTTGTAGGTCTACTCGTTATCTTTCCGAATCATCATTAATTGCCTCAATCGGAGTTCGTATGAAAATATTATGACCATTTTATTACAGGAGATCAAAACAGTGACACATGACATACCTAGAGCGTAGCTGCGCCCAAATAAGCCTCAAAAATAGCACAGCTATGCCCAAGAGGGCAATTGCACCCCAATAGACTTAGGGCACAATGCAGCTGCGCCCGTTAGCAGAACCAGATTTAGAAGTTTAATGTTCTTGCGATTTTGAATTTTTCTCCTTCTAATCTTTATAACTTGAGTTGATGGTGGAAGCATAGGTATTCCAAATCGTCTAGCTATGCTAGACTTCGAAATTTTTGATATCAAGCTAAATTCGCACCGATGTGCCTTTAAAAATATAAATAAATTTTGTTATCCTCAATACATGGTGACAAGTGTGTATGTGTGGACTTCGAGCCACTAACACATCATTATCTGTTGAGATATGATAACACTGAAAATGATTTACAATGATTTCTAACCGTTTAAGAGAAAAGTCTATGCTAATTATTTCGGCTAGACGAAAATGATTTGAAATGTCAAAATGTATTTTATATATCATTAATGCATTATGTAACCTGGTGCAGAGATGATAAAAATGGTGGAGTTATCAATGAAAAATTACTTAGTGTTGGATGTGATCTAAAGATCGTCAGCCCACTATGGTATGATGTAGTATGATAAAGTCACAAAATGACAGAATCCTCAAACGGACTATAAATACAGTGCAGAATCATGACATCATAAAATGATTTTCAGAATTTTAAAGATAATTTGTCGCCAATTAATTTGTCTAGACATGTTTTGATTGATATTCGAGTTATTGGTATGAGTCTAAGTTATTTGATTCAGCTAGACAAATGTTTATGAAATTCAAAGTATTCTTTGAAAGCTTATGCCGAACCAAATTATTTTATTATGGAATCTTATGATAAGACTGAGGTGAACAACCCTGAATAAAGGGATATGCCGATTGGATAAAATAATCCAATCTAGTAGCGTAAATATTCGCTAGACATGATTAATACGTTCTATACGACGTAAACGTACAATAAGATAATAACCTAAAGTACTAGCATCTGTAGTATATCTCTTTGTGATTGTAAACATACCTAGTAATTTACCGTTTTATGGTATAAATACTGTTAAAACTACGTGTTCATCATCTATATGACCCCTCAACATGATATGAAATTTTTTGTTACTCTTTAGAGTGGTCGTGGAAGAATAAGAAGATGGATATGAAATAATATTAACTCTTTAATTGCGTACGGGTAGAATCTGATATGATTGGATAAAGGTTATTATGAAACCTATTTTTGGTGAATGAAAGGAATAGAGTGTAGTAGGCTATAATTTTGAGGACGAAATTCTTAGAAGAAGGACTGAATGTGACAACCCAAAAATTTATAAGATTAATAAAATATTAAATGATTAAATAAAGGTTAAATAATAAAACCTAGACCGGAAATAGAGTATTGATTAAGAAATTTGTGAAGGACTTGTATGGTTTATAAACTGAAAGTGATTATCTGAGAGCGAGGTGTATGGTTTTGGATATTGTGATTATGTGTATGTGCAGTATGTGATTAAGGGTTAAGTGTTGAGCAGATAAGTTATAACATTGGTAAACCCTAGTTTTATATTAAGAACTTTAGTGATCAGCTAGGAAACCCTAACTATCAATTTGAAATCCTAATTCCAATTTTGGAAACCCTAAACCCTAATTTGGGAACCCTAATACTAAGTATAAAATCTAAGGGTTAAGAGTTATGTGATATATTTGATATGACCAAATTACCCTTCAAATTTTTAGAAAATTACCAAAATACCCTTAGTGGGTGCAAAATTACTAAAATTTCCTCTACTTAACTTTTAAGTAAAAGATAGAACCAAATCATGGTGAGTCATCATCCAAGATCTCCCATGTGTTAAAATCAACTTGGATCAGCCAACATTTACACTTAGCAACATTAGCAACCATGGAATCAAAGATTAGAAAATAAAAGTAAGAAAAATCTTAACTTTTATGTTCATAAGCTTAGCTAACTTTTTCTCTCTCTAACCCAAGAAATTTTGAGAGAAACTAAGTCCTAAGATCAGCTAAGAACACCTCTTAGCTATCCAAGATCATACAAAAAGATCAGAAATCAAAAGTGGATCAAGAAAGGTATAAACCCTAATTCATGCTAGATCTTTAAGCTCTTAGTTGATGTTATGTTTTGATATTTAAATGTGTGTTATGCGATGTTATTTAGTGATCTATGATGATATATCATGGATCCATAACATCTAAGTTTATGAAAATAAGAATTTTAAAAACTGTCAAGAACCTTAAAAATGAAGTCTAACAGTTAAATGTCAGAGCCTCTAGATCATTTTCTGTTAATTGTTTGAGTTTGTAAGTGTATCATTGATATAATATGCCATAAGGAGATTAGACTATGACATCCCCAAAATAGGTATACATCACCCATCTTGGGTCACAAAATCTATTGTATATAATTTAAATACAAACTTAATTTATACAACTGTCGTGCAAAATACGACAATACAATAGATGAGTTTCAATACGAATATTGTCTCGTTGACAATATCCAAACTCAAACAAGGTCCGCATTACAATTATTATCACGCTATTTCATAGAATAATGAGGACTACTATGGCAACCATCTTGGACCGTCACTCCGTTTTCCGACTAGTCCCAACTATATTCTCATTTTCTGAAGAGAACAGTGAAAGAAAAGGGCGAGCTCAACTAGCCCAGTAAAGAATATTTTGACTAAGATAATGCAAAATAAATTATCGTTAGCCTTCAATAGTGTTAAACTGATAGAATACAATAAACAACAAATTTAACTACAGCAGAACAAGCAATCCATTAGAAGAGTTAAGTAGAGCATGATATCTACTATCCTCTATAATTTAAAAAGTTTATTATCAATTTTATCACTGAGACTCAGCTCAATAAATAATCTACATCACTGAATTATCCATGCACTACGGGCCAAGGATATTCATTAGTATCACATCCACGAATTATCCATGCACTAAGGGCCAAGGATATTCATGTTATCACCAATTTTCATGATTATGCCAATCAAAAATTTATCTTTGCAACCTTGGCCGAAGAGAAACCATGGTCATGATCATACCAACTACTTTCCATCAATGCACTACGGGCCAATGAGGACTTTTACCACATCATTTGTAACATTACAGTCATGATTATACCGAATAATCCCTGGTCATAATCATACCAATCAACAGTCCATCTATGCATTACGGGCCAAAGATAACTTTCATCACAATATAAATATGAGGATGATGACAATGATATAAGAATTCAATCAAACGAAATCAAGGATAAATTTTACAGATTTATAATTCAATTTATCAATAATTCAATAATGTCTAAATTGTCAACATGATATTGCTTTATGGAGTAAAATTCAAGAATAATATTGTATCAAAAATGATTTGAACCAAAAAGAAATTAATTTTTATCATGAATAGTAACCTGAGTGAATAGTACCCCTTGAATAATACTTCAGAAATAGTACCTCGTGAATAGTACCCTGACATGAAAAGATCAAAATTTATCAAGAATGTCCAAAAAAATATTTTAGTGGAACGATACTAGATGAAATACAAATTTTAAGGATATTCCACTAATTTCAAGGAGTATAGAAGCAATACTTTAACAAAATGAGTGTAGAATTCAGAATTCAAAACGAAATAATATTACTTACATACTACAGAGTATGGAAGAAAATATTATTTTATACAAATATTAAAAAAAATAATATCCCTTATGTAGACACTTGAAATTTTTCATTTTTGTTACTAACCTGGAAGGAGGGCAAAATCGTTTTCCAGAGATAACCCTAGAGGACAAAACAGTTCTAGTTCCGAAAATCCCATCGGAGAAGCCTTTTCAATCTCGGAGATAACCCTGAGATATTCAATCTCAGAAACAACACCGGGAGTTTCAGTCTCAACCTCAAAAATAAACCCGAGGAGTACAGTTGTAGTTCCGGAGATAACCCCAGAGATGCTCATTTCAACCCTTGCAGTCAGCTTCAACCTCGGAGATAACCCCGAGGCATTCAGTCCCAAACCCGGAGATAACCCCGGGAGGTCAAGCACGCCTCAGAGACAACCTTGAGGACATTCAGCACTTGTAGCAGCCCAATCTCAGAGATAACCCTGAGTAACGACTGCTTTATTAGCCTAAATCGGAGATAACCCCGGTGAGGGGCAAAATCATCATTTTGCCACCTCGATACCACCTGCGCGCCATCTCAACATATTTGAACATACATTCTACACAGCAGTGTCCTACAAGAACCAAATAGCTACAATCTCGAGTGACTACTACACATGACAACACACCAGATGGAATTTGAAGCTTGAAGACTAAGGGCATAGTCCCATCTTCCTGACTTCTTACAACCTCTAATCCCATGTCATTTGTGTAGCTCTCGAAAATAGCACTCCGTAAAAGGTCTTATAAACCTCAATCAGAGACTCGGATTGAAGTTCTGAAAGTTTGAGCAGACAACACGTTGCATGCGTGTAGGTATTTTGAGACGGCGGGACCTGCAAAGCCCGGGGCACCCCGGGTAGCAGTAGGTGCACCTGCGACTACCGTAGGTGCACCCGCGGCTCCTCCATCTATAAATAGTTGGCTTGGGGTGGCTATTTTATAAGAAAAAAATGACGAGGAAACCCTGTCCAATTTTCTCTGTACACAATAGAAACTGAGTGTTTTCTCATTTTAAACACTTGTGAGCTCATATATTGCTATATTTTTATCGGTAGGAACCGAGTGTTCATCCATTTAAAGCTATAGGAGTCTTCTTTGGCAGTCCACTATAAGCCTTCTTACACCTTTTAAATCCCTTTCTCCACATTTTGCACACACCTTTCTTCACGTTGAGAGTCGTGTTGTGTGTGTATGTCCAGACTTTGGTCCGTGGCTTTTTATTTCATTTTGTATATATATATATATATATTTATATATATATGGACTAACATTATCGAGTTATGCCTCGATTGAGCCATGACTCACGTCCAGAGCGTTTATTGTTTATATATATATATATATATACTTATATATAAACTGTGGTCGAACTCTGTTCGATGATCTTGGATATATATCCGGAGCGTTTATTGCTTTTATATATATATATATATATATATATATATATACATATATATAAACTGTTGTCGGACTCTGTTTGATTGAGCTTGGATATATTATTGGGTGCATTTACCGCATATATATATATATATATATATATATATATATATATATATTTGTCCAACCTGGAGTTTACTTCGTGGCCTTTACTGCTTTTTTTACATTTCTTCCCGCCTGGAGTTTACTTCATAGCGGTTGATCATTTTTATTACTTTATTTACATTTCGTTCCGCCTGGAGTTTACTTCGTGGCAGTTGATCGTATACTGCTTTATTTACATTTTCGATCCCCCATGGAGGTGCTTCGTGGTGGTTGATCTTGTCTCTCTATATATATATTTACCGCTTTTATAGATTTACATTTACATTCCCCCATGAAGTTCGTTTCGTGGTGGTTGATAGTATATATATATATATATATATATATATATATATATATATATATGGTCCGGATCAAGTGCATACCCATTATCTTACTCACCCGTGCTCACCCCCCTTTAGGCGACGGTTTCGTTCACACAACCGTCGTCTATATTTTTAGCGACGCTATATGTTGTCCGTCGCTAAAAGTATAGATGACGGTTGTATGACCGAAACCGTCGCCTAAAGGAGGGTGAGCACGGGTGAGTAAGATAAGGGGTATACACTTGATCCTTGCTATATATATATATATATATATATATATATATATATATATATATATTTACAGCTTATATATATATATAACTGCTTACAAATTTCATATAAATTGCTACATCATGTGAGCCTAGGAATCATGTGATCACAGATTCAGTCTTCTGAATCTAGATTCGGTTCCTGTGATGGACATTTTTGGCTGTAAACAACTTGTAAATTATTCACAGTGTCTGAATTTTCTTAGACAACTCTCATGCCCACAAGGAGTTCGACACTGCTATATATCTTATTTTCTCGAAGATGCCTCACATATCGAAAATAAAAGCAACTAAGCCGAACACCTAATAAAATGAAAGTATCAAAGGCTTAAATTACTATTGAGCATAAGGGTTTGAAAAACCTCTTTTACAAAATATCACTGCTATATCTTGTTAAAACTAAATTTTTACACAAATTCAAACCCTTTGTATATAGGTGCGAACGAGGCATAACACTACTTCCAAATAATTGCACATTGACCCATATATACACACAAACACACACACATATTCATATAACAGTTTAATTAAAAAGTGGAGGTCACCGTGATAACACGGATGTCGGGGGGGTTCCTAACACCTTCCCTCTGCATAAGCAAGTCCCCAAACCCTAAAGAATCTCAGTTTCACAGACCAGTTTAGAAGCATCACATCGCGTGGTCAGTGTGGTCAGTTTCCTGCCCATGTAATGGCTATGTTATTTCCCAAATCGATAACGGTTAAAGCAAAAGAGGTTCTGATTCCTGATCCCGAAGTGGAAAAAAAGGAACAGAGACGTATACAAGACATCGCCAGGAGTTTGTCTCACCTACACATCATTTTCCATGATGAGCACACAAATAGATACACTCCCGACAATGGTTGTCCCGACGTTATGGTCATTATTTGGGAGAAAGAGGACGATGACAACAAATTCATCATTGCCGTCCATCAGGAGTTTACCCTTGACAATTAGAGCAGCACTCCTTGCATTTGTCGACAAGGGTAAAAAGGGCAGAAACTCCCTCTGCCCTGTAGATAGCTTTAACTGCTTACTTTACTATACATTATTAGCAGTTATTTTGTCAGTACATGCTAACACTTTGTATGATTGAACAGTTTCATATATTAAATGAAAGCATATTTTATTTTAGGACTCTGAACTTAGATGTGCCTATACTTGCTGATGAGGTGCCTTTTCTCCACAAGGATTGTAACTTTGATGAAAAGTTGGACTCAGACCTGATGGGAATAGAAGAGGACACTGAGATACCTCAGGAGATCAAAGAATGAGTCGAGGATAAACATAAACCAAATCTTGATCAAACCACCTCATTTAACCTCGGAGCCTTATAAAAGCCTAAGCTAATCCACATCGGTACGAACCTCACTCCAAACCAAAGGAATGACATGGTTATGCTGTTAACCCAATTCAAGGATGTGTTTGCATGGTCTCACGAAGACATGGTGGGTTTGTCCACTAATATTGTCATCCATCACCTTCCCATTAAAGAGGGATTCAAGCCAGTTAGGCAGAAGCTCAGGCGATTAAAACCTGAGTGGAGTTTAAAGGTTAAGGAAGAAATTGTGAAACAATTTCAAGCCGGCATCATCATTGTGACGCCCCCAAAATAGGTATACATGACCCATCTTGGGTCACCAAATACATGGTACTGAAACAAATACAAACTTAATTATACAACATGAGTTGAGAGTTTTTACAAGAATATTGTCTTCTAGACAATATCCAAACTTAAATGGAGTCCTTATTATATTTATTGTCACACTATTTTATAGAATAGTGAGGACTACTATAACACCATCTCGGACCATCACTCCGTTCCCCGACTAGTCCTGATTGCGTTCTCATTTCCTGAAGAGAACAATGAAAGCAAAAGTTTGAGCTCAACTAGCCCAGTAAGAAATATTATGATCAAGATAATGTAGAATAAATTATCATTAGCCTTCAACAATGTTAAACAGATAAAATACAATAAACATCTAGTTTAACTGCAGTGGAACAAGAAATCCATTAGAAGAGTCAAGTAGAGCATGATATCTACTATCTTCTATAATTTAAAAAGTTTTTCATCAACTTTATTGCTGAGACTCAACTCAATAAATAAACCACATAATCAAATCATCCCTGCACTACGAGCCAAGGATATTCATGTATTCATCATTGGTCATGATTATACCGAATAATCCCTGGTCATAATCATACCAACAACTGTCCATCAATGCACTACGGGCTAATGAGGACTTTTACCACATAATTTGTAACATTACGGGTCATGATTATACCGAATGATCCTTGGTCATAATCATACCAATCAATAGTCCATCTATGCACGTAAGCCACAGATGACTTTCATCACAATATAAGCATGAGGATGATGACAATGATATAAGAATTCAATTAAAAGAAAGCAAAGGATAAATTTTAAAGATTTATAATTTAATTTATCCAGAATTCAATAATGTTTAAATTGCCAACATGATACTGCTTTATGGAGTAAAATTCAATAATGATATTGTATCAAAAATGATTTGGACCGAAAAGAAATCAATTTTTATCATGAATAGTACTCCAGGTGAATAGTACTTCAAGAATAGTACCCTGTGAATAGTACTTTATGAATAGTACTTTGTGAATAGTACTTTGTGAATAGTATTTTATGAATAGTATTCGTGAATAGTACTTTATAAATAGTATCGTATATATGAATAGTACTCATGGACAGTACTCTGGCATGAAAAGCTTAAAATTTAACAAGAATGTACATAAAATATCTTTGTGAAACGATACTAGATGAAGCATAAATTTCAAGGATATTCTACTAATTTCACGAAGTATAGAAGCAATACTTTAAGAAAATGAGGGTATAATTAGGAATACGAGACAAAATAATATTACTCACATACTACATAGTATGGAAGAAAATATTATTCCTTATGAATACTAAACAAAAATAATATCTCTTACCTCAGAAGAAGACTGGATACTGGAATAGTGAAGTAGCAGACTTCTCTTCTTCTTTCTCTCTATAGCTTCTCTCTTTACAGCTTCTCTCTCTATAATTGCTCTTGTGAGTCTTAGTGAATTGGTGAGAATTAAAGAAGAATGAGCTTCTATTTATAGGAAAATATAGTTTCAATAATTGCACGTTTTAGGGCTCGAAATATTACAGTATAATTCCTTCGTCTTTTCCTTCATTTTTATTTTAGTCATGCAAGTATTATCAAACTTGCATCACCTCCCATAATAGTACATCATGTGAATCAATAGTACATTCATGTGAATCAATAGTTTTATACATGTGAAAAAAATAGTTACAGTATAGTACCTTCATCTATACCTCCATTTTTAATTTAGTCATACAAGTATTATCAATCTTACACCACCTCCCCTAATAGTACATGCATGTGAATCAATAGTACACACATGTGAACAAATAGTTATAAGCATGTGAATTAATAGTAATTAATTTCTCATTTATCCGATTAATTAACCGATTGGTCAATATATCCTCCAGACATCAATTATTATCGAAATAGATGTCGATTTCCACTAACACTTAGAATCCCAACACAATGGAACTATCAATATCATCTTTAATCAACATGAACTTATTCATCATTAATATTATAACTCACAATATTTAACAACCAGATCATTCTCAGGAAAGAGGGGGCTTTCCGATAAGGATTTCTCCCTATTGGCGTACAATTAGGTCACCAAACCTCTCTTCGACAGAACTTTCTAGACATCGTCAAGATTGCTAATAATAATATGAATAACTTTGTCATCTTAACTATTGATTTAATAATATAAAATATTGATAGTGTGACAATAATTGAATCAATAATATGAGAGATAATATGCAGCAATTACTGTAGCAATAATTGAGTGACTTCTCAGGTAAGCATTAATAATCAATACCGTGTGCTACTATACAACCATGCATATTACTGTACTTTTACCACCGGGTAGTTCAACAGTTTAACGGTAAAACTTTCGCCGTTATTTTTATAAAAAGATAATTCTGTCGTTTTCTAACTACGAAAATACTTCCATTGTGGGATTCACCAATTATTGTGCCGTCGTATAAATATTCAATGTTAAAACGAATATCCCTCGACCAATCTAATATTTTATAACAACTTGCTTACCTTGCAAAATTTATAAATATTACCTACAACTATAACATTATATCATATCCACACCATAATATTCAAAAATATATTTCGAGAAAAATTATTCTTTATTCATACAAGTTGGGGTCTTACAATCATGGTGTCCACATATGCTGAATGACTATCCAACATAGTCCCCATGCCTAAACCGGGAGGAAAGGTGCGAGTTTGCATGGATTACCAGGATCTGAATAAAGCTTGCCTTATGGACAGCTTTCCCGTGCCATTTATCCACATACTTATTGACAATACTGATCAATATGATATGTACTCCTTTGCTGATTGTTTTGCGGGGTACCATCAAATTATGGTTGCTGAAGAGGATCGTGAAAATCTATATTCATCACGCCTTGGGGAACCTTTTGCTTTAGACGGTTGTCATTTGGCCTCATTAATGCCTGGGCAACCTATCAGTGAGCTATGATGTGTCTTTTCCATGACTTAATGCATAAAGAGATAAAGATCTACGTGGATGATATCATTATCAAATCCCGAAGAGAAGATGACCACCTAGACCATCTCAGAAAGCTCTTCAACAGGTTTCTTAAGTATAACTTGAAGTTGAATCCAGCCAAGTGCGCCTTTGGCGTTAAATCAGGCAAGTTGCTAGGTTTCCTAGTAAGTCACAAAGGGATTGAGCTGGATCCCACCAAAATCCAGGCCATCATGGAAATGTCCATTCCTCAAACAGAGAAGGAAATACAGGGATTTTTGGGAAGGATCAACTTCATTAGGAGGTTTATTTCCCAACTCACAACAACTTGTAAGCCTATCTTCAAGTTCTTAAGGAAAAACTCCTCCATGAAATGGAGCGATGAGTGTCAAAAAGCCTTCCTTACAATCAAAGAGTAGCTGGTCAAAGCTCATGTTTTGGTACCACCCAAGGATGATGTTCCCCTGTTCATGTACCTGTCCATTAATGACAATGCCATGGGCTGCATGCTGGGACAAAAAGACGACAGAGGCCAAGAGAGAGCTATCTACTACCTCAGCAAAAGATTCAACAGTAGTGAACACAAGTACACTCTAATTGAGAAGACTTGTTGTGCTTTAGCATGGGCATCCATGAGGTTACAACATTACCTCCATGGTCACACAACCCATCTCACATCTCGCCTGGATCCTCTCAAATACGTGTTCAGTAAACCCATGTTAAATTGTCAGCTGTCCAGATGACAGTTGATCCTATAGAAATTTGACATCATCTACATGACGTAAAAGTCCATTAAAGGTCAAGGAATTGCAGATCAACTGGCCACCGTACCTTTAGGGGATTTCAAACCCCTAGAAACATACTTCTACGATGAAGGGGTAATGACAGTGCAGCAATACCATCAGTACAATACACACCAATCATGGAAAATGTAATTTGATAGAGCTATTTGTATGGAAGGTTCTGGAGCTGGAGCTGTTCTAGTGTTTGGTATAGGGGAGCAGTATCCCGTCGCCGTTAAATTACAGTTTTTCAGCACCAACAACACAGCTGAGTATGAAGGCTGTATCATGGGACTCAAACTTTCCCAATCAATGGGTATCAGGCGGTTAACTGTCTTTGGATATTCAGAATTGGTGATTAGACAAACCACATGAATCTATCACACCAAAGAGCTACATTTACTGCCTTACCATCGATAAATTTTATAGATGGTTACGGAGTTCGAAGAAATAACCTTCCTCCACATTCCTCAGAATAAGAATGATTTTACGGATGCGCTAGCAACTTTGGCCTCCTTGATTAACATACCTGACAAGGAAAACATGTTAAGCATCCCATTTGCCCTACAAAAGGCTCCAGCCTATAGGAATTACATTAGAGAAGTATCGGATGAGCTACCTCCCATCCAACACCCTTGGTATCAACACATTAAGGATTACTTGTGAGATAGATCTACACCAACTGAGGCGAGCCCGACTGAAAGAAAGCGGATCCATCGACTAGCTATGAAGTTCTACCTGAGCGGAGATGCATACAAAAGAGATGTATGAATAGGTCTCCTCAGATGTCTGGACAAGGACCAAGCTCAGAGGCTCATGGATGAAATCCATGGAAGAGTATGTGGCCCACACATGAGCGGCCCCCTACTTATTAAAAAGATCCTCAGAACATGACATTACTGGCTCTCGCTTAAGGATGACTGTGATGATCATGTCAAGAGATGCTACCAATGCCAATTTCATGGGAATGCTATCCACGCCCCTTCAAGGGAGCTCCACAACATGAGTTCTCCTTGGCCCTTCTCAATGTAGGGAATGGACGTGATCGGGCCCATCGAGCCCAAAGCCAGTAATGGGCATCGGTTTATCTTCATCATGATTAACTACTTCACCAAATGGGTAGAAGCAGCCTCCTTCCCCAGGGTTACCAAAGAATTCATAGTTTCTTTCATCAGAAACAATGTCATTTATCGATATAGACAACCATATGTGATTATGTTAGACAATGCTAAGAACCTCAACAACAAAATGATGGAGGAGTTGTGAAGTAAATTCCACATCAAAGAGCTTAACTCCATCATCTACCGTCTAAAGATGAATGGTTCTGTTGAAGTGACTAATAAGAACATCAAGAAGATCATGCAAAAGATGTCCGATAATCATAAAGGATGGCCTGACCTCTTGCCTCTGACTCTATTAGCCTACAGAACTTCCATGCGTACTTCCACTAGGGCAACCCCCCTACTCATTGACCTATGGGATGGAAGTAGTGCTCCCCATAGAAGTGAAAATGGAATCCCTTAGAGTGTTGATAGACGCTCAACTAGATGAAGACCAATGATTACAAGACAGGTATCACTAATTGTCTTTAATAGACGAAAGGCGAAGTGATGCTATCTTCCATGGGTAGTTATACCAACAAAGGATCGCCAGATCCTACAACAGAAAAGTTTGGCTACGGTAATTTAAACAACATGACTTGGTTTTGAAGAAGATCATTGACAACCAAGATCAGTCTAAGGGAAAATTCACTCCAAATTTGGAAGTTCCGTTTATTGTAAAGGAGGTATTGACATGAGGTGCTCTCAGATTACAAACAATATACGACGATGAATTTCCACAGCTCATCAAATTGGACACCGTGAAATGGTACTATGTCTAAAGTTACCATCAAGCAAACATCCTGGTTTTGGATCACCAGATCCCCAATCATTTTAGGTTTTCTAACCGTTTCTACAAACAACCTTTCTTCATACCCATTTGCCCCATCAGGGAAACACACTCTTCAAGCCAGCAGCTTGGTTTCAGATCAGCAGATCCTTCACACATCTTTGGTTCTAAAACCCTTTACTCACTTTCGGTTATCCCACCAGGGATTGAACCTTTCACACCCATAGTTTTGTCCCACTACGGATAAGACTTTTCACACCTGTAGTTTGTCCTGAACATGGGATCAAACTTTTTTGGCTGCAAATCGTCCTGAACATGGGGCAAACTACGTCGACCTGATCTCCCCGATACCTGGGAGTATGTCAGTAACCATTTTATATGGCCCGGTCGCAATAAAAAAACAAAACAACAAAAACATTTCTACACCCTTCTATACAAACAAAAATCACAAAAACATTTCTATACTTTCTACCCTTTCACATACAGCGTTGAACCTTTTACACCAGGTTCGAACTATACAGACCTTATCTCCTCTTCAGTAAGAGTACGTAGGCAGCCATTTATGGTTCGATCTAACCCCCTACTAAAATACAAAAACTTGTCAATGGTACTGGGATCATCCTTCAATCCACCACATTTCATCGGCTTCAGACCAAAGGGATGGAACTACCTGGCCTCTCCATAAATGGGAGAGTTGGCGACCATCTAAGCTGCGATTGATTCCTCAAAGAGAAACACCAATCCATAAGAGATAAAACTATTTGGGATCTCCTCTTCAATAGGAGTACCGACAATCATCTATGGTGCGGTGAATCTCAAAGAGGAAAGCCACAATCCTCTCCACATCTACATACAGAAACCAGTACCAAGACACTAAAGAGGGTAGGGATACACACAGGTCAACAATCCATTTTGAAAGATCCTACGACATCTCAATGTCCACCCATCAAGGATGAGTTCAGAATACATCCATATCACAAGCCTTGAAGAAACATGCAAATATCAAGCAAGTATCAAGGCACAACTAAAAGGGAAGTGAATCAAAATATATTTCTTTGCCATATATAATGCTGTTTGATATATACAATATGTGCTGTACATGAAAAAATGGCTAAGCTAGTCTGTACAGGAAAATACAAGCCCATCTACAATCCCATGGATATATGAGCTATCAAGTCCAACATGACATCTCTCTCTGAAGAAAGAGGCAACGCTGTAAGCTCCTGTCCAAGGGTATCTACACGAGCTAATAGATCCACAACCAACTGCACGGTGGCATGATATTCATCAATATATGCACTCATATCGGAAATCATGCTGTTGATCAATTTTGTAATCAATGAATACGTGCAAGTATACACGGTCAACAAGTAATAAAGTGAAAGTAGAGTATCGTTCCCACGAGGAATTATTTAATAAAAATCACCAAGTACTAACTCTTAACCAAATCAATTTTATTTAAACAATTGCAAAGTGTGATTTTTCTAATTAAGAAAACTAAATTAACTAATTACACTGAATTGCTTTATAAATAAATTCAAATAAATAAAAATTAAGACTCCAATATCCCCAATTATGAAATATAAACCAATTATCCAATTATCCCAGTTATTATGTCTACTGAATTGTTAACAGGAATTCTCAAATGCCAAAAGCCCTTTCTCAAGCGATCCTTGGCCTTCTATTTAACCCAGATTAATTTTGCTATATCTCTATGAAAAACAAATAAATTAAACTTGCTACAATCCCAATTCCTTATGTGTTACATGCGACAAATAGATATTCTCATTCTATTCACAAACCTAATTATTCACTGTGCAAATAACTAAGTCACATGATATCATGCCCAGTTTTAACCCTAGAATTCCTTTCTCAATTCCTTCTAGAGTAACAAGGTAATTAATGATCAGATAATTAATCAATAAGCATAAGTCAAGATAGACAACTCACTTTGACATAAATAATTAGAATAAATTAAATAACTAATTTATAGCCATAAAAGGTTCAATTGAAATCTTAATAAAAGAGTTAGTTCATAATTAATGAATTAAAACCAAGAATCCACAATTGAATAGACATTAAAAGATAAAAGTATGATAAGAGAAGAGAATAGAATCTGTTATCAGCAAATCTGATGCTCCCCTCTTGCTCTTGCTCTTCAATGTTCTTCAATTTGCTTCAATCTCTAATGGCTAATTAAGAACTAGGGTTATGTTCTAATCTAATGGAGTGTATCTCTAGTCTAATCTATGTAATCCCTCCCTATTTTATGCCTTGCATCATGTATTTATAGGTTACAAGTCCAATTTTTAGTTTAGGAACTAACCCAATCCAATTTGGAGTCAAAAAGGTGTCAAAATTCGCTCAAAAACGCGTCCAGGCCATTACCAAGCCCTTCCCCAGCGCTCCAGCACTGGGCTTGACGCTCAAAACCTTCCCCCCAGTGCCTCGGTGCTGGGCATAGGCCTATTTTGGGCGCCTCGACGCTGGCCCCAAGTTCTGACATTTTCTTCTCTGACGTCCTTTATAAAAATAGTCATAACTTCTTTGTCCAAACTCTGATTTCGATGATTCAAGATGATCCGAAAAGAGGAAAAGTAGATCTACAATTTTTATTCTTTGAGTTTTTTGAAATAAGGTACGGAGAAATACTCAAATTGGCTCTGAAGTGACTTCTTTGTAAATGGCAAGCCAAAAACGCGAATCTAGCCACCCCGAACGTCGATCCAAGTAAATTTTGTCCTAATTCCTTCAAAAAAACGTAAAACATTCATGAATAGACACAAACAATTAAAATCAACCAAAAGATTAAGCTTAAACACACTCAATTATGAGTATAAAACTCACTCATCAAATACCCCCAAACTTAAATATTTGCTTGTCCTCAAGCAAAAACACAAAAGAACTAAAAATAAACAAACTAACTCAACTACATGAATGCATATGCATGATCTAATTCCTAATATTCCTACGAACCCAGTAATACATCAGTATGATATATAGAAACAGGCCTCAAAGATACCAATGATACTCAAATAATATATCCAATCAAGTCAAAGTCCATAACCCTAATCATTTAGTCAATCCAAACCTGTTATCACCCATGTTGTGTGTGTGTGCTTGTTAACCATTCTAACCAACCACAGTTCAAGATAATCACATAACAAACTTCTTAGAAGGAAAATTTCAGTTTCAATTCAATTACTTTTGTGAACATGACAACTCCGGTTAAAACTAAGCAATTACCAAATTCTTAAGGTAAATACAAGATTTATTTATACTCTTATTCAATCACGAGGGCTTTTTTGCACTTTCTCGTGTTTTATTCATTTTTTTTCTCATGGCTGTGCAATGTCTTATTCCCTTAGGCTTTTCAGTGCTACCTTAACGAGCTTTCGACCAATGACTCACAAGCCATTAAGACCTTAGGGCGCTAGGTGTAAAGACAATCCCCTCGGACTTACTCAAGTAACAAAGGCCACAAAACTAGACAAGCATGCCACGATGTTTATTCTATCTTTTTTTTCTTTCTGGATTTTTCTTCTCTTTTTTTTTCTCGTTCCTTTTTTTTCTTTTTCTTTTTTTTTTCTTTTTGTAATATATATATCCCATAGATTCCCCCAAACACAAGCTTTTACGTCATTCCAACCTTTACCTCCAGTTCACTAATTTCCTTAAATTTTAACAAAGATTTTCCCTCAGAAACAAATTATGAAACCCTTGAACCAAGTGGATTAAAACAATTAAACTTTAAGTGTGAATTTCGCCTGACCTGGTTACATTATTTATTATTCTGTTGGAATAACCTGTCTATGAAAATTACCACATGCATGGTGATTTCTTTTGTTATTCCATTCTTTATTATACTCAGTTCGTTAAATTTTTTACTTCTATACTCCATGAAATTAGTGGAATATCCTTGATATTTGCGCTTCATCCAGTATCTTTTCATGGAAATATTCTTCTGAGCATTCTTGAATTTTACTCTACAAAGAAGTATCATGTTGACAATTTGGATTTATTAATTCCTGAATAAATTAATTCTTGAACTTGTTTTATTGAATTCTTATATCATTGCCATCATCCTCATGTTTATATTTTTTTGAAAGTCATCTGTGGCCTGTAGTGCATGGATGTACTTTGTATGATTATGACCAGGGATTATTCGGTGTAATCATGACCGTAATGTTACAAATAATGTGGTAAAAGTCCTCATTGGACCGTAGTGCATTGATGGAAAGTTGTTGGCATGATCATGACCATTTATGAATACACGAATATCCTTGGCCTGTAGTGCATGGATAATTCGTGGTCGTGACCCTAATGAATATCCTTGGCCGTAGTACAGGGATGATGTGTATTATTTATGAAGCTGAGTCTCAGTGATAAAAAGTGATGAAAAACCTTTTTAAATCATAAAAGATAGTAGATTTTATTCTCTACTTGACTCTTTTAATGGATTGTTTGTTCCGCTGCAATTAAAATTGATGTCTATTGTATTTTATCAATTTAACATTGTTGAAAGGCTAATGATAATTTATTCTGCATTATCTTAATCATAATATTTCTTACTGGGCTTGTTGAGCTCACCCTTTCTTTCACTGTTCTCTTCAGGAAATGAGAACATAGCCGGGACTAATCGGGGAACGGAGTGACGATCCGAGATGGTGTCTTAGTAGTCCTCACTATTCTATAAAATAGTGTGATAATAAATGTAATGAGGACTTATTCTGAGAGTGGATATTATCTAGAAGACAATATTTGTATTAAAACTCATAGCTCTTATTGTATATTTATGAATGTATTTGTATTCTGTACCATGTATTTGGCGACTCCGAATAGGTGATGTATACCTATTTTGGGGGCATCACACCATCTCAAAAAGCTTTTCAACAGGTTGCGTAAGTACAACTTGAAGTTAAATCCAGCCAAGTGCGCCTTTGGTGTTAAGTCAGGCAAGTTGCTAGGTTTCCTAGTCAGCCACAAAGGGATTGAACTGTATCCTACCAAAATCTAGGCCATCAAGGAAATGCCATTCCTCAGACAGAGAAGGAAATACATGGATTTTTGGGAAGAAGCAACTTCATTAGTAGGTTCATTTCTCAACTCACAGCAACTTGAGAGTCAATCTTCAAGTTTTTGAGGAAGAGCTCCTCCATGAAATGGAATGATGAGTGTCAAAAAGCCTTCCTCACAATCAAAGAGCAGTTGGTTAACGCTCCTGTTTTGGTACCACCCAGGGATGGTGTTCCCCTGTTCATGTACCTGTCCATAAATGACAATGTCATGGGCTGTATGTGGGGGCAAAAAGACAATAGAGGCCAAGAATAAGCTATCTATTACCTCAGCAAAAGATTCAGTATCAGTGAACACAAGTACACTCTGATTGAGAAGACTTGTTGTGCTTTAGCATGTGCTTCCATGAGGTTACAACATTACCTCTATGGTCACACAACCCATCTCATATCCCGCGTGGATCCTCTCAAATATGTGTTTAGTAAGCCCATACTAAATTGTCGACTATCCAAATGGCAGTTGATCCTACAGCAATTTGACATTATTTACGTGACTATCCAAATGGCAGTTGATCCTACGCAGAAGTCTGTCAAAGGTCAAGGAATTACAGATCAACTGGTCACTGCACCTGCAGGGGACTAGAAACCCTTGGAAACATACTTCCCCGATGAAAGGGTAATGATAGTTCAGCAACAACATCAGTACGATACATGCCGTACGTGGAAAATGTATTTTGATGGAGATGTTAACACAGAAGGCTCTAGAACTGGAGCAGTTCTAATATCTGGTACGGGGGAGCAGTATCCCGTAGCCGTCAAATTGCAGTTTGTCAGCACCAACAACACAGTTGAGTATGAAGGCTGTATCATGGGGCTAAAACTTTCCCGTTCAATGGGCATCAGACGGTTAACTGTCTTTGGGGATTCCGAATTGGTAATCAGACAATCCACAGGAATCTATCAAACCAAAGAATTATATTTACTGCCTTACCATCAGCAAGTTCTACAGATGGCTTTGGAGTTTGAAGAAATCTCTTTTCTACACATTCCTCGTAATAGGAATGATTTTGCGGATGCATTAGCAATGTTGGCCTCCTTGGTTCATATACTTGATAAGGAAAACACGCCAAGCATTACAATTACAATGCAAAAAGCCCCAGTCTATGGGAACTAGGTTGGAGAAGTATCGGATGAAATACCTCCCATCTACAACCCTTGGTATCAGCACATCAAGGAGTATCTACAAGACGGATCTACACCCGCTGAGTCGAGCCTAACTGAGAAGAGGCGGATCCATTGACTTACTATGAAATTCTACCTGAGCGGAGATGAACTCTATAAAAGAGATGCAAGAATAGGTCTCCTCAGATGTCTGGATAAAGACCAAGCTTAGAGACTCATGGATGAGATCCATGGTGGAGTATGCGGCCCTCACATGAGCGGACCCCTACTTGTCAAGAAGATCCTTAGAACATGGCATTATTGGCTTACACTCAAAGCTGACTGTGATGATCACGTCAAGAGGTGTTATTAATGCCAGATTCATGGGAATGCTATCCACGCCCCTCCAAGGGAACTCCACAATATGAGTTCACCATGGCCCTTCTTAATGTGGGGAATGGACGTGATCGGGTCCATCGAACCTAAAGCCAGTAATGGACATTGATTCATATTCACCATAATTGACTACTTCACCAAATGGGTAGAAGCAGCATCCTTCCCCAGTGTTACTAAAGAAGTCATCATTGCTTTCATCAGAAATAATGTCGTCTGTCGATACGGACAACTAGAGGTCATTGTGTCAGACAATGCTAAGAACCTCAACAACAAAATGATAGAGGAGTTATGCAGAAAATTCCACATCAAACACCTTAACTCCGTCATCTACCGACCAAAGATGAATGGTGCTATTGAAGCTGCTAATAAAAACATCAAAAAGATCATGTAAAAAATGTCCGCCAATTATAAAAGATGGCCTCACCTCTTGCCTCTGACTTTATTAGCCTACAGAACTTCCATGCATACTTCCATTGGGGCAACCCCCTACTCATTAACATATGGGATGGAAGCAGTGCTCCCCATAGAGGTGGAAATGGAATCCCTCAGAGTGTTTATGGATGCTCAGTTAGATGATGATCAATGGGTACAAGACAAATATCACCAATTATCTCTAATAGACGAAAGGCGAACCGCGGCTATCTTCCATGGTTATTTATATCAGTAAAGGATCGCACGACCCTACAACAGAAAAGTCCGACTACGACAGTTCAAACAACATGACTTGGTTTTAAAGAAGATCATTGACAACCAAGATCAATCTAAGGGAAAATTCGCTCCTAACTGGGAAGGCCCATTTATTGTCAAGGAGGTATTGACAGGAGGTGCTCTCAGATTGCAAGAAATGGATGGTGATGAATTTTCACAACTTATCAACTCAGACACTGTGAAACGGTACTATGTCTGAAGTTACCATCAAACAAACATCCTGGTTTTGATCATTGAATCACCAATCATTTCTGTTTTGAACCCTCTCCTTTTTACAAACTCTTCTGCCCCTCAGGGAAACATACACTTCTAACTAGCAACCTGGTTTCACCTCATTTCAAATCTTGCATACAATTTCGGTTATCCTGAAGACGAGATTGAACCTTTCACACCTGCAGTTTATCTTGAAGACGGGATTAAACTTTTCTACGCTTGCAGTTTATCCTAAAGACGGGATCAAACTTTTTCCACACCTACAGTTTATCCCCATTATGGGATCAAACTTTATTCTCCCCGCAGTATAGCCTGCACATGGGATTAATACTTTTCTTTGGCCGCGATTCGTCCTGAGGGGTGAACTATTTCAACCTAATCTCCCTGATACCTGGGGGTACGTAGGCAACCATATTATATATGGCCCAGTCGCAATAAAAAAATAACAAAAACTTTTCTGCCCTTCCTCTACAAAAACAAAAAAAAACAAAAATACTTCTACACCCTTCTTCAATAAAGCTTCTGCCTTTCACATTCAACGTTGAACCTTTTACACCAGGTTCAAACTACGCAGACTTGATCTCCTCTTCAATAGGAGTACGTAGGAAGCCATTTATGGTTCAGTCTAACCCCTACCAGAACAAAAATATTTGTCACACGGTACTGGGATCAACCTTCAATTAACCACATTTCACCGGTTTCAGATCAAAGGGATGGAATTACCCAACCTCTTCTCACAAATAGAAGATTCAGTGACCATCTAAGCTGCGATCATGCCTCAAGGAGCAATACCAACCCATAAGAGATGGAATTAACTAGGCTTCTCACAAATAGAAGTACTGGCGACCATCTGTGGTACGGTCAATCTCAGAGAAGAAAAACCACCCTCCTCACGTTTCCATACAGATATGAGTCCCAAGACACCAAAGATGGTAGGGATATACAAATTAATGATCCATTCTGAGAGATCTTGCGACGTCTCAATGTCCACCTATCAAGGATAAGTTTAGAATGCATCAAGATCACAAAGCCCTAAAGAAATAGGCAAATATCAAGCAAATATCAAGGCATAACTAAAAGTGAAGTGAATCAAAATATTTTTTCCTGCCATACATAATACTGTTTTATATATACATATATGCTGTACATGACAAAATGGCTAAGCTAGTATGTGCAGGAAAATATAAAGCTATCTACAGATCTGTATATATGCGGTCTATCAGATCTAACATGGCATCCCTCTCTGAAGATGGAGATAACGCTGTAAGCTCCTGCCCAATGGTATATACACGAGCTAGCAGATCAGAGGCTAACTGTATGGTGGAATAATACTCATTAATGTAAGCACTCATGTCGGCAAGACTAATAGTCATCTGGGATCTCACTGAAGTACTGTCTGCAATGGCCATATCCCTAGCAGATAAGACGACATCTCGATCCATGATCAATGCATCCCTAGCTGATCTAGCCTCATCCCTCTCTAACAGAGAGACATCTCTCCCATCAAGAGCTGTCAACATCGCGGCCCTAGCCTAATCTCAATCATAGGTCATCAGATGTAAGCTCTGCTGCAAATGTTGTGACGAATACTAAGTAACAGTGGCACTCGAGGTGGGAGAATCCATCACAAATGCTGGCAGCCCAGTAGTCAAATCATCGGTGGGAATGTCAGCCTCCTCTATAGGCTCCTCATCGTCAGAATCAACATCCTGCACTGTGGATACTACTACAGACAATGCAATCTCTGTCTCCATCCATACGGAATACTTTGCAGAATAAACCGAATAACTGACAGAAAACTCAGCCAGCTCTCGCTGATCCCAACAGGCATATAACTTGGATCTGTCTTCCGCTGATAAATGGTGTGAAATGAAGCGCTGACTCACTGCCCCCTCATAAGGATGAAAATCCTAAAACTGATCAAACTGACACATCACAGCTAGTGGGTGGTAAGTAATCATACCCCTCAATCCAGCCAGAGGGAGATAATCCATGCCCGAAGCATGAGTAATGAAGCTTTAGGGTGAGATAAGCCCTGAACACGACAATATAGCAAATGGATCCCTAATCCCTGCCAGGAATGCTGACCATGATGCAGCGTCTGTACATTCCGCAGGCTGAAAGGAGTATGACACGACTATATCATGGGTGAAGCAAAACACATACCGTTTGAGTGTGCCAATCAGTCTTAAGTGTGAGACAAACCACACGTACCGCATGACTGAGCTACCTATAAACACTCATGCCGGAGAAGTGCAGCAGTATGTAGCTGACCTCTGAGTCTCTGCAATGATCATCGGTATAATGGTATGACCCTCCCTGAGAGATCTCACTGCCATAATGACGCCGATATCCAGCTCATCCATGTATCGTGGCATAAAGACGTATGATAATACACACAATAGCAGCACATCCACTCTGGCTGAACGCCAATGATCCTCCAATGTGGTGAAATCCCCGGAATACCATGCATAACTATCCTCAGAGCCAAATTTGTCAAACAGAAAATGCTGGGATATCACGTGGCCGGATGTAATCTCGTCCTGTACCACTCTTTGTCTTAATTCGGTGAGGGTCATAAATTGTCTACTCATGTCTCTGATAGCCATATGCACGCAAGGTCTGTCCAGCGGCAGCATCGTCAACCATGCATACTCCTCCAAAGTAGGAGTCAACTCCTGGGTCCCAAATCGGAAAACCTACGTCTCCGATACCCAGTGCTCTAGCATACCCTCTACAAATCCTGTGGGAACCTGAAACATCAACAGAGTCATAGTATGCTGTAGCAAATCATCTACGATCACCACGTCTGATGGTGATATACTATCATACCATGAGCGCATACCATATACCACCAAAAATGGTGGGGTATAATCAATACGGCTAACTGTCGAAGTAGACATTTGTACGGGTCGTGTCATAAGACCATCCAGGGGTCAATGCTGAATATCTCTGGACATACATACATATGCATAACAATAACATGCATGATACAATAGATGGCAATATGATATAGGGAATGGAAAACTATACATACATTCCTAAGTATATCATCATCTAATACATCTATATACAACTAAAATATAGGGAAATGGGTGAAGCTACCCAACATCAAACAGAGGCCTATCAAAAGATATAGCGAGAATGGGGCGAAGCTACCCAGTAGCTAACAGAGGCCTATCAAAAGAGATAACGAGAAATACCTCAGAAAAAGTCAATGGTGTCGATGTCTACATCATCGATCCTATCCACATGATGTAACTCCTCCTGAGTCACTGGATCTCTATCTACAGGGATGTCAGGCCTATATAATGGAGGATCTGCACCGGAAAAGCCATATGAGTCACCTGAGGGGCCAGCGCCAGAGCTAAAAGGATCAAAAGTATCTACCTCTGAAGGATCTTTGCCCAAATGCCGAATGAAAAGATGTGTCCGGTCCAGCTGTCGGGTCAATCTATGTCACATGAGTCAGATATCTGACACAGGCTAGCCAATCCATCATCATCACGGATCTTGGAACCATATCCCCCATAAACTGTGTGGCACGGGTCTGAGCTCCAATAGTACGAGGGATCCACCAATACTGGAACATCTCCTAAGTCCTGGGGCCCTCTAATAAAGTATAATCGTTAATCCCCAATAATGGGATGTCCATGACGGGTGACTGTGAAACAGGCCAATAACGCCTGACAGGAGGCAAGATCGGCATGTGAATCTCTCCTGTAGTGCTCCTGATAGCACGCTCTCCTAAATAGAGCTCCCATCCTCCATCTGTGAAGAGAGGAATCCTGCGGGTAGAAATGACGTACTCAATTCCAGTCGGGTACCCATCCTCAAATCCAACTCCCAAATGCTCTCCAAAGTAGGGAACCCATGTGATGACATCCGCTGTCAACAACTCCAGCTGTAGGCGATAATGGGTGAAACCCTCAGCAACATGAACCTCCGCCAGTATGGAATGATGTCATTTTCGTCCTCGTGGATAGGTGTCTAAACCTAACACGCTCACAGGACACAAATATGGAAGCCTCTCATCGGCCCAAAACTGCCAACACAAAGGCAACATCTGCTACCAGTCAACACTCTTAACCTATATATGGGAAAAGATAAGAGAAATACTCACCAGTAGAAACGAGTAGAATCCTAACAAAGCCTCGGTTAAGCCCTACGATCGCATGAGCATTCCCCTAAGGAAGTAGGCAAAGGTGTAGTAACCCCAATCATAGTCTCATATACGGTCCACGTGTCTAGTGGCGCTGATCAAAGCGAAGGACACCGTAGAGGAATTATTTGATATGAAGCAGCCCCTAATGATCATCAGGAACAATAACCGAAGAATGTGATCTCTGACTCTCACATCATCGGGTATGGGGTCACTTAACAGCCCGCTCATAGCATCTATGCTCAAAGGACCTGTACGAACAGTCCTGCCCTTGAGCGCCTCCGTCGGAACTCCCAACAAGGATCTGATGGCAGTATAGGTAATATCCGCCATGCAAGGCACTAGATCCCCTCCAAACTCAATACCTATGATAAACCGCAATCCATCGGCGTCATCATCACCTCACAGTCCAGCAAATGGAGTGACTGTATCTGGTGAAACCACCACTCAGACAATGCCCTGAGGTAACCCCAGGGACAGCGACGGGGATGAATGGAAAAGAACGTCCCAAATCCTCAGCCATGAACAATCGCTCTATAGTCATCATACAAAGCCTGATACATAGAGTGGATGTTAAACCAGTTCCCTCGAGGCCGTGTGAAGCCGGGAACCTACATCAAATGCAGATCAACATCAGAATCCTTGACTCCTCATTAAATAAGAAATAAGGAAGATTAAAGATCTAACTTCATACCTCGTTTACTTGCAGGTATTCTAAAGGATGCCTACTCAAGTCCCCCAGAAGATCTGGGTTTGCCACTTAAATACCTGGAAATTCCCTACGGGGAACACATACAACAGGAGTAGGAACCTGAATCGGTACGTCCTCCTCCTCGTCCTCGACATTCGGCACTTCAACCCGGATATGATATATCACCGCCTCCACTAGACGACGAGGCTGTCTGACAGACTGGCGCTGAGGCTCTTCAGAAGCCCTTCTCCGTACACCTGAAGTGGTCCTACGGGAACTACTCGGCTGATCCAGATCCATAATATCTGGACAACAAGTCTCCAAATCACCTCAGAAAGGGTGTGGTAAATTCTTACCTGGAACTTTTCAAAATGCATCTTATGATTACATGCATGCATAAATTATTTTAACATACGTCTATAGTAGAGTTAAAAATGCATGGTTACTCAATTCCTATATTTTGGAAAATTTTTCCATAGCCCCCTTTGTAAATAGGACTATCCACATGAACATAGGCATGACTAGGTGGCCATTCATTAGCACACCTGTACACAGTCATATACATCCTACATGTATTATCACATCACATTAAAAAATCTGTAAGTGTAGTCTAGTTACCAAGATTATTTTACTTTTTCTACCTTTACTCATTTGTCCTCAGATAGGATAAGAAATGACAGTAAAAGGTGCCAATTTGACTATTTCAAAAGTCAAATTTTTTACATCATTATGTTCAACATGGTTTAATACTAACATTTGCTATGTTGAATATTTTTATCAAGTTATACCAGCATGCATATTCACTACTATGTGTCTAAATGCATTTCATGTGATAAGTCATTTTCCAATGGATAGAAACTGGAAAAGGTACATGCACATGTTACCAGGACAGTGAAAAACACTTGTAAGGTGGCAGGATATGCAGAAAGTTGCCCAAACTCAGCAGATCTGAAGAAGAGCTCTCAGATTTCCTTTGCAGTGCAGCTTGAAAATGACTTATGAAAGCAACCTTTGGGCTTTACATAGTCACAGTTAGCTGTAGGTCCACCTGCGGCTGCTGCAGGTCTATCTGCGGCACTCATACGTGGGTCCCACACCTTCGGCTTTCTCCAGTTAGAGTTGCACAGGAGGTCTCACAAGCTGAAAAAGGCCAAATCAGGAACAACAATGCTACACGATTGAGCGAAATAGCCTGAAATCCTAGTTTTGTACGGGTCAAAATTGAAATCCCGTCATCTCATTGGTATTCGCCTAAATGCAGGGTATACTATCCCGATGAGCTCAACTTTCATAAATTAGGCTTGACAATACCCCACAAAGGTCCGATGCCGTCATTGCAGGGTCTCAACCCTAAACCTCCCCGTTGGGGGTTACAACGCAAAACCACAAAATGCTAAACCTCCTTGGTGGGGGTTACAACGCCGAAGTTATAAACATCTACGTATCCCCGGTGGGGGTTACAGCACATTCTCAACCATTGATACACACATCAATGAGGGTTAATCAGCCTTGACGTCATCTCAGCCGATGGCAAGTAAACCCATCGAAGCAAATTAGCCACGTATCCCCGGTAGGGGTTACAATGCAATTCAACTATTGATACACACATTAATGATGGTCAAACAACCTTGACGTTATCTCAGCCGATGGAAAGTAAACCCATCAAAGAAACGTTCCCTAGCAAGGGTCACAACACAATGCAACCATTGATACACACATCAATAAAGGTCAAGAAGCTTTGACAATGCACCCAACAGGGATCTATCCGGTGATACACACATCAGCGAAGGTTAGGCAGCCCTGACAAGTGCATACTGTTAGTAGTAACTCCGAAATGATGGTGGGATATGTTATACACATCCTCAAGCAGACAAAGATTTATCCCCACAGATCTCTTTCACACAAGAGGCACCTCTATGGAATATAAGCCAGTGTCTAGGATTTGAGACTTTGGTGATAGCCCCAACATCAACATCCTTGAAGACTTGGATCGCATGTCCAAGGCATCAGTGATTGTCATCCCAACAGGATTAACTAACAATCATGCATCATACATTTGCATCATGTTGCTGCATATAGTATCATGTTTATCTTCTTGCAGTTCAAGTGTCTAGGATTCTTTATCCTATCCATGCCTTGCATTGCATGAATATGATAAAGAGGGGCATCTGTAGACACTCGAAATTTTCTGCACACCTGTTACTAACATTGCAGGAGGACAGATTCATGTTTCGGAGATAACCCTGGAAGACAGCTTACATCCATTCTGGATACTACCAGAAGTTCAAGTTCAAAACCCGGGACACACACTGGGAACATCATTTCCAAACCCGGAACACACACCGGAAGGATCATTTCCAACCTCGGAGATAACCCCGAGTTTCTTTCTTGGCGATAACCCCAAGGAATGTTGTTGCAGTTCCGGTAATAACTCCAGAAATGCTTATTGCAAACACATGCTATCAGCTTCAAGCTCAAACCTCCTGCCGAGGCACTCATCCCTCAGACCCGGATCTAACAACAGGTAGCCAGGTACACTCACAAGATGACCTTGTGGCATTCAAACACTTACAGCAGTCCAATCTCAAATGTAACCCTGAACAACTTTTTCTTTCAACTCAAACCGACGATAACCCCGGGGAAGAGTAAAACGTCATCTTGCTACATCAACACCTGCGCGTTGTCTCAACACTTCATACATACATATATACAACAATGTCCCATAAGAATCGACGACTTACAATCCCGAGTGACTATTACGCGTGGCAGTACACCGGATAGAATTTGAAGCTTAAAGACTATGGGCATGATCCCCTTTTCCTGACTTCGTACAACCTCTAATCCATGTTATTGCGTAACTCTCGACATAAGCGGTCCGAAGAAGGTCACACATACCTCGTTCGGATGCTCAAATTGAAGTTCTGCAAGTTCGAGCGGACATTACAGTGCATGAGTGCACGTACTTTGAGACGACGGGACCCGCGAAGCCTGGGGACACCTCGACCAGCCGCAGGTGTAACTGCGGTTGCCGTAGGTACACCTACGGCCTTCAGTCTATAAATATAGACCTCGGGGTCAGCTATTTGGAAGAGAGAAGAGAGAAAAAAATGTGAGGAAGCCCTGTTCAATTTATTCTGTACACACCCATATTAACTGTTTCCTCAGTTTAAACATCTGTTAGCTCACATATAGCTATACTTTTATCCGGCGGGAGCTGAGTGTTTATCCACATAGAGTCATAGAAGTCTTCATTGGCAGCCCACCGTAAGCCTTCTTACATTCTATAAAGCCTTTCTTTTCATATTAGCACACATTGTTATACACATTGAGAGTCGTGTTGTGTGTGTTTGCCCAGACTTCGGTTGGTGGTTTTCATTTCTATCTGTATATATATACTTATATATATATGTATATATTTTATATATGGACTAACATTATCGAGTTATGCCTTGATTGAGCCTAGACTTATGTCTGGAGCGTTTCTTTGCTTTTATATATATATATATATATATATATACATATATAACTGTTGTCAGACATCTGATGAGCTTGGATTTTATATCCGGAGCATTTACCTACTTATATATATATATATAATTGTTGTCGAACATATCCGATGAGCCTAGATTTACATCCGGTGCGTTTACTACTTATATATATATATATATATGTACATATATATATATATATATATTTACATTTCGTCCTGCCTGGAGTTTACTTCGTGGCAGTTGATTGCTTTTATAGTTTTATTTACATTTTGTGTTGCCTGGAGTTTACTTCGTGGCAGTTGATCGCTTTTACAACTTTATTTATATTTCGTCCCACCTGGAGTTTACTTAGTGGTGGTTGATCATGTCCATATATATATATATATATATATATATATATATATATATATATATATATATATATATATATATATATATATATATATATATATTTACCGCTTTTATATATTTACATTTCTGATCCCCCATGGAGTTACTTCGTTGTTGTTGATCATGTCTGTATATATATATTTACAGCTTTTATATATATAACTGCTTACTGCTTTCCATACAAACTGCAGTATCATGTGAGCCTAGGAATCATGTGATCACAGATTCAACCCATTGAATCTAGATTCGGTTCCCGTGATGGACATTTTTCAGCTGTAAGCAGCTTGTACATTATTTACAATGTCTGAATTTCCTTGGATGGCTGTCATGCCCATGAGGAGTTTGGCACAGCTGTATATTATTTTCTCGAAGTTACCTCACATCTCGAAAATAAAAGCAAACAAGCCGAACATTTAATAATAAAATTGAAGTATCAAAGGCCTCAATTAGTATGGAGCAAAGGGTTTGAAAAATCTCTTTTTACAAAACTTCATTGATATATCTGGTTAAAACTAAATTTTTCTATAAATTCAAACCCTTTTTATATAGGTACGAACGAGGTAAAACACTACTTCTAAATAATTGCACATTGATCCACACACCCACATTCATATAACAGTTTCTTTGAAAAGTGGCGGTCACCGTGGCAACACGGATGTCAGGGGGTGCCTAACACCTTCCCTCTACATAATCAATCCCCCGAACTCAAATGAATCTCGGTTTCACAGACCCGTTTAGCAGTGTCACATCACTGGGTCAATGTGCAAACCTTTTCGGTTGCGTTGGTGCAACCAGTTAAATACACCAACTGGCGACTCTTAAAGTCAAATCGTCGACATTATACTTGTCAGACCTTTTTCACTTATTTTTTCAAACAAATCTCACATTAACATGAGAACACCAAAGAACAAGTACCGAAAAGGGACACTAAAAATCCCGACGTCGACAATTATATTTAAAACTTGTTGCGCAAATTTGTTGCTCACCCTTTCTATATCATGATAAAAATTTTAGATTAAGATGAAAGCTCGAATAAAGATAGAGGCAAAGGCAAAGTGCAAGATTAAATTATTATGCAATTAGAATTATTATTTTTTTTGACGCAAATGACATTGTAAACCTTTTAAGATAATGAATGTATGTATTAAGTTAAGGTTGTAGACCTTGGGGATTATGTTGTAAAGGTTTATTATATAAATAATTTATATTTATATGTTTCGCAATAGTTATAGAAATGATGTATCGTAACGAACCAGATCTGAGGTAAAAAGTACCTGGATTTGGGGACGTCACATCCACTTGCTACACTAGTTGGTTCACAAATATAAATAATTATAAAATGAGTAGTAGACTAATATAAGGAATAGTACTTAACTAGATAATTTGGGAGTAGTAGTTGACTACATAATTTGTTTATGAATAGGAATATAATATAAACTCAATCACCATTTCATAATTCACACCTAAATAACCTACGTTCTATTTATAATTAATAATAATAAATATATGGCGATAATCAGTATACGCCATATATTATAAATAAGTAGCAATATAATTAATAATATTAAATATAATTTTATTAATTAATATTTATAATATTATAGATATAATATAATATTTATAATATATTATAAATGAGTAGGAATATAATTAATAATATTAATGAGTATAATTATTAATATAATTAATAATTTATATTAATAATTATAAATGAGTAGTAATATATGATTATAAATAACGTAAGTTATTTTATTTTATTAATTAGTATTGTTAATAATCCATATATATAAGTAAGTTATTTAAGTGAGAATCATAAAATGGTGATTGAGTTTATATTATATTCCTACTCATAAACAAATTACATAGTAAACTACTACTCTCAAATTACCTAGTCAAATATTATTTCATATATTAGTCTACTCCTTATTTTATAATTCTTTATATTTGTGAACTAATTAGTGAGTGGAGTATTAATTAGCTATATTTTTAAATTTAAATTATAATTAAAATTACTTTAAGTCCCATGATTAATTTCTATACGACCTTTTATGTTGGTCGCATGATGGAGTACCAACAGTTAAAACGCTGTATGAAAATACTGGTCGCTACTCCCTCATGTGGCCAGTATGGAAAGCTTGGCTTGTAAGACCCCAACTCTTATGAAATAAAAGTTTATTTTTTTATTTTTAAATAGTAAAGTGTTTAATTGATAAAATGGTATAATTAAGGGTTTTATATGCAAATTATCAGATAAACAGTATGTCAGGGAATATTCTTTCTATCAGAAAATATTTTATTCGGTAAAGTATGACGACGCCGTAATAACCAATCATTGGTGGGTCCCATAATATAATAATTGTCGGAAACAGAAAGCGACAAAAATAATTTTTTTAAAAAATTGGCGGAAGAACTTTTACTGTTAATTATTGAAATACCAGTGATAAAAGTATAATAATACATGTTATTCCATAGGAGCACGCGATATTCCATAGTAGCACGCGATATTCCACAGTAGCACACAATATTACACATTTCATATTATTGATTCAATAATTAATACAGTAGTAATTGTATAATATTTTAACTAAATAATTGTTATAGTAACATCTGCACAATATTTCATATTATTAAATCACAGAACAATAACTCATATTATTTGATATGATATAATTAGATTAATTACTATTATTGGCAATGTCTAAACTTTTATCAAGAAAAGGGGTTACTTAATTACGCGTCGTTTCTACGGAATGCCCTCTCTTTCTTGGGAACAATCTGGTTGTCAGTATTGTAAGTCTATAATGATAATTGTGAATAACTGATTAATAAAAAAGTATTGATAAGTATGATAGTAATTATATTGAGTGTTTATTGTGAAGTTAATTTTTTTCTTCCGAGTTGGTAAACAAAAGTTTTGAGACATAAAAGAAAAGAAGAAAGAAATGAAATGAGGACGCCTAATTTAGAATTTCAGTGTAGCTAATGAAGAGTTCCATGACCTTAACTTTAATGTCTAATGTTTTACTATGGACGTACAATGAATTTACTTGATCAAGTTTAATATTTGCTTATGAAGTTTGTGGGCCCAATTGCACAGTAGGGTTCACATGACCTAATGAAATTAAATGCTAAAATTAGAGTTCAGAATATAATTAAACGAATGGTGGAAAAGTCAAAAATAAAGGTGCGAGACCCGAGAGAAGTCTCCAAGAAACTCTATAATTACCCCTTCCATTTTATGAAGAAGGGACTTTTTTGACTTTTTATCTTTTGGACTTTTGAAATTTTGGAGGACTTGAAGACTTGGAGAATATCTCTCAACCCTAAACACAGAAGAAAGCTCTTTGGATCCTTGTTATCCTAATAGGGTTCTCAGATCCTAAGAGTTCTATCAGGTGTCATTGGAGTAATTTCTCATTTTCTCTTCTCCCTTATTCAATCCATCAATTAATTTTGTACTCTTTGCGAATTTTTCTCCTCCTCCGCCAACATAAAACCCTAGCCCTAGAAAGCTACGATTTCCTTATCCACATTTCTTTGGAGACTTTGCTGGGGAGGTGTAGAATTTGTGAAGAGTACGCCCACAATTCAAAGTGGGAGAACTACATGAAGAGTTTCACCGACAACAATAAAAGGTAAACAAAGACTTCATTGGTGAATGCTACTAGAGCTAAAGAGGTCTTACCGACAAAAGTTGATAAAAATGAGAACTTTTAAAATAAGAAACCAAAAGTCCATCGATTAAAGCAACCAGACAAAAAAAATTGAGAAAGTATTCCAAGAAGTTTTCTTTGCTTTTGATTTCTCGAAGTAAAGAAAATTGGAGGCATAAAGATTTCATAATTCCAACTTTTCAAATCAAGGGAAGTACATTATACGATTCTTTACATATTTTTGTTTGTACATATGTACACATGTGTTAATTTATAAATGCCTATATGATTAATAAATCTGGTTCTGATATAGGACAATCCATGAAAAATATATATATTCTCGACAGAGCATTCTTCAGAATTGGCAGACGAGTTTTGTTACGCCCCCATAATAGGTCCATACAACCCATTTTGAGTTGCCAAATGCATGGTACAAAATACAAATACAAACTTTATTTATACAACTGTCGTGCAAAATACGACAACACAATAGCTGAGTTTCAAAATAAATATTGTCTTGTAGACAATATCCAAACTCAAATAAAGTCCTCATTATAATTATTGTTGCACTATTTTACAAAATAGTGAGGACTACTATAAAAACCATCTTGAGTCATTACTCCACTCCCCGACTAGTCCTAACTATATTATCGCCACCTGAGAAGAACAATGGAACCAAAAGGAAAACGGTGATCTCAACTAGCCTAGTAAAAAATTTTATGACTAAGATAATGTAAAACAAAATATCATTAGTCCTCAACAGGAAAAAAATCTAATAGAATACAATAGACAGCAAGTTTAAGATCAACAACTACAACAGAAATAACAATCTATTAGAAGAGTCAAGTGGAGCATGATGTCTACTATCTTCCATGATTTAAAAATCTATCATCAATATTTTATCCTTGTAAAAACAATCAATAAATATTTCACATCCATGAATTATCCATGCATTACGGGCGAAGGATATTCGTTAGTATCACCAGTGGTCATGATCATGCCAAATAACTGTCCATCTATTCACTACGGGCCAAAGATGATTTTTACCACATCATTTGTTTGTAACATTACAGGTCATGATTATAATAATTCAAAATTTTTGGTCATAATCATACCAATCAACAGTCTATCTATGCACTACAGGCCAAAGATGACTTTTACCACAACATAAGCACGAGGATGATGACAATGATATAAGGAATCAATCAAGTGAGATCAAGGATAAATATTAGAGATTTATAATTCAATATATCCAATGTTCAAGAATGTCTAAATTGTTAACCGAATAATTAATTGTGGAGTAAAATTTAAGAATGATATTTATATATCAAAAATAATTTGGATAGAAAAGAATTCACTTTTGTTGTGAATAGTACTCGGTGAATATTAACCCGAGTGAATAGTATCCTGTGAATAGTATTCCGATTTAATAGTACCCGAGTGAATAATACCCGAGTGAATAGTACCCCGAATGAAAATGTTAAAATTTAATAAGAATGTTCAGACCAATATTCCAATGAAACGATGCTAGATGAAACACAAAATTCAAGGATATTCTACTAATTTTAGAAATTATTGAAGCAATACTTACCATAGTGAGTTTAGATTTGAGAATATGAAAAGAAATAATATACAAAATTGCAAATGGATTTTCACTCGTCATGCGGTAAATCGCGTAGACAGATCTTTTCCACAAATAAAGAATGAGTACGAAGGGTTATTCACCATGCATGCGGTAATTCGCGTAGACAGGTTATTCCCACAGATTAACGAATGAATACAAAAAATAATATCCCTTACCTTAGTAGAAGATTGGATACTGTAATAGTGAAGTAGCATAATACTCTTCTTCTTTCTCTCTATAGTTTCTCTCTCTATAGTTTCTCTTGTGAGTCTTAGTGAGTTGGTGAGAATGTAAGAAGAAATAAGCTTTTATTTATAGGAGAATGGATTAAATAGTAACTGATTCACGGATGGTCCAGATTGATTTACTATTAAAACTGGCGGTCCATATTGATTTACTATTAAAACCACAACTGACGGTCTATATTGATTTACTATTAAAACCACAACCGACGGTCCAAATTGATTTACTATTAAAATAACAACCGATGGTCCAGATTTATTTACTATTAAAACCACAACAGACGGTCCAAAAAATTTATACATCTTTCCATGGAATACTAAGTCAACTTACAATAAACGTCTCATGACAAACCCCATCTATTTATATCAAAAAATTGAATAAATATTTACCACAAATCACTTATTTTTAATAAACACATTTTTAATCTTTTAACAATTATTCTTCATTAATATTATAACTCACAATATTAACAACCAGATTATTCTCAGAAAAGAAGGGGCTTTTCGATAAAGATTTTTCCTTATTGGCGCACAATTAAATAACCTAACCCCTTTCCTCGACAGAACTTTCTTGACATTGTCAATAATGAAAATAATAATATGAATAATTGTGTTGTCTCAATTATTGATTTAATAATATAAAATATTTTGCAGATGATTCTATGACAATAATTGAATCAATAATATGAGATACTATGCATCAACTATTGTGGCAATTATTAAATGAACTGAGTGACTTCTAACATAAACATCAATAATCAGAGATATCGTACAATACCATGTGCTACTGTGCAACCACGTGTATTACTGTTTTTTTATCATCGGTATTTCAACAGTTTAACGGTAAAAGTTTTGCCGTTATTTTTATAAAAGGGTTATTTTTGTCACTTTCTATATCCGATAGTTATTTCGTTGTGGTTTCCACCAATGAATGTGTCATCGTACGGATATTCCCTGACAAAAAGAATATTCCTCGACCAAACGAATATTTTATGTCAACTTGCTTACTTTGTAAAATTTTCATATATCACCCATAACTATAGCATTATATCAAATCACACCTTATTATTCAAAATAATATTTAGAAAAAATTAAATCTTTATTCATAAAAATTTGGGGTCTTACAACCTCCCCTTCTTATGAAATTTCGTCCTCGAAATTGATGTACATACCTGGTATGTCGAAGAGGTGAGGATACCTTGTTTTCATTTCAGATTCTAACTCCCAGGTCATTTCCTTAAAATCGTGGTTTCTCCATAAAACTTTGACTTGAGGTATAACCTTTGAGCGTAGAATATGTTCCTTATTATCCAAGATTTTAACATGTACCTTTTCATACGTTAAATCTTCTGCTGTCTCGTCTGGTTCTAATTCAATAATGTGTTCGGGTCTTCCACATATTTACGTAACATAGATATGTAAAAAAACGTTATGAACACGAGACATACTTGATGGTAAAGCGAGTCTATAGGCCACAGTGCCTACTTGGTCGAGGATTTCAAATGTGCCAATGAATCGAGGGTTGAGCTTTCTTCTCTTTCCAAATCTCATAACTCCTTTCCATGGAGCAATACGTAATAATACATGATCTCCAACATTGAACTCTATGTCCCTTCGATGAAGACCAACATAACTCTTTTGTCGATCTTGTGAGGTTTGTATACGTTGTCGGATCATTTGAATATTTTCTATATTTATGAATACCAATTCTGGTCCTAACAACGTTGCTTCATCCACCTCTTCCCAGCATACTAGAGAACGACACTTTAATCCATACAACGCCTCGAATTGAGTCATGTCTATGCTTGCTTGATAACTATTGTTGTAGGAGAATTCCACTAATGGCAAATACTTGTCCCAACTTCTTTTAAAGTCTAGTACACAGAGTCTTAAAAGATCGTTAAGATTTTGAAGTCCTCTCCGATTGTCTGTCCGTCTAAGGATGATATGCAGAACTGAATCATAAATCCATGCCCATAGCTTTCTATAAATTAACCCAAAATCGTGAAGTGGACCTTGGGTCTCGATCATAAACTTTGGATATTGGTATACCATACAGTCTTACAATCTCATTTATGTATATACAAGCAAGATGTTCAAGTGAATAAGTTTCTCGTATAGGTAAGAAATGAGCAGACTTGGTTAATTTATCGATAATGAGCCAAATTGCATCTATGCCTTGAGAAAGCTTGGGAAAACTAGTAATAAAATCCATGTTAATGTGCTCCCATTTCCATTCTAGAATTTCAAGTGGTTGTAATGGACCTTTTGGCCCTTGATGCTCCACCTTGACAAGTTGACAAGTTAAACACCTTGAGATAAACTCTGCGATCTCTCTCTTCATATTGCACCACCAAAATGTATGTCAAAGATCACGATACATTTTGGTACTTCCAGGATGGATTACAAATGGTGTGTTGTAAGCCTCGATCATGATTTTATACATTAAATCAGAGTCGTTAGGAACACAAAGTCTGGAGTTGACTCGAAGTATTCCTTCTTCGTTAATCCTTGCTTCTGGAATAGCACCTTCTTGTGTTTTCTTCTTCATACGCATCAGCTCTGGGTCTATTGCTTGAGCAGCTTTAACTTTATCGATTAAAGTCGATTATAATCATATATTTGACATCATCACGTGGGTACTTGGAGTCTTTAACTCTATCTCCATCTTTTGTAAGTCATACAAAATGGGCCTTTATGTTGAAAATATCACACTCGTACCCGCATATGATCTTCCACTCAACGCATCAGCTACCATTTTTGTTTTTCCAGGATGGTATTGAATGGTATGGTCGTAATCTTTCAACAGCTCAAGCCAACATCGTTACCAGATGTTGAGTTCCTTTTGTGTTAAGAAATATTTTAGGCTTTTATGATCTGTATAGATCTCCACTTTCTCCTCATAAACGACTGTTGCCAACTCTAGATCATGAGTAGGATAATTCATCTCATATTCTTTGAGTTGTCGTGAAGCATATGCTATGACTTTCCCATGTTGCATGGTAACAAATCCTAAACCTTTGCCTGAAACCTCGCTGTAGATGACAAATCCCTCCGAACCTGATGGTATTGTCAGTACAGGTGCTGAAATGAGTCTCCTCTTGAGTTCTTGGAAACCCTTCTCACATTCTTCGGTCAATATGAACTTTGTATCTTTTTAAGTCAGCTGAGTTAATGGAGTAGCGATTCGAGAAAATCCTTCCACAAATATTCGATAATAACAAACTAAGCCCAGAAAATAACATATTTCGGTTACCGACTTAGGTTGCTCCCAACTTTGTATTTATTCAATCTTCTCCAGGTCAATTGATATTCCATGTTTCGATATCACGTGCCCAAGGAATGCTAGTTCCTCAAGCCAGAACTCGCATTTCTTCAACTTGTAATATAACTTGTTTTTCACAAAGCTTTTGGAGTATCAGCCTCAAGTGTTGCTCGTGATCTTCACGGATTTTGGAGTAAATGAGGATGTCATCAATAAAAACAACCATAAAATGATCCAAATATTCCTTGAATACTCCGTTCATCATATCCATGAAGGAAACAGGAGCATTAGTCAATCCAACAGACATGACTAGGAATTCATAATGCCCATACCGCATTCTAAAAGAAATCTTTAGAATGTCATCGATTTTAATCTTTAACTGATGATATCCAGAACGAAGATTGATCATTTCTAAGAATTTATCACCTTGCAACTGGTCAAATAGGTTATCAACGCGAGGTTAAGGATACCTATTTTTGATGGTGACATGATTTAACTCTCGATAGTCAATGCAAAGTCGTATACTTCCCATCTTTCTTATTTACGAATAGAATAGGAGCACCCTAAGAAGATGTACTAGGACGCATGAAATCGATGTCTAACAGTTCCTGCAGTTGGGGTTTTAACTCCTAAAGTTCTATAGGAGCAATTCGATATATAGTTTTAGAAATGGGTTTTACCGGGTTCAAGGTTAATACAAAATTCGATTTTACGCTCTGGCGGTAGGCCAGAAAGTTCTTCAGGGAATACATTAGGAAATTTATTAACAATAGAAATATCATTTAAATTTGCCATATTTTTGTTTAAATTTGTGACATGGGCTAAGAAAGTTTGACATCCATTTTTCAATAAAAGAATGACTTTATGACTTGATATGATAGTGATTAACTTTAGTGGTTTGGTTTCTTGAATTCGCATAATAGGTTGGTTAGGAATAAGAAAGCTAATAACATTGTGAAAACACTACAAGAAAACCGGCTAATTCTGATGGAATTAATTGCGACATAAATATTCCCTCGAAGATAGGCTATGTCCGACGAATATTTTAGTCGAAAATATAGTAATTCTGACGGATGTCCGTCAAAAATAAAAGGAGCCCCTTGGCACCAAAGTTCGCGCCAACGCTAAACTTATATTCGACATAATAGTGTTTACTTTCGACGGACTATCAGTCGAAGATAACATAATTATGAAATATTTATTCTCGACGGAAATTCCGTCGAAAATAAGCTTTAAAACCTAATCATATCACTTTTTCCCCGGCCGCCTTTCATTCTCATTCTCTCTCTCTTTCACTCTCATTTCTCTCTCACAGCTCTCATCCCTCTACCACTAGACGCCACTACCATCTCCGCCACTAGATGCCACCACCAGTCGCCACCACCACCAGACGCCACCACCATACGCTGCCACCAGCAACAGCCACCACCAGTAAACACCACCACCAGTAGCAGCCACCACTACCAGACACCACCACCACTAGCAGCCACCGCCGCCAGACGCTGCCACCACCGCCAGACGCTGCCACCACCACCACCACCACCGATATTTCTAAAAATTGCACATTAATTCAAGGTATGATATTTCTAAACCTTTAGTTTGCAAATTAATTAAAGGTATGATATTTCTGTTATTGGACATGAAATTTGTATGATATTTTTGAAATTTATGGCTTAATTTTTTTAGGTTTAGTATGAGTTTGAATATGAGATTAACCTAGTTATATTTCTAATATTTATATGATATATTGTTGTTGTGAATTTGGGAGGCTTAAATTGGGACTCTGAAAATCTAAAATTGGGAGGCTGAAATTAGAATTTAGATTTTGGAATGTGGACATATGATAATTATGAACGTCTTTGCTTTTCTTGATGCAATTGCAGTTTTTATATATATATATATATATATATATTGAATTTGAATTTTGGAATGTGGATAGTGTTGTGTATGGAATGTGATATTTGATATTTTCGACAGAATTTCTATTAGAATACTGCAATTGCCAAATGTGTGGGCCCTACAAGTATATTTATTTAATATTTAATTAGTTTCCTAATATTAAAATAAAATAAATAATAAATATAATAAATTAAATTAAATTAAATTAAATTGAATAAAACAAAATAAATTTGATTTACTTTAATAAAAATATTTAAAAAATAAAAATTTTAATTTAATTTAATTTAATTAAAATAATTCAAATTAAATTTAAAATAAATAAAATAAAAAGAATTTAATTTAATTTAATATAATAAAAAATTTAAAATTATATAATATAATACAAAATAAAATTATATAATATAATAAAAAATAAAATTAAATAAATTAAAACATAATAATAAATTTAATCTGATTTAATAAAATAAATAAAGTAAAACAAAATGAATTTAATTTAATTTAAAAAAATAAACTAAGTAGCATTTGCTTAATTTGTCGCAATATTTAAAAATCCGTTTGACAAGTATTAGTGAAAAAGAGTACCAGTATCTTTGGTCGTCCGTCGGCATCTCCACTTACAGTACCGGTGTGACACCCCCCAAAATAGGTATATACAACCTATTCTGAGCCGTCAAATACATGGTACAAAATTTAAATACAAACTTAATTATACATCTGTCGTGTAAAATACAGCAAAACATAAGCTGAGAGTTTTAACATGAATATTGTCTCGTAGATAATATCCAAACTCAAATGGAGTCCTCATTATAATTATTATCACACTATTTTATAAAATAGTGAGAACTACTACAACCACCATCTTGGACCGTCACTCTATTTTCCTACTAGTCTCGGCTATGTTCTCATTTCCTGAAGAGAACAATGAAAGCAAAGGGTGAGCTCAACTAGCCAGTAAAGAATATTATGACTAAGATAAGGCAGAATAAATTATCGTTAGCCTTCAACAGTGTTAAACTAATAGAATATAATAAACAACAAGTTAAACTGCAGCGGAACAAATAATCTATTAGAAGAGTCAAGTAGAGCATGATATCTACTATGTTCTATGATTTAAAAGTTCATCATCAATATTTTATCGCTGTAACACAGCTCAATAAATAATCCACATCATCGAATTATCCATGTACTACGTGCCAATGATATTTGTTAGTATCACATCCATGAATTATCCATGCACTACGGGCCAAGGATATTCAATAGTATCACATCCACGAATTATCCATACACTACGGGCCAATGATATTCATTATTATCACCAATGGTCATGATAATGCCAACAACTGTCAATCGATGCACTACGGGCTAATGAGGACTTTTATCACATCATTTGTAACATTACAGGTCATGATTATATCGATACATAATTCCTAGTCATAATAATGCCATACTTGTACTATTTTCTACACTCAAAGCTTCCTCAAACTCAAAAGAAATACGCTAAATATTATAGAAGAAGAATTCTCTGATTCTGGTATAATTTTCATTTCTAAACTAAGCATCCAATTTATAGTAGAATGGCAGGATGTTATTTGAATTAGAAAATCACGGGTGAACAGTAATTAAAAATTTACGTGGGACGTTCAGCTGAAACTTTTAAAACAAAACTGAGATAACTTTCTACCGACGATTTTGAAAAAAAATGGGTAAGTCGAGATCCATGTAATAAGCCAAATTTACAACAAATACTTCATAAAAACACTTCTATTTATCTCAATTTACTTGGCTTCACAAAAAACATTTTTAATAACATTTTTTTATCATTAATATTATAACCCACAATATTAACAACCAAATTATTCCCAGGAAAGAGGAGGCTTTCCAATAAGGACTTCTCCTTATTGGCGCGCAATTATGTGACCAAACCCTTTTCCTCGAAAGAACTTTCTAGATATCGTCAATAATGCAAATAATATGAATAACTTTGTCGTCTCAATTATTGATTTAATAATACAAAATATTGTGCAGATGATACTATGACAATAATTGAATCAATAATGTGAGATACTATACAGTATTTATTATGGCAATAATTGAATAAAACTGAGTGACTTCTCACGTAAGCATCAATAATCAAAGATACTGTACAATACCGTGTGCTACTATGCAACCACGCGTATTACTTTACTTTTATCACCGGGTATTTCAACAGTTAAAGGTAAAAGTTTTGCCGTTATTTTTATAAAAAGTTATTTATGTCATTTTCTAACTCCGACAGAAATTCTATTGTGGGGTCCACCAATGATTGTGTCGTCATACGAATATTCCCTGATAAAACGAATATTCCCCAACCAAACGAATATTTTATGACAACTTGCTTAATTTGCAAATATTTCCCACAACTATAACATTATATCAAATCCACACCTTATTCTTCAAAATAAAATTTAGAGAAAAATTAATCTTTATTCATAAAAGTTGGGGTCTTACAACCGGTGGATGTCACTTCTGGACAGTAAGTGTTAATCAATTGTCATAAGCCAAAATTTAATATTTCTTTCAGTTATTGCAAAACACAAATAACGTATCACACATATTGTAATATTTTCACTGTAGTTTACTAGACCCGGTTTGTAATGTGATATGCTTGACGCACCTCCCGATAGGGTGCATGCACTTTACTCACTACGACCTGTACGATCGCTCCTTTATGGATACTGTGTTGCGGGAGTTTCATGTAAGTTAATAAGTTTATATTAATTAGACAATATTATATAATTTCCAATAGTTTTAGCATTTAAGAAATAAGTTCCTAACTTTTAGACTTTTGTTATAGACTTATAATAGATTTATCGAGGGCGTCTCTCAGACAGCCAATGATGTAGTGATTATTGGACATGTCGCTGTGAATTACTCTGGCTGGCTATATGAGTTACGAAAACAGGCAGCCTGGGCTGTTGATGACCAGCCCGGGACCACCATCATAGTTCATCAGCCCCGCATAGTCTCCGATCACGTATGGTATGCTATGTGTGCGCACTGGCAGGCTGAAGATTTCCAGAAGAAGTCTGAACAGGAAAAGAAGAACTGGGCCAAGCTTCACATAGTACACAGGACTAGCTCGCAGTCTTTTGTGGAGGCAACGATGGTAATCAAAATGTATTTAGAAATAAATTTTCAAATTCTAGCATGAATATCATTAATAACTATTTATTGACTGTGTATATTATAGGCCTTGGTTTAGACCTTGGGCAGAGCTCCGACCATGTTAGAGTTCTGGGACCGGGCCCACATGCCTAAGGAGGAGCGTGCTTTATCTCAGGCAGCTTTAGCTATATGGGTAAAAATACTCATACTTGTTATAAATCTTAATATTCACAAAATATAATAAAATGATATAATTAATTCACGTATACAATATAAATTACAGGATCGATTTTAGAAGCTTCAGGACTAGCGTATAGCTGAGTTGGAGGCTGCTAGGTGGGGTTCTGAGCCTTTAGATTCCACGGGTCCCACTCCCAGATTGATTTATCTTGAGATGAGGAGCTGAGACTATGGGTCGAGTCTTAGGATCCCCCTACTAGTAGTACTGACAGGTATCGAGTGGTGGGTTTGCCGAGGATACCCGCATATACACTACCTGGAGGTAACAATATTAATTCTTTATGTTTCACGAAATTCTCATAACTTATAAATTATTGACGTTATGTTATATATATTTTTCGTAGGATCTAGCCATAGCTAGTGTCCGAGAGCAGCTATTGAACCATCTCATTCAGGCGCTTCCTTTGACGACGAGTTACTCCAGAGGCTGATCGCGGCGGTGTCGAATAGGTTCCATACTGATCTGGTGTTTCTTCGTCAGCAGCTGTATAGCAGAAGTTGTCTTCACCAGCTCGTTCAGGAGGTTCTAGCTGGGGCCTCCGCAGAGAGTATGGGCTTGCCGCATATGCAATTCGACACATTGGGCGACGAAATGCTCAAGATGGTGGTTACCCTCCTAGAGCAGGCTTTTCGTCAACCCCCGCAAACTCAGGTATTCTACATGTTATGTTATTTTCATTAGTCCACATGTTTATATTATTTTCATTATTTTTATGTTTATGTTATTTTAATTTAACAATAATATCTTTTTATTTCTCACATATATACGGACTAATGATTTTTATTTTTAATTTTATGAACAGGGTGGCAATGGCGAGGGGACTGGGTCTGGGACTGGCAATGGCGATGGCGATAGCGAGGGTGATGGCGATGGCAATGATCATACTAGTTTATAGACTCATTTGTCATTCATTCATTTGTACTTATTATTGTAGTCTTTGAAAGTGTTGTAAATTGTATATACATTTTGGAACATTCGTTAATATTTGAAATTGTTGATGGGTTAGTAGATTATTGTAATTGTTGATGAGTTAATATATTATTTGTAATTGTTAGTTTAGTTTAGATATTTGGCGAATATATATGTTTAATGATAGGAAATAGTACTGTTATTGTGCTGAAATAGGTTACAGGTACAAAAGTATTAGGTTTAAACACCTAGAAATTGATTTTTTTTTAAAAAAATTCAAAACAAAAATTTATTTTCGAAAGAATCATGTAATTTCGATGAACATTCAGTCAAAAATAAGGTTTTTTGATTTAATTGATAAATAAATATTCTATCGGTAATAGCTTATGTACGACATAATTCCGTCGTATTTAGTACTCATTATTTACGATAGAAATAGTCCGTCGTACATATTCCTTCAAACTTATGTGGGCTTATCCTCGACGGAATTATTCCCTCAGAAATAATCCATCGAATGTAGGTTATGAACGATGGAATTACGTCGTACTTAATTCCATCGAAGATAGATAATTACGACAAAAATTTTGACGGACTTATTTTCGACAGGTGTAATTATGACGGAATTTGCGACCAAAAGTTCCCTCGTAAATAACCTAATTTTGATGGAATAAGACTAATACCGACGAAAATGTCTGTTGGAAATAAGGTTTTTTTTGTAGTGAAACAATCAATTTTAGCATGATGAGTAGTTAACCAATCAATTCCTAAAATCACATCAAATGTAAGTATTTTCAAAGAGATGGGATCAATAGGTAATGTAAAAGTGTCGACTTAAATCACAAAAGATTTATAAATAGTGGAGGTAATGAAGGTATTTCCCAACGGAGTTTCAACAGATAAGTCAAAGTCTAATTTCTCTGGAGTCAAATTTAAACGTTGAGCACAAGCAGATGAAATAAAATAATGGGTAAAACCGGTATCTAATAAGGTATAGACTTCACAAGAGTTTATGATTACCTTACCTGTGATAACTTCGTTCGAGTTCCTCTCTCTTTGGGAGGTCACGACAAACGCTCTCCATTGAATTTCCGATTTTTACTTGTCCGGGACAGTCTTTGGTGTCACTGTCCCAGCTGAACTTAACTTCACTGCATGACAAAATCTTGCTAAATGACCTTCCTTTCCATAATTGACACTTTGGGTTGCTGCATATAGTTTCAGGCTTCAAACCTCGCAAAAACATTCGCTTCATACGCTCCTCGTTATCTACTAAATGGGATGAAAACTGAGATAACTCCATAAACTTTGTCTCATATTGCGATACAGTCATATTGTTCTGCTCCAGCTTGATGAATTTCATCTCCTTCTTGTGACGAATACTTTCTAGAAAGTACTTGTTGAACAATTCTTGGAACTTCACCCAAGAAATCTTAAGTGCGGACAGATGAGTACGTTTTACAGATTTCCACAAGTAATATGCCTCTCCATGCAACATAAAGGTGGCGAAGGAAACCTTTTGCTCTTCAGTGCATCCCAAGACATCAAATATCTTAGTAATCTGCTTACTCCATTCCTCTGCCTTAAGTGGCTCTGGCTTTCCCAAAAACTTCGGCGGTCCCAACTACTTGAATTGTTTAGTAGTGACTAACCGTGAGTTACCTTTGTTTCCACCTGTATTTTGAACAGGAGTATCTCTCGTTTGGTGTTGCATGAATTTTAGAAAGCTTCTAAATATCTCATCGTTAATCATTTGGTTGGTGTTGTTGTTTATAGGAGGATTATTACCTTCTTGATGCATATTATCCTGGTTATTGGATGGCAATGTCTCAATGGTCGTATGTGCTCCATTGTTTATCTCAAAAATTTTAGATGTCATTCTTAAATACTGCCACAAAACAAGGGTTAATTAAAGAAATTGACATGCCAAAAATTATCCCTATATTATGACCGACCAATTAAATAACAAATAAGCTTAGGTTGGACACACTAGTGAAGGTTTTACTCGTCTCTCCCCTCCTAGTTCTAACCTCAGATCTCCACCAAAGATCACATTCCTAAGCTCTGATACCAACTGTGATGCCCCCAGAATAGGTCCATACAACCCATTTTAAGTCACTAAATACATGATACAGAATACAAATATAAACTTCATTTATACAACTGTCGTGCAAAATACGACAACACAATAGCTGAGTTTCAAAATAAATATTGTCTTGTAGACAAAATCTAAACTCAAATAAAGTCCTCATTATAATTATTGTAGCACTATTTTACAAAATAGTGAGGACTGCTATAAAACCATCTTGAGTCATTACTATACTCCCCGACTAGTCCCAGCTATATTCTCGCCTCCTGAGAAGAATAATGGAACCAAAATGAAAAAGATGAGCTCAATTAGCCCAGTATAGAATATTATGACTAAGATAATGTAAAAGAAATTATCATTAGTCCTCAACATGGAAAAATCTGATAGAATACAATAGATCAATAACTGCAGCGGAAATAACAATCCATTAGAAGAGTCAAGTAGAGCATTATGTTTACTATATTCTATAATTTAAAAATCCATCATCGATATCTTATCCTTGTAAGAATAATTAATAAATATTTCATATTCACGAATTATCCATGCACTACGAGCGAAGGATATTCGTTAGTATCAACAGTGGTCATGATCATACCAAACAACTATCCATCTATGCACTACGGGCCAAAGAGGACTTTTACAATATCATTTGTCTGTAACATTATAGGTCATGATTATACCAATACAAAACTCCTGGTCATAATCATACAAATCATCAGTCCATCTATGCACTACGGGCCAAAGATGACTTTAACCATAACATAAACATGAGGATGATGACAATGATATAAGGAATCAATCAAGCGAGATTAATGATAAATATTAGAGATTTATAATTCAATTTATCCAGAGTTCAAGAATATCCAAATTGTCAACAGAATAATTAATTGTGGAGTAAAATTCAAGAATGATATTTATGATTAGAAATAATTTGGATAGAAAAGTAATCACTTTTTTCGTGAACAGTACTCCGTAAATAGTACCCCGAGTTAATAGTACCCGAGTTAATAATACTCGAGTAAATAGTACCCCGTAAATTGTACCCTGAATGAAAATATTAAAATTTAATAAGAAAGTTTAGAATCCAAATTCCAATGAAACGATACTAGATGAATCTCAAAACTCAAGGATATTCTATTAATTTTAGGAATTATAGAAGCAATACTTACCATAGTATGTTTAGATTTGGGAATATGAAAAGAAATAATACACGGAATTGTAAAAATGGATTTTCATCCATCATGTGGTAATTCGCGTAGACAGATCTTTTCAACAAATAAATAATGAGTACGAAGGGTTATTCACCATGTATACGGTAATCCGCGTAGACAGGTTATTCCCACAATTTAACGAATGAATAAGAAAAATAATATCCCTTACCTTAGTAGAAGATTGGATACTGCAATAGTGAAGTAGCAAAATATTCTTCTGCTTTCTCTCTATAATTTCTCTCTATAGTTGCTCTTGTGAGTCTTAATGAATTGGTGAGAATGAAAGAAGAAATAAGCTTCTATATATAGGAGAATGGACTAAATAGTAACTAATTCATGGACGATCCAGATTGATTTACTATTAAAATCACAACTGACGGTCCAGATTGATTTACTATTAAAACCACAACCGACGATCCATATTGATTTACTATTAAAATCGCAATCGACAGTCCATATTGATTTACTATTAAAACCACAACGATGGTCCAAATTGATTTACTATTAAAACCACAACCGACGGTCCGAAAATTAGTACATCTCCCTATGGAATAATAAGTCAACTTAAAATAAACGCCTCATGACAAACTCCTCTATTTATATTACAAAAATTAAATAAATATTTACCAAAAATCACTTTTTTAATAAACACATTTTTAATCTTTTAACAATTATTCATCATTAATATTATAACTCACAATATTAACAACCAGATAATTCCCAAGAAAGAGGGGGCTTCCCGATAAGAATTTCTCCTTATTGGTGCGCAATTAAATAACCTAACCTAATTCCTCGACAGAACTTTCTAGACATTGTCAATAATACAAATAATAATATGTATAATTATGTTGTCTCAATTATTGATTTAATAATATAAAATATTGTGCAGATGATACCGTGACAATAATTAAATCAATAATATGAGATACTATGCATCAACTACTATGGAAATTATTAAATGAACTGAGTGACTTTTAACGTAAGCATCAATAATCACAGATAATGTACAATATCGTGTGCTACTGTGCAACCACGCGTATTACTGTTCTTTTATCACTGGTATTTCAATAGTTTAACGGTAAAAGTTTTGCCATTATTTTTTAAAAAAGGTTATTTCTGTCGCTTTCTATATCCGACAGTTATTCCGTTGTGGGGTCCTCCAATAATTATGTCGTTGTGCGGATATTCTCCGACAAAAAGAATATTCTCCGACCAAACGAATATTTTATGACAACTTGCTTACTTTGTAAAATTTGTATATATCATCCATAACTATAACATTATATCAAATCACACCTTATTATTCAAAATAATATTTAGAGAAAATTAAATCTTTATTCATAAAAAGTTGGGTTATTACAAGTTTAATAAACCCTTTTTTCAAATGGTCTCCCATTGGGAGGATGATTCAGACAAAAGAGTTAACAAACTCAATTTTTTAAAGCGACTAACAAGCGACTCTACAGGAGAGCCTGAAGGATGCTTGACCTCAATTTTTGAAATACTCTAAGGATTCAATTATTAAAACTGATGCCGATGAAGTTGCTTTCTTGACACAAAATTAACTACCAAACAAAACAAGGACATGAATGGAAGAATTGAGAAAGAGAAGAAGAACTTTAGGGTTCCCCTCCAAGGTTCAGCCCCTAGGAGGCACACTCTTTCAATAGTTCTAAAGTGATTTCCCAATCAAACTCTGGTTATCAGTCCGAGCAAGATGATTAAAACTAAGGGAATTGGTAAAAAATACATGGAGGCTTAGGGATGATCTCCTTTAAGTTCTTTGTGACATAGAAAGCTACTCATAAGGGCCAAAGATCATAACGCCGTGACAAATGCGTATGTGATATCAATCCAAAAAGAACATTAGTGCCCTAATTACTTCCTCCATGACTATCTTACTATGATAATACAGATAAGAAAACATTTGCTGCTTACTATGATATGGTTGATGCTCTGCTAAATCCACATGAAAATAAAAAAAGTAGGAGACTCATACTAGATTTTGAGAAATACGATCAAGGGCCATAGTATTCTATTCAAGACAACATGCTTTAGTAGTATACAATACGGAAGCATCAAGATTTAATAGTTGACGCTCATGTTAAAACTATGAGAAGTTTTATTACAAAAAATTCATCAACATAAGATGATGGACAACCCAAATACTGGCTCTACCATCGAAAGATCTCTAAACTGTAGATACAAAATATAAAAAATCCACCCAAGATCGTGGTCTGATTAAAATGGTGGTTTAAGTCATCATGAGTATCTCTTGCCAAGAAATTGGACGACCAAGGGTGGAGGCACAAGAATTGACGAATTAAAAATCCACCTAAGATGGTGTTCCACTTAAGTCCTCCACTTAAGTCCTCCATAGCATCTTTTGCCACGAAATTGGGTGACTAAGGGATAAGGCACTAGAATTGATGGATTAAAAATCCACCCAAGATGGTGCTCCACCAAAATGGTGGTTTATATGACGCACCAAAAATAGGTCCATACAACCCATTTTGAGTCGCCAAATACATGGTAAAAAATACAAATATAAACTTTATTTACACAACTGTCGTGCAAAATACGACAACAAAATAGCTGAGTTTCAAAAATAAATATTATCTTGTAGAAAATATCTAAACTCAAATAAAGTCCTCATTACAATTATTGTTACACTATTTTACAAAATAGTGAGGACTACTATAAAAACTATCTTGAGTCATTACTCAACTCCCCGACTAGTCCCAGCTATATTCTCTCCTTCTGAGAAGAACAATGGAACCAAAAGTAAAAGGGTGAGCTCAACTAGCCTAGTAAAGAATATTATGACTAAGATAATGTAAAAGAAATTATCATTAGTCCTCAACAGGGAAAAATCTGATAAAATACAATAGACAACAAGTTTAAGATCAACAACTGCAGTGAAAATAACAATCCATTAGAAGAGTCAAGTAGAGCATAATGTCTACTATCTTCTATGATTTAAAAATCCATCATCAATATTTTGTCCCTGTAAAAAAAATTAATAAATATTTCACATCTATGAATTATCCATGCACTACGGGCCAAGGATATTCGTTAGTATCACCAGTGGTCATGATCATGCCAAAGAGAAATTTTACCACATTATTTGTCTGTAACATTACAGGTCATGAGTATACCAATACAAAATTCCTGGTCATAATCTTACCAATCAACAATCCATCTATGCACTACGAGCCAAAGATGACTTTTACCACAACATAAGCACGAGGATGATGACAATGATATAAGGAATCAATCAAACGAGATCAAGGATAAATATTAGAGATTATAATTCAATTTATTCAAAGTTCAAGAATGTCCAAATTGTCAACATAATAATTAATTGTGGAGTAAAATTCAAGAATGATATTTATGAATCAAAAATAATTTGGACAGAAAAGAAATCACTTTTGTCGTGAATAGTACCCCGAGTAAATAGTACCCCATAAATAGTATCCCAAGTTAATAGTACCTGAGTGAATAGTATCTCGAGTGAATAGTACCTGAATGAATAGTATCCCTAGTGAATAATACCTGAGTAAATAGTACCCTAAATGAAAATATTGAAATTAAATAAGAAAGTTCAGACAAATATTTCAATGAAACGATGCTAGATGAAGCGCAAAACTCAAGGATATTCTATTGATTTTAGGAATTATAGAAGCAATACTTACCATAGTAAGTTTAGATTTGGGAATATGAAAAGAAATAATATACGAAACTATAAATGAATTTTCACCCGTTATGCTGTAATTCGCGTAGACAGATCTTTTTCACAAATAAAAAATGAGTACGAAGGGTTATTCACCATATATGCGGTAATCTGCGTAGACAGGTTATTCCCACAGATTAATGAATGAATATGAAAAATAATATCCCTTACCTTAGTAGAAGATTGGATACCGCAATAGTGAAGTAGCAGAATACTCTTCTTCTTTCTCTCTATGGTTTCTCTCTCTATAGTTGCTCTTGTGAGTCTTAGTGAATTGGTGAGAATGAAAGAAGAAATAAACTTCTATTTATAGGAGAATAGACCAAATAGTAACGGATTCATGTACGGTCCAGATTGATTTATTATTAAAATGGAAGGTCCATATTGATTTACTATTAAAACCACAACCGACGGTCCATATTAATTTACTATTAAAACCACAACCGTCGGTCCATATTAATTTACTATTAAAATCACAACCGACGTTTTGAAAAATTAGTACATCTCCCCATGGAATAATAAGTCAACTTACAATAAATGCCTCATGACAAACCCCTCTATTTATATTAAAATAATTGAATAAATATTTTTCACAAATCACTTATTTTTAATAAACACATTTTTAATCTTTTAACAATTATTCATCATTAATATTATAACTCACAATATTAACAACCAGATCATTCCCAGGAAAGAGGGGGCTTTCCGATAAAGATTTCTCTTTATTGGCGCGTAATTAAATAACCTAACCCCTTTCCTCGACAGAACTTTTTAGACATCGTCAATAATGCAAATAATAATATCAATAATTGTGTTGTCTCAATTATTGATTTAATAATATAAAATATTATGCAGATAATACTGTGACAATAATTGAATCAATAATATGAGATACTATGCATCAACTATTGTGGCAATTATTAAATGAACCGAGTGACTTCTAACGTAAGCATCAATAATTAGAGATACTGTACAATACCGTGCGCTACTATGCAACCACGCGTATTATTGTTCTTATATCACCGGTATTTCAACAATTTAACGGTAAAAGTTGTCGTTATTTTTATAAAAAGGTTATTTCTGTCGCTTTCTATATCTGACAGTTATTCCGTTCTGGGGTCCACCGATGATTATGTCATCGTACGGATATTTCCTGACAAAAAGAATATTTCCCGACCAAACGAATATTTTATGATAACTTGCATACTTTGTAAAATTTTCACATATCACTCATAACTATAGCATTATATCAAATCACACCTTATTATTCAAAATAATATTTAGAGAAAATTAAATCTTTATTCATAAAATGTTGGGGTTTTCAGTTTAAGTCTTCAAGAGTATCATTTGCCAAGAATTTGGATGAATAAGGGATGAACTAAGAGAATTGATGAATTAAAAATACACCCAAGATGGTGGTCCACCAAAAATGGTGGTTGAAGTCCTCAGGAGTATCCCTTGCCAAGAAATTGGATGACCACGGGAGGAGGCACTAAAAATGATGGATTGAAAAATCCACCCAAGATGGTGGTCCACTATAAATGGTGGGTAAGTCCTCATAAAATACACTTGCCAAGAAATTAGACAACCCAAGTGTCGAGGCACCCGATTTCAAGTCTTCGTAGATCACATTTGCCAAGAAATTGGATGACCCAAGTGACGAGGCACCCAAGTGTTACACTTTATTATTAAAAATGAATGAGACACATAACTATACCTCCTCAGATCCAAAAAGTTATAATTTTAACTTTAAAAATAATCGAGGCACCTGACTATAAGTCCTCAGAATTGACAAGTTATACTTTCAACGTTAAAAGTAATTGAGGCACCTGACTATATGTCCTCAGACTTGACAAGTTATAATTTCAACTTTAAAAGTAATCAAGGAAACTACGTATAAGTCCTCAAACCTGAGAAAGTTGCACTTTATCTCTAAAAGTGGTGAACGTTATGCTTTCTCCTACAAAAACAAGATTTATTATTATGAAAATTTGAAATGTTATGCCTTTCAATAAAAGCAACCTGCTTGTTAATAAAATGTCAAACTTTCACTTATACTTGAATAATCTTTGATTTTTAAAAGTATGGATTCAAGTTTTTGTTTGCAAGAAATCAAAAAAAACAACAAACATGTTTTTAATATATATACATGTTTACTCTTATATTATATATATTATTGTCTTTCAGTATTATTTTGAACGACTTACGAATTAATGTTTAAATATTGGGTCTTAAGGAAGAATTCAAGTTAAAGACAATTAATAATGTTGAGGAAACTTTATTCTGATAATGAAAATATAAATGAAAATGAGTTTTCTGAAGCAGGAAATGAGAGACAACAAAAGTTTATGATCTAAAAGACATGACATGTCGAACTGAAGAGGTGGTATCTCAAGTCTTTGTATTTGAGGCTATCAGTTCCTCAAAGTCGTGGGCAGCTAACTCAATTTCCTGAAGCTTGGTCTTTAATTTATCCATGGAATCTTTAAGCTCCTAAAGCTCTTATAAAGTAAGTCATTCTCATGATGACGTGAAGTGACCTCTGAATGAAGTATAACAACATGATAACTGGAAGTAAAGAGATCTAGCCTAGCACAGAAGGGAGACATTTCAAGGCCTATAGAGGATCGAGAAGTCATCGACCTCATAACTAAACCTATCTAAGTTCTCTGCTCGCAAAGAATAGAGAGGAAGACTGTGCATTTTGAGAATAAGGCTCACAAGACGATCTAGCAAGAAGGTCTGGAGAAGGACCTAGTGAATATGTATCTGACCAAGTATATATGGGAATCAAGCTAGGAGACGCCCAAGATTCACCTGAAAAGAGGAAGAATGGCAAAATGAAGTAAGAGGCCAAAGCCTCCTAGGGTTAGGCCCTAAAAAAGAAAGTTTACAATCACTTGAATGTGAAGAAATGTTTAAAGCAATAAAAAAGAAATATAAAGTAACAATGCAAGAGAGTCGAAAAGATATCAGAAAACGTGAGGCGTCGAAACCACTAGGGGTTCAACCACCTCCTATGGTTTGACCATCTAGAGGAAAGATCTTCTTCATCTTTTGTTCACCCCGATTTGAAGAACGCTCACTTGATGACTTCTTTATTTTGAAAAAGAGAGAAATTTCAAGACAGAATGAGATTTTAAAGGATTAGATCGAAGATTTTCCAACATATCCAGGGAGAGCTCCTCTAGGGCTTACCTTCCTAGGGTTCACCCCCTAGAGGTTCCCTCTCCTAGGACTTTTGTTTTTGAGGTTTACAAAATCAAGCTCTGCAAATTGTTTAGAAACTTGAAGCAAGACAGACTTAAACACTTGAAATATTTTGCACGATCATCTTACCAAAGGCATGACTAATGTACAAGTGGCAAATGTGAGCCCAAATACAAGTTAAGGTTCATATATGACCTAAATGAATTAAATGCAAAGATGGAACTACCCTAGCGGTTAAGCTTATAATTTCAAAAAAAGTAGTGCACCCAAGATAGCCTGGAAGTTTTATGCCGGTTGAAGGTCTTAAAGTTTGGAAGGAGTATATCACCCTTAAATTACGAGGTGTAATTGGAAGCCCGCCTGAAGGCTTCTGTCAAGTATGTAACACATTCGGTATCTCTAGAGGACATGCTGGATGGACTACAATAAGCCAAAACAGCAGCAGAAAGGCTACAAGATATAGTTTAAAAAAAGTACATAATCTAGAAAAATGAGTATAAATGATATAAACGGAATATAAAATTACTGGTAGATGACATAGATATCCTCAAGAGTAGAGGTGAATTCTCCTCAAGTATTAATGAATGTGCATATAGACGAGCATCAGCGTGAAATCAACATGGTAAGAGCATCATGGTCCTATTAGATGCGAAGATCCCTGCATAGCGAAATGCAATGAAGATGATGAGTGCATATTATTTATTTATTTTTATTCTTTTAGGTTTAGTTTTATTGGATGTTTCATGTGTATATGAGCTTATTAAGGTATTTAATGATTTAAAGAAGAATTAGAACCGAAATGAGGAAAAAAAGAAAATTGCAGGTTTTTAGCATTAAGTTAAATGTATGATCTTGGCTTCGGACTTGAATTTGATTGTAGATTTCTTTCTTAGCTTTCTGGAACATCTTGAATCATCCCAATCGGAGGTCATATGAAAAAGTTATGATCTTTTTACTAAACGGATGTTGAACCTCAAAGTTTGGAAGTTGCAATTTTCACAGCAGTCACTTGGAGTTCGATTTCGACCGTAATGAAGCTAGAATCTGTTGCTTATCAAAGAAGTAAAGTTGTAGATCTCGTCGAGAGCTTCGATTTGATAGGTATTAGGCCCCGTAAATTCTTCTGGATCAAAAGTTATGGTCATTTTACCAAAGGATGTTGTAGCAGGAAATATGGACAAATTTGAGCGGGAAAATTGGGAAATCTTAGATTTTTGGAAAGTTTCTAAAAATAGATTTTGGTAGATTTCTACATGGAATTGGATTGATATTTCTATTAGATTTAGGATATCTTTTAGACTAAGATTTATTTCAAAATTAGATTCTATTTCTTTATAGAAACTAGTTATGATTTGTAATTCCTTTTAGGATTTGGATTTCTAATTCCTATAGGATTTAGGACTTTGTCTAGCACTATAAATAGAGGATGATAGTCAGGGTTTTATTCATTCAATCATCTACAACATTGGAGGATTGAAGACATGAGTTAAGTTCTTTTTATTCAGTTCTAAGAGATGTTGAACCTTAATTATAATTAATGGTTAATTGAGTATTCATTATTTATTCCTTCTCACATGAAATTCATTCTTGATAATCTGATTTAATTTCTCAATGCTATTTGGCTTAACTAATTTGATTTCTGCAGGATTGAATTGGTTAACGAATATTATATGCTAGATTAAGGAATAATATTACGTGTAATTGATATTGTTCCTAATCACAAGTAGTAATTAGTAATACCTGATTGTGGACAAGTTTTTGAGTATAGCTATGATTATCAGAAGATAAGTTAAACAATCTGAGCTTATGTGTTTGTTGCTTAAAATAGTCTAATTCTCTAATTCTTAATGTTAATGTTATATTAAATCTAGAGATCTTGTTCTAGGTTATATAATGGTTAGAATTTTTTAAAGAACTTGTTTCATTGAGTGACAATCTAAGGGGAGTTTCGGGTAGCAGAGCTTGTTGTTACCTAGGGCTATTAGTTTCATTGAAGGGTAAATAATGTTACACTTGATTAATCTATTTTTCTAAAAAGATGATACTGAACTGAAGAACTGAAGTTTTTTATTCATTGTTTATTCTTATTAGTTTATTCTTGTTAATTTAGTTAATCAATTCAAAATCCACTTTCCATTAGAAATCATAGGCTAAATATAAAACAAATCATTCTATGTGGGATCGATCCTTGCTTACTACTGTGCTAATTATTTGAATCTGTAAATTGAAAGTGAGGTTAATTTAGGAGTGTAAACGACAGCTCCCAGAAGAATGTCAGCCTTCTCTAGTATATCCACCGAATCAAAATTTCCAAGGATCTCGTCGGTCCAATGCTAGTTGTTGTCCCTGAAGTGACCAGATAAATTGGATAAGAAGCGTAGGAGACTAAAAGGGTACTCTTGTTTCTCTATGCATATGCGGGGAATGCGATCAGAATGGGGGAAGTCATCCAAACCTCTGCAACCCGCATCATATAGAAATATGTCTCTTTTCTCTAGCGGAGGAAAAGTTGTACGGTCATAAGTCTTGGTTTGCTCCCAGAAAATGTCAAAAGGCCCAAAGAAGGTAGCCTTTCCCCACTGACTGATAAATGGGGTCTCCTTGGTGGTTTTCGGGTCTGCTGAACATTCAATAGAAATGTTCTGCAATCAAGAAAAACTTAGCATATGAATTTCAAAATCAATGAAAGAATGTAAAGGAAAGCATTGAACCTAAGTGTTTACTATGGCAACGAAGAAAATCTAAGACTTCAACTAAAAAAACACCTAAAAAAGGAGAATAAACAAAGTTAGCAAGAGTTAGAAATCATAATTACGTAAAAAAAATATGAAAAAACTTTGGACTGCTCAAACACACGTTTTTTAGCCTTTTTTGTACATATAAAGGTGTACATCATAGACAAAGGCGATGCGTTTTATAGAGCTCATCGCAAGCTTCGATTTGATATATTGTGGGCACAATAATTCCAAACGGATCAAAAGTCATGGTCAAAATAGCAACCATCCTTCTCGGACTTGTTTTTTTTCTTCATTTGCTTATTCACCTCTTAGGATTAAACCCCTATGGTTCGGCTACCTAGGGTGGTCCCGTTGAAGAGCATTTTTTCCTTCGTGGTTTGTCGTGTCATCGTTGGAGAAAAATAAAATGTCATTTCGAACTCACAAAAATGTCAATCTTTCTTTAAGATTCGAGGGAAAACACTAAGATATGATCAAGGTAATGTGGCTCGGAAAAAAGAAGAAAGATTAGAGTTACCTGAAAGAGGAAGCAAAAAGGAGCACAAACAAAGGAAGCCATCCGAATAGAAGAGTAAAGGAAAGACGAAAAAATATAAAGTATGAGGCCAAAGGCCTAGGGTTCGACCCCCTACACTACAAGAAAAAGGTTTATCTCCGACAGAAGTAACTCCGACGGAGTACATTCAGTCGAGATTAGTATACGGAGTACAAGATTAGTTCCGACCCCCCATAGGGTTTTGCCTCCCATAGGATTCGGCCACCTAGGAGGTCCTCCCCTTGTACCTTTAATGTTCCTCCGCTCGACGAATTAATCGCTCGAAATGAATATTTCTTTGCCACAAAAAATTTTAGCCTTTCTTTGAGAATATGCGGAGAAAAAGCCAAAATCCTTGTTAAGGTGAGATGGCCCGGAAAAGAAATACTATAATTACCTGAAAAGAGAAATGATGAATCAAGTCAAGACAAATATGAAAAGAAAGTATTTAAATAAACATGAAAATGGAAAGAAAGTGAATACGAGAGGAAGGGATGGAACCCCTAGGGTTCGGACCTATAGGGAGGGGTACTTTTCTTGTAAAGTCCCCAAACCCGGATACTTGAAACCCGAACTCGGTACTTCACTATACCATTTCTATGAGCAGAAATAATACTAATAATAATAACAATAATATAAATTTTGAACTTAACTTATATTTATCAGAGTTTAATCCCAAGTACGCAACCTTTACTACATTCTTTACATGATATATAATACATATCATTAACTTAATACAGTCTATCTATTACAAATGATACCAATAACATATTCTATTTGCTTTTCTTTTTCACTTGATCCTGGCCGAGCCTTCTAGCTGTTCACACTTAGCTGAAAATATTTAAATTAAACAAGGGTGAGCATTTGAGTGCCCAGCAAGTATTATATATATATAAGCTGAAAGAATTTAAATGTTTTCTTTATAATATTCTTCTACAACCAGTCAATAGTTGTGAAGTAATCTGTACCAATAATAATAACATAACAACCCTCGTTCAAATTTTTGAAACTGTGTATTGACTATACATGGGGTTTCTGTGACATACTATGAACATTGTTTTTCATTTTCGAAAAGGTTAAACATAAATTCATCTGTAAACCGGTATTACTTACGGGCCTGAGGGTGTACAGTCCATGGGCCCTGTATTGATCAATACTACATTGCTAGAACGATATTATCGTTCATCCTTTGTCCGCCGTAGCGCATAAAAATTTTCCCATTATCGGGATGTTCATACCTGTCGGGTTTTTATAACAAAGGTCTTATATAATTCAACATATATCTATATCAAAGGTGTATCAACATGCGATTGAATACAATGATTATCCAAGTGGGGACACTTGTATGATCATTTATAGAAATTAACGAACAGAATATATATCTGGATTATCATATACTAACAGGTTGATAATCAATGGGCGTATATAATATAGGCTTAACAAACTGTACTGTAATAATATAACTTTGAAACATTCTTACACTTGTCCAATGCATAAAGAAAATGCAAAGGTAGGATACTTGCCTGATGCGCTGCTTACAATTTACGCAACTTAGATATATCTGTTATACCGAAACCTATCATTAATAAGACCATTCTATCGATTAGAATCACATATCATAACACATAATACTGCTTATTGCAGTCAGCACATAACCTAATCACATTGTCATACATGTTTCACAGTCATTGCATCACAAACAAACAGTTAACTCATTCCTAATTACATTGTCACACAACTTTAACAACCATTGAATCACAAATAAACAGTTATCCAAACAATCTATTTAAGTCCAGATCAATTTCTGAAATATGTCGGTCTACCGACAACTTTATCGGTTAAAATCGAGTCGAAGACTCTATCCCGAAGTTCAATATCCAAATAGTTAACTTAAACATCAATCATACTATTTTTCATAGTCTTATAATAATTATTAAATAATTATTACCATTTACCATAATTTTTGAAATATCAGAATCATTATTAAATGATTTAAATATCAAACAATTATATTATCATTAACATTTAATCAATATTAAACTATTAATGAAACCATTGCCAAAATATTAAAGTTATGTATAATAACTCAAAAATATTTTTAAAACATATATATTACCCTTAAATGATTTTTAAAACATTCAAAATCATTCTTAAACAATTACCATTAATATTAAAATATTAATTTATCATTATCCAAATATTAAAAGTTATTAATTACAACTTTAAAATATTTTTAATTCACTTATATCCTTTTTAAATGATTTTTAAATAAATAAAACCATTTTTAAACTATTTATTTAATATAATTATTAAATAAACTTAATATCATTAATCATTAAATAAATATCATTAATATTAAATTATTAATGAAAATATCCCTTAAATATTAAAATTTATATTTTATAACTTAAAATATCTTTAAACACTTTTTTTCATTTAAAATGATTTTTAAAATAATAAAATCATTTTTAAACTAATTTATTTAATATAATTATTAAATAAATTAAATATCACTAATAATAAATTAATATCATTAATATTAAATTAATAATATTATTCATGACAAAATATCAAAAGTCATATTTTATAACTTAAAATATTTTTATAATACTTTAAATAATTTTTAAAATCATAAATTTTATTTTCCATAATTTATTTAATATATTTATTAAATAACTTAAACATCATTAATATTAATTAATTAATGAAATTTCATCAAAAAATATTAAAATTCATCAAAAATGACTTAAAATATTTTCTAACACAATACTATAATTTTTCATGATTTTTCATGAATTAAAACCATTTTTAAATAATTTATCTAATATTGTAAATAAATAAATAAATACCATTTATATTCCAAAAATATTAAATAATGTTATATCAACACCAGTGCGTAGACAACATGTAGGACTACAATTACAAAGCATCATAACACATTAATATCAACACATGATCAAGATATATCCGGTCAAACGTGAACACGGAATCTACAAAAAAAAAATTCTGGGTTCGGTATTTTGGCAGTTTTGGTCAACGGGTTTTGACCAGCTATAACTTCCGATCTACAATTGATCTTGCCTTTATTCTTTTTGCATCTTAAATATCACATTACAGACTACATGTTAAAACTTTTAAACATTAAAAACACATAACATACACGGATCTAGAGCCTCTGACATTTGCCTAAAAATAACAGACTTCAGTTTTTCTAAAGTCGGAAAAACTTTGATTTTGAGCACTTTTATGTTATGGGTCATAAATTTAACAACCCAGAACATTAATACATTCCTTATTACACAACTTTAAACAATCAATTGCAACAATTAACATCAAATCAAAGGATTTCTAAGATTAGGGTTTTATACCTTTCTTTGATCAAATTTTTGATTTTGTGCTTTTGATTTGTTGTTGATGATTGTGGGGCTCATATAAGGGACTGATATACTATATATTTTCGTTGGTTCTTGTTGGAAAAGTTCTTGATTGAGTATTGTAAAAAAATGGCTAGCAAACTAACTTTCTCTCTCCTTAAATCTTTATATAGATATGATAGATACATGAATGAGCTATCTAGAGGCTTGTGTGTTGTCCATTTGTGTCACATGGAGTTGTTAAGGTTCTTGAACAACTAAAGTTATAACCAAGACTACAAGTTAGCTCACTAAAATACTCAAAAGGGCATTTATGTCATTTCTAAAATACAATTAAGGGCAATCTTGTAATTTGCACAAACCCTTAGGGTTTAGGGTTTAGTTTAGGGTTTGAGCCAATTTAGGTTTTATAAGCAAACAAAATCTAGGATTTCCAATTTAGGGTTTGTACAATAAAATAAAATAAAATAATAAACTAAAATTTTAATTTCTAAAAATACCAATTAGGGTTTACTAATTTAATTTAGATCTTTAATTATAGCACTTTTCTAATTAGGGTTAAGCAACACTAATTAGCATTTCATTTTCCTAAACTGGCAGTTAGGGTTTACAATAAGCAAATTAGGGTTTCTAACCTTTGAAATTAGGGTTTATAATACAAAAAAATTAATAAGTATTTTAAATGATTACGATTCTCCCTAATTAGGGTTAATACATATAACACCGATCATAAATCACATTATCGTGATTACATTACAGTCTTAAGTCGGCATTCGGCTTTAACTTAGGGTTTAACAGCTTAAATTAGGGTTTTGGCATTTTACACCATAATTGACCAACCATTGTCAATCCACAAACATACAGTACATATATATAGCACTGAAAAATCAAAATATTATAATATTATAATATTATTATCATTATTCCTTATCCCATAACCAAAATAAGGGTTATCATTAACACTAAAACTGTTCCACACATTAACATTACACACATAACACACATATCTATAACACTGGCAAATAATAATATAATATTATTATTTTCATTCCTTGATCAAAACCCAGAATAAGGGTTTGGATTTCATATCTGATTTATCTATCATAAATAACCTTATTAATTAAGTAAAAATAATTTACTTAACTATTCTGAAATAATTTCATATAATAAAATAAATATTATAAAAAAAAATTCTATAATCATATGATATATTATTCAATTAATATAATTATCATATTTTCATGGAAAATAAACATGAAAAACATTTTTACTATAAAACTAATTATTATTAGAATATAATTTATAATGAGCAATAATTCTAAAATAAATTTATTTGCAATACTTAATGTAATAAATAAATTTTATTTATCACACATATAATTATAATTACACATTACCTTGACACATATCATTCATATTTATTTTAATAAATAAATAAAAATATAAAAAAAATTATACGCAAAATTTATGATTTATTTATATAGAAAATATCGGGTTTTCACATTCACCCTCCCTTATAAAGATTCCGTCCCCGAAATCACCTTTTAAAACCTATACATACCAGGGTACATAACATACACAATCATTACAATTAGATCTCGATCATAATTGATCGAATCGATCTTTAACTATTCAGCATAACGCGTATCTATCTCCTTAAACAGAAATTTAATTTTTAAGAGAACTCAAATTCCTCCTTCAAAATAATTTATAAAAATAATTTACTATATATAAGAAAATAAAAATTGGTTAGATTAATACCTGGGGTTGCATTCCCGTCTGCTATCGAATCCCGAACAGTCCCGCTGAAGACGCTTACGGTTGATTTCATTGGTTTGTTTGTTGAAGTTGATCCCGTTGTCGCCAATGTCCTGCTGCCTTGTTCCGTATTCGCATTCCTTGTTCCCCTTTCCTTTCTTGGACAGCCTTTTACCTTATGCTTTATTGATTCGCACACAACACATTTCACTATACATTCATTGGGACATTTTGGAAAGATATATATCCCTTCTGTCCTTACTTTCCACACAAACTTTTCTTTTAATCACTTTTCTGGCTTATTTATTGAAATTATCTTCTTTTATCATATAGGTGACAAAAGTTGTCTTTCGCCCCACCGTTATCCTAGCTATCACATACGCTTTAACAGGGTCGGTTGATCTTCTAAATCCTGGCGGTCCGGTTGTCTTGAAGTCTTTGAAGTTTGTCGATCGATAGTCTAGTTGATTTTTCGCGACTGGTATTTTGTTCTACATAGCTTGATCGTCCGCATTCGCAAAATTCTTTGTCGGGTCTGGTTGTCCTCCAGCTTTGTTCACAGGTCCTTCTATCCTTTGGTTTCGTTTTTTTTACGGCATTTTTTTTTATAAATTATTCTTACATACTAAGCCTTATCGTAAACGCTTAACATATAACGCAAAACTTTCTATTCAAATAATCATGTACTCAAAATATTAGATTTTGAAAATTTGTTTTACTGTATTAACTAATATTCAGATAAATATCTACTATCTTTATACCCACTTAATTCATTAAACCAACATAGATCTGTATTCATAACATTTGACATGCCTTTGCACACACTGCTTTAAACATCCTCTATCCCTTTGTGACTTGAAAGTCGGGAATCGCTGACATACCTTATACAAAATATTACGTTACACCAACATACATATCATATATACCACCTAAAATCATACATATTGAACTAATACTAATACTACCTATTCTTTACACATTCACTAACGATCATTTGCTTAATAACCTATCTATTTTCCATTATCCCCAATATCCATTCACATATAATTATATCCAGTTTGTCACAACTTTCAACACCTTATGAGTTTAAGAACTCATCACAAACATACGAGTTTAAGAACTCACCATAATTATACAAGTTTAAGAACTCAACATTGACCACATATCCTTTAACTATACTTTATCTATCAGTTATACTTAGCGTTTCTTGATCTAGTACTATACTTTCCAAAATAACCACCTCTTTGAGGTAGCTTTCAATGTGAGTCTCTATTGCAGATATTAGCTTTGATATTGGCTCAGTCATGGAGGTTGACTTATTCTTTACGACTTAAGGATATCCTAATTCTGTTCCTTTCTAACACCTACACACAAAATTATCTTGACTAGCAAATAATAAATACACATAACAGATAAAGGTTTTATAAGTTATCTTTTATTTTGTTTGTCGATGAATTTATCCAATTCATCTATCTTTAAACTATATATGAGTTATTTGTATTTTCAACGTTTCCCTCTGTTCTAAGGTTATAGCCTAAAGTCTAACCCACCTAAGGTTTCTAACCCTATAGCTCTGATACCATCCTGTAAAGTCCCCGAACCCGGATACTTGAAACCCGAACTCGGTACTTCACGATACCATTTCTATGAACGGAAATATTACTAATAATAATAACAATAATATAAATTTTGAACTTAATTTACATTTATCAGAGTTTAATCCCAAGTACGCAACATTTACTACATTCTTTACATGATATATAATACATATCATTAACTTAATACAGTCTATCTATTACAAATGATACCAATAACATATTCTGTTTGCTTTTCTTTTTCACTTGATCCTACCCGAGCCTTCTAGCTGTTCACACTTAGCTGAAAATATTTAAATTAAGCAAGGGTGAGCATTTGAGTGCCCAGCAAGTATTATATATATATATATATAAGCTGAAAGAATTTAAATGTTTTCTTTATAATATTCTTCTACAACCAGTCAATAGTTATGAAGTAATCTGTACCAATAATAATAACATAACAACCCTCGTTCAAATTTTTGAAACTGTGTATTGACTATACATGAGGTTTCTGTGACATACTATGAACATTGTTTTTCATTTTCGAAAAGGTTAAACATAAATTCATCTGTAAACCGGCATTGCTTACAGGCCTGAGGGTGTACAGTCCATGGGCCCTGTATTGATCAATACTACATTGCTAGAACGATATTATCGTTCATCCTTTGTCTGCCGTAGCGCATAAAAATTTTCCCATTATCGGGATGTTCATACCTGTCGGGTTTTTATAACAAAGGTCTTATATAATTCAACATATATCTATATCAAAGGTGTATCAACATGCGATTGAATACAATGATTATCCAAGTGGGGGCACTTGTATGATCATTTATAGAAATTAACGAACAGAATATATATCTGGATTATCATATACTAATACGTTGATAATCAATGGGCGTATATAATATAGGCTTAACAATCTGTACAGTAATAATATAACTTTGAAACATTCTTACACTTGTCCAATGCATAAAGAAAATGCAAAGGTAGGATACTTGCCTGATGCGCTGCTTACAATTTACGCAACTTAGATCTATCTGTTATACCGAAACCTATCATTAATAAGATCATTCTATCGATTAGAATCACATATCATAACACATAATACTGCTTATTGCAGTCAGCACATAACCTAATCACATTGTCATACATGTTTCACAGTCATTGCATCACAAACAAACAGTTAACTCATTCCTAATTACATTGTCACACAACTTTAACAACCATTGAATCACAAATAAACAGTTATCCAAACAATCTATCTAAGTCCAGATCAATTTCTGAAATATGTCGGTCTATCGACAACTTTATCGGTTAAAATCGAGTCGAAGACTCTATCCCGAAGTTCAATATCCAAATAGTTAACTCAAACATCAATCATACTATTTTTCATAGTCTTATAATAATTATTAAATAATTATTACCATTTACCATAATTTTTGAAATATCAGAATCATTATTAAATGATTTAAATATCAAACAATTATATTATCATTAACATTTAATCAATATTAAACTATTAATGAAACCATTGCCAAAATATTAAAGTTATGTATAATAACTCAAAAATATTTTTAAAACATTTATATTACCCTTAAATGATTTTTAAAACATTTAAAATCATTCTTAAACAATTACCATTAATATTAAAATATTAATTTATCGTTATCCAAATATTAAAAGTTATTAATTACAACTTTAAAATATTTTTAATTCACTTATATCCTTTTTAAATGATTTTTAAATAAATAAAACCATTTTTAAACTATTTATTTAATATAATTATTAAATAAACTTAATATCATTAATCATTAAATAAATATCATTAATATTAAATTATTAATGAAAATATCCCTTAAATATTAAAATTTATATTTTATAACTTAAAATATCTTTAAACACTTTTTTTTCATTTAAAATGATTTTTAAAATAATAAAATCATTTTAAAACTAATTTATTTAATATAATTATTAAATAAATTAAATATCACTAATAATAAATTAATATCATTAATATTAAATTAATAATATTTTTCATGACAAAATATCAAAAGTCATATTTTATAACTTAAAATATTTTTATAATACTTTAAATGATTTTTAAAATCATAAATTTTATTTTCCATAATTTATTTAATATAATTATTAAATAACTTAAACATCATTAATATTAATTAATTAATGAAATTTCATCACAAAATATTAAAATTCATTAAAAATGACTTAAAATATTTTCTAACACAATAATATATTTTTTCATGATTTTTCATGAATTAAAACCATTTTTAAATAATTTATCTAATATTGTAAATAAATAAATAAATACCATTTATATTCCAAAAATATGAAATATTGTTAAAATATTCTCAAAATAATTAAAAACTATTTTTCGGACTTTAAAATAATTTTTCAGAATTTATTTTGTATTTTTCATAATTAAAAACTATTTTTTTCTATTTTTTAATCATTTTCGAAATTTCCAGAAATTAAAAATAAAATAAACCGTCGCTAAAGCCTTTAGCGACAGTAACCGTCGATGTTGGTGTTCTTGAGCCTCAAGAACACTGACAGCTCAGCTTCATGGTGGCTTGTTTGACCGGGTATAACGTTCAGTACAAAATGTTTCTGGGAGATCTATAAGTTCCAGATTGTAGTGCTCATGTAATACTACAACTATCTACAAACATCATGGTTAACAACACCAGATATAATAGTTATTAGCCAGCAAAGTAGCTTGTCAGAGCTGTTCTTCACGAAGAACAGTTCGAGGTGCCTACTTTGGACCTCTATAACTTGATGATCGTGTAACATTTATGTGCTATATCAACACCAGTGCGTAGACAATATGTAGGACTACAATTACAAAGCATCATAACACATTAATATCAACACATGATCAAGATATATCCGGTCAAACGTGAACACGGAATCTACAAAAAAAAAATTCTGGGTTCGGTATTTTGGCAGTTTTGGTCAACGAGTTTTGACCGGCCATAACTTCCGATCTACAATTGATCTTGCCTTTATTCTTTTTGCATCTTAAATATCACATTACAGACTACATGTTAAAACTTTTAAACATTAAAAATACATAACATAGACGGATCTAGAGCCTCTGACATTTGCCTAAAAATAACAGAGTTCAGTTTTTCAAAAGTTGGAAAAACTTTGATTTTGAGCACTTTGATGTTATGGGTCATAAATTTAACAACCCAGAACATTAATACACTCCTTATTACACAACTTTAAACAATCAATTGCAACAGTTAACATCAAATCAAAGGATTTCTAGGATTAGGGTTTTATACCTTTCTTTGATCAAATTATTGATTTTGTGCTTCTGATTTGTTGTTGATGATTGTGGGGCTCATATAAGGGACTGATATACTATATATTTTCGTTGGTTCTTGTTGGAAAAGTTCTTGATTGAGTATTGTAAAAAAAATTGCTAGCAAACTAACTTTCTCTCTCCTTAAATCTTTATATAGATATGATAGATACATGAATGAGCTGTCTAGAGGCTTGTGTGCTGTCCATTTGTCACATGGAGTTGTTAAGGTTGTTAAACAACTAAACTTATAACCAAGACTACAAGTTAGCTCACTAAAATACTCAAAAGGGCATTTATGTCATTTCTAAAATATAATTAAGGGCAATCTTGTAATTTGCACAAACCCTTAGGGTTTAGGGTTTAGTTTAGGGTTTGAGCCAATTTAGGTTTTATAAGCAAACAAAATCTAGGATTTCCAATTTAGGGTTTGTACAATAAAATAAAATAAAATAAAATAAAATAAAAAACTAAAATTTTAATTTCTAAAAATACCAATTAGGGTTTACTAATTTAATTTAGATCTTTAATTATAGAACTTTTCTAATTAGGGTTAAGCAACACTAATTAGCATTTCATTTTCCCAAACTGGCAATTAGGGTTTACAATAAGTAAATTAGGGTTTCTAACCTTTGAAATTAGGGCTTATAATACAAAAAAAATAATAAGGATTTTAAATGATTACGATTCTCCCTAATTAGGGTTAATACATATAACACCGATCATAAATCACATTATCGTGATTACATTACAGTCTTAAGTCGGCATTCGGCTTTAACTTAGGGTTTAACAGCTTAAACTAGGGTTTTAGCATTTTACACCATAATTGACCAACCATTGTCAGTCCACAAACATACAGTACATATATATAGCACTGAAAAATCAAAATATTATAATATTATAATATTATTATCATTATTCCTTATCCCATAACCAAAATTAGGGTTATCATTAACACTAAAATTGTTCCACACATTAACATTACACACATAACACATATCTATAACACTGGCAAATAATAATATAATATTATTATTTTCATTCCTTGATCAAAATCCAGAATTAGGGTTTGGATTCCATATCTGATTTATCTATCATAAATAACCTTATTAATTAAGTTAAAATAATTTACTTAACTATTCTGAAATAATTTCATATAATAAATTAAATATTATAAAAAAAAATTCTATAATCATATGATATATTATTCAATTAATATAATTATCATATTTTCATGGAAAATAAACATTAAAAACATTTTTACTATAAAACTAATTATTATTAGAATATAATTTATAATGAGCAATAATTCTAAAATAAATTTATTTGCAATACTTAATGTAATAAATAAATTTTATTTATTACACATAATTATAATTACACATTACCTTGACACATATCATTCATATTTATTTTAATAAATAAATAAAAATATAAAAAAAATTTATACGCGAAATTTATGATTTATTTATATAGAAAATATCAGGTTTTCACATTCACCCTCCCTTATAAAGATTCCGTCCCCGAAATCACCTTTTAAAACCTATACATACCAGGGTACATAACATACACAATTATTACAATTAGATCTCGATCATAATTGATCGAATCGATCTTTAACTATTCAGCATAACGCGTATCTATCTCCTTAAACAAAAATTTGATTTTTAAGAGAACTCAAATTCCTCCTTCAAAATAATTTATAAAAATAATTTACTATATATAAGAAAATAATAAGAAAATAAAAATTGGTTAGATTAATACCTGGGGTTGCATCCCCGTCTGCTATCGAATAACGAACAGTCCCGCTGAAGACGCTTGCGGTTGATTTCATTGGTTTGTTTGTTGAAGTTGATCCCGTTGTCGCCAATGTCCTGCAGCCTTGTTCCGTATTCGCATTCCTTGTTCCCCTTTCCTTTCTTGGACAACCTTTTACCTTATGCTTTATTGATTCGCACACAACACATTTCACTATACATTCTTGGATTGGGACATTTTGGAAAGATATATAACCCTTCTGTCCTTACTTTCCACACATAAACTTTTCTTTTAATCACATTTCTGGCTTATTTCTTGAAATTATCTTCTTTTATCATATAGGTGACAAAAGTTGTCTTTTGCCCCACCGTTATCCTAGCTATCACATACGCTTTAACAGGGTCGGTTGATCTTCTAAATCCTGGCGGTCCGGTTGTCTTGAAGTCTTTGAAGTTTGTCGATCGATTGTCTAGTTGATTTTTCGCGACTGGTATTTCGTTCTGAATAGCTTGATCTTTTGCCCCGCCTAAGGTTTCTAACCCTATAGCTCTGATACCATCCTGTAAAGTCCCCGAACCCGGATACTTGAAACCCGAACTCGGTACATCACGATACCATTTCTATGAGCGGAAATATTACTAATAATAATAACAATAATATAAATTTTGAACTTAACTTACATTTATCAGAGTTTAATCCCAAGTACGCAACTTTTACTACATTCTTTACATGATATATAATACATATCATTAACTTAATACAGTCTATCTATTACAAATGATATCAATAATATATTCTGTTTGCTTTTCTTTTTCACTTGATCCTGGCCGAGCCTTCTAGCTGTTCACACTTACCTGAAAACATTTAAATTAAGCAAGGGTGAGCATTTGAGTGCCCAGCAAGTATTATATATATATATATATATATATATATATATATAAGCTGAAAGAATTTAAATGTTTTCTTTATAATATTCTACTACAACCAGTCAATAGTTGTGAAGTAATCTGTACCAATAATAATAACATAACAACTCTCGTTCAAATTTTTGAAACTGTGTATTGACTATACATGGGGTTTCTGTGACATACTATGAACATTGTTTTTATTTTCGAAAAGGTTAAACATAAATTCATCTGTAAACCGGCATTGCTTACGGGCCTGAGGGTGTACAGTCCATGGGCCCTGTATTGATCAATACTACATTGCTAGAACGATATTATCGTTCATCCTTTGTCCGCCGTAGCGCATAAAAATTTTCCCATTATCGGGATGTTCATACCTGTCGGGTTTTTATAACAAAGGTCTTATATAATTCAACATATATCTATATCAAAGGTGTATCAACATGCGATTGAATACAATGATTATCCAAGTGGGGACACTTGTATGATCATTTATAGAAATTAACGAACATAATATATATCTGGATTATCATATACTAACATGTTGATAATCAATGGGCGTATATAATATAGGCTTAACAATCTGTACAGTAATAATATAACTTTGAAACATTTTTACACTTGTCCAATGCATAAAGAAAATGCAAAGGTAGGATACTTGCCTGATGCGTTGCTTACAATTTACGTAACTTAGATATATCTGTTATACCGAAACCTATCATTAATAAGATCATTCTATCGATTAGAATCACATATCATAACACATAATACTGCTTATTGCAGTCAGCACATAACCTAATCACATTGTCATACATGTTTCGCAGTCATTGCATCACAAACAAACAGTTAACTCATTCCTAATTACATTTTCACACAACTTTAACAACCATTGAATCACAAATAAACAATTATCCAAACAATCTATCTAAGTCCAGATCAATTTCTGAAATATGTCGGTCTACCGACAACTTTATCGGTTAAAATCGAGTCGAAGACTCTATCCCAAAGTTCAATATCCAAATAGTTAACTTAAACATCAATCATACTATTTTTCATAGTCTTATAATAATTATTAAATAATTATTACCATTTACCATAATTTTTGAAATATCAGAATCATTATTAAATGATTTAAATATCAAACAATTATATTATCATTAACATTTAATCAATATTAAACTATTAATGAAACCATTGCCAAAATATTAAAGTTATGTATAATAACTCAAAAATATTTTTAAAACATTTATATTACCCTTAAATGATTTTTAAAACATTTAAAATCATTCTTAAACAATTACCATTAATATTAAAATATTAATTTATCGTTATCCAAATATTAAAAGTTATTAATTACAACTTTAAAATATTTTTAATTCACTTATATCCTTTTTAAATGATTTTTAAATAAATAAAACCATTTTTAAACTATTTATTTAATATAATTATTAAATAAACTTAATATCATTAATCATTAAATAAATATCATTAATATTAAATTATTAATGAAAATATCCCTAAAATATTAAAATTTATATTTTATAACTTAAAATATCTTTAAACACTTTTTTTTCATTTAAAATGATTTTTAAAATAATAAAATCATTTTTAAACTAATTTATTTAATATAATTATTAAATAAATTAAATATCACTAATAATAAATTAATATCATTAATATTAAATTAATAATATTTTTCATGACAAAATATCAAAAGTCATATTTTATAACTTAAAATATTTTTATAATACTTTAAATGATTTTTAAAATCATAAATTTTATTTTCCATAATTTATTTAATATATTTATTAAATAACTTAAACATCATTAATGTTAATTAATTAATTAAATTTCATCACAAAATATTAAAATTCATCAAAAATGACATAAAATATTTTCTAACACAATAATATAATTTTTCATGATTTTTTATGAATTAAAACCATTTTTAAATAATTTATCTAATATTGTAAATAAATAAATAAATACCATTTATATTCCAAAAATTTGAAATATTGTTAAAATATTCTCAAAATAATTTAAAACTATTTTTCGGACTTTAAAATAATTTTTCAGAATTTATTTTGTATTTTTCAGAATTAAAAACTATTTTTTTCTATTTTTTTAATCATTTTCGAAATTTCCAGAAATTAAAAATAAAATAAACCGTCGCTAAAGCCTTTAGCGACAGTAACCGTCGCTGTTGGTGTTCTTGAGCCTCAAGAACACTGACAGCTCAGCTTCATGGTGGCTTATTTGACCGGGTATAACGTTCAGTACAAAATATTTCTGGGAGATCTATAAGTTCCAGATTGTAGTGCTCATGTAATACTACAACTATCAACAAACATCATGGCTAAACAACACCAGATATAATAGTTATTAGCCATCAAAGTAGATTGTCAGAGCTGTTCTTCACGAAGAACAATTCGAGGTGCCTACTTTGGACCTCTATAACTTGATGATCGTGTAACATTTATGTGCTATATCAACACCAGTGCGTAGACAACATGTAGGACTACAATTACAAAGCATCATAACAGATTAATATCAACACATGATCAACATATATCCGGTCAAACGTGAACACGAAATCTACAAAAAAAAATTCCGGGTTCGGTATTTTGGCAGTTTTGGTCAACAGGTTTTGACCGGCTATAACTTCCGATCTACAATTGATCTTGCCTTTATTCTTTTTGCATCTTAAATATCACATTACAGACTACATGTTAAAAATTTTGAACATTAAAAACACATAACATACACGGATCTAGAGCCTCTGACATTTGCCTAAAAATTATAGAGTTCAGTTTTTTAAAAGTTGGAAAAACTTTGATTTTGAGCACTTTGATGTTATGGGTCATAAATTTAACAACCCAGAACATTAATACACTCCTTATTACACAACTTTAAACAATCAATTGCAACAATTAACATCAAATCAAAGGATTTCTAGGATTAGGGTTTTATACCTTTCTTTGATCAAATTTTTGATTTTGTGCTTCTGATTTGTTGTTGATGATTGTGGGGCTCATATAAGGGACTGATATACTATATATTTTCGTTGGTTCTTATTGGAAAAGTTCTTGATTGAGTATTGTAAAAAAAATGGCTAGCAAACTAACTTTCTCTCTCCTTAAATCTTTATATAGATATGATAGATACATGAATGAGCTGTCTAGAGGCTTGTGTGCTGTCCATTTGTGTCACATGGAGTTGTTAAGGTTGTTGAACAACTAAACTTATAACCAAGACTACAAGTTAGCTCACTAAAATACTCAAAAGGGCATTTATGTCATTTCTAAAATACAATTAAGGGCAATCTTGTAATTTGCACAAACCCTTAGGGTTTAGGGTTTGAGCCAATTTAGGTTTTATAAGCAAACAAAATCTAGGATTTCCAATTTAGGGTTTGTACAATAAAATAAAATAAAATAATAAACTAAAATTTTAATTTCTAAAAATACCAATTAGGGTTTACTAATTTAATTTAGATCTTTAATTATAGCACTTTTCTAATTAGGGTTAAGCAACACTAATTAGCATTTCATTTTCCCAAACTGGCAATTAGGGTTTATAATAAGCAAATTAGGGCTTCTAACCTTTGAAATTAGGGTTTATAATACAAAAAAATTAATAAGATTTTAAATGATTACGATTCTCCCGAATTAGGGTTAATATATATAACACCGATCATAAATCACATTATCGTGATTAAATTACAGTCTTAAGCCGGCATTCGGCTTTAACTTAGGGTTTAACAGCTTAAACTAGGGTTTTGACATTTTACACCATAATTGACCAACCATTGTCAGTCCACAAACATACAGTACATATATATAGCACTGAAAAATCAAAATATTATAATATTATAATATTATTATCATTATTCCTTATCCCATAACCAAAATTAGGGTTATCATTAACACTAAAACTGTTCCACACATTAACATTACACACATAACACACATATCTATAACACTGGCAAATAATAATATAATATTATTATTTTCATTCCTTGATCAAAACCCAGAATTAGGGTTTGGATTCCATATCTGATTTATCTATCATAAATAACCTTATTAATTAAGTAAAAATATTTTACTTAACTATTCTGAAATAATTTCATATAATAAAATAAATATTATAAAAAAAATTCTATAATCATATAATATATTATTCAATTAATATAATTATCATATTTTCATGGAAAATAAACATGAAAAACATTTTTACTATAAAACTAATTATTATTAGAATATAATTTATAATGAGCAATAATTCTAAAATAAATTTATTTGCAATACTTAATGTAATAAATAAATTTTATTTATCACACATATAATTATAATTACACATTACCTTGACACATATCATTCATATTTATTTTAATAAATAAATAAAAATATATAAAAAAAATTATACACAAAATTTATGATTTATTTATATAGAAAATATCGGGTTGTCACATTTCCTCACTTTCTATTTGCCTGGATTGAAGAATGTTTGTTTGATGCCTTCTTGATGATTTTTCGATTTATAGGTGGAGAGAAAATTCCAAGACGAAGCAAGATGAAAAATGAGGCATGAGTAACTTGGGAGATATACATACATTCCCAAGTATGCTTGCACCGGGAAACGAAACAGTCATCCTATGATATATTAAGGGAAGTATTTAATTTAGTTTTCCAAAATAGAAGTATATTTGATTTTGCTTCTAAATATAAATATTGAAAGATATTATTTTCTAAACATAGAAAATATTTGATTTTATTTCTAAATAAAAAGAAAAGATTTTATTTTATTTCCAAAATAAAATAAGATTTGATTTGGTAATATTCAATTTGATTCCAAAATAAAAAGGAAAGATTTGGTTTCCCAAAAGAAAGATTTTATTTTCAAAATAAAATAAATTTTAATCTAGTTTACAAGATTATATTTTATTTAGTAATATTTGATGATCTATCTTGTTTCAATTTCCAGGAAAAAATTAAGGAAGAAAAATTGAGCAAGATTTGGAAAGATTTTCAAAAGATTTCCCAAGATGTCTAAAGAGGAGCCCTTCTAGGTCTTGTCTCCCTAGGGGTTCCGTCTTCTAGGACCATATTTTCAAGACTTGTAAAGCTGAGCCCCAAAGATTATTCGGAAACTTGAAGTATTCTTGCACGATCGTCTCTTTAGAATCGCGACTCTCGCGCAGGGGAAAAATGTGGGCCCAAGTGCACATTAGGGTTCATATGACCTAATGAAATTAAATGCACAAATTAGGGTTCAAAATATAATTAACTAAATAACAAAAAATCAAAAAATAAAGGTGCGAGACTCGAGAGAAGCCTCCATGTGTTCCAAGGCAAAAGACTGGTGGAGGCGATTCATTTTGATTATTAATTGAGGGTTTAGATTGGTGGCTAGAAGGACATAAAAATTTGGGCATTACTATTGTGACTAAGGGTATTTATGGAATTTCCCTGAGGTCATGTGTGTGACGCCCAAAAATAGGCATACATCACCCATCTTGGGTCGCCAAATACATGGTACTTAATACAAAAACAAACTTAATTATACAACATGAGTTGAGAGTTTTTACACGAATATTATCTCATAGACAATATCTAAACTCAAAATCAATCCTCATTACATTTATTATCACACTAAATAGTGAGGACTACTAAAACAGCCATCTCGAACCATCACTCGGTTTCCCGACTAGTCCTGGCTACGTTCTCATTTCCTGAAGAGAACAATGAAAGAAAAAGGGTGAGCTCAACTAGCCCAGTAAGAAATATTATGACTAAGATAATGCAGAATAAATATTGTTAGCCTTCAACAGTGTTAAACTGATAAAATACAATAAACATCAAGTTTAACTGTAGCTGAACAAACAATCCATTAGAAAAGTCAAGTAGAACATGATATCTACTATCTTCTATGATTTAAAAAGTTTATCATCAATTTTATCGTTGAGACTCAGCATAATAAATAATCCACATCACTAAATTATCCATTCACTACGGGCCAAGGATATTCATTAGTATCACAACCACGAATTATCCACGCACTAGGCGCCAAAAATATTCATGTTTTCACCAATAGTCATGATCATACCAACAACTATCCATCAATGCACTACGGGCCAATGATGACTTTTATCATTTGTAACATTACAGGTCATGATTATACCGAATGATCCCTGGTCATAATCATACCAATCAACAGTTCATCTATGCACATAAGCCACATATGACTTTCATCAAAATATAAGCATGAGAAAGATGACAATGATATAAGAATTCAATTAAATGAAAAAAATGATAAATTTTAAAGATTTTAAATTTAATTTATCCAGAATTCAATAATGTCCAAATTGTTAACATGATACTGCTTTGTGGAGTAAAATTTAAGAATAATATTATATCAAAAATGATTTAGACGGAGAAGAAATCAATTTTTATCATGAATAATACCTAGGGTGAATAGTACCCAAGTGAATAGTACCCCGTGAATAGTACTTCATTAATAGTACTTCGGGAATAGTACTTTGTGAATAGTACTTTATGAATAGTACTTCATGAATAGTACTTTGTGAATAGTACCCCGTAAACAGTACTCCGACATGAAAAGATTAAAAATTATCAAGAATGTTCAGAAAAATATCCTTGTGAAACGATACTAGATGAAGCGAAAATTTCAAGGATATTCTACTAATTTCACGGAGTATAGAATCAATACTTTAACAAAATGAGTGTAGAAGTAGGAATACGAAACGAAATAATATTACTTACATACTACAGAGTATGGAAGAAAATATTATTTCATACGAGTTTTGATCAAAAATAATATCCCTTACCTTAGAAGAAGACTGGATACTGGAATAATGAAGTAGCATAATACTCTTCTTTTTCTCTCTATAGCTTCTCTCTCTATAATTGCTCTTGTTAGTCTTATTGAATTGGTGAGAATGAAAGAAGAATGAACTTCTATTAATGGAAAACATAGTTTCGATAATTGCACGTTTTGGGGCTCGAATTATTACAGTATAGTACCTTCATCTTTTCCACCATTTTTAATTTAGTACCTTCATCTGCACCACCTCCCCTAATAGTACATGCATGTAAATAAATAGTTCAATTCATTTGAACAAATAGTTATATGCATGTGAACTAATAGCAATTAATTGATCATTTATCCGATTAATTACCTGATTGGTCAATTTAACCTCCAGGAATTAATTATTACCAAAATAAATGTCGATTTCCACTAATACTAATAATCCCAACACAATGGAAATATCAATTTCATCTTTAATCAACACGAACTTATTCATCATTAATATTATAACTCACAGTATTTAACAACCAGATCATTCCCAAGAAAGAGGGGGCTTTCTGATAAGGATTTCTCCCTATTAGCATGCAATTAGGTGACCAAACCTATAATAACCGTGAATTTTAAGTCACTATATATGTATATGTACATTATTGATATTTAAAACTTTGTGTTATATAGTGATTTAATATGTGACAACATATGTGAAGTGGTGCATGGATCAATAAACATATATACTATAGTTATGGATATATACATTTATAGATTTCATTAAAAATGAAAGCTTCGTAACCTAATTATACATTAGGTGAGACAATTAAATAACGTAAGGGTTATGGTAATAAGGAAAGGTTAGTATTTAATATGTATACTAACTTAATTGGATAATCTTGTTATTTCAAGTGACTAATATTTTTAAACCTATTTCTAGTAAACCTAATTAGGTTATGAGCTAAAGTCACATGTATAAGTAATTAAATTTCATAAGATTGGGAATGGAAACCCTAAATAAATAATTTGGGCAACATATATTAAAATTGTTAGACTATATTAATTACATGGCCCAAAACAATTAAAGGAGAAGCCCAAAAGAAATAAAATACAAACCAATACTTAGCCCACTTGATTAAGGGTATTTTAGACTTTTGATTAATCAAATTTGTGCATTAAAATAAAAGAAAAATGGAGGAGATAATGGGGGAAAAGTGATCCAAGTCAACCCGTATGTCCACGCGCGCCTCTCGGTCAACTATGGTCGGGCCTCAGCGCCCCGACACTGTAGAATGTACTAGATAGAGTGCCTCAGTGCTGAGCTTCAAAATAATTGTGAAAATGCCATTCACAGCTCAAACTTCCCAATTTGCCCCTGTGTCTCCAAAATCTGCAAAATAACAACAAATCATAATAAAAATTCTACTAAACGACTTGAGAATACAATAATTTAAGCTCGATTATATTCAATGCGTGGGTATATTACCCAATCATCAGAAGAAGAAATTAATGATCTTAACCCCTCAGAAGGAGCTAATTTCAGTCATGGAGAAGTTGGAATTGGAAGTGAAGTATCCTATGGAAATTGATAAGAAGTTGTTTCAGATGCAATCTGGTACAACCCTACTAGATAAAGTTAAGGAGGCTCAACTTCAGGACGAAGAATGCAAAAGGGTGAAAAATAAGATATCCGAAGGAACCGAACCGAGATTCAAGATGGACAATGAAAGGATACTGACATTTGAAAGCCTAAAAGAGAATTAAGGTTTTAAAACCCTAAAAGAGCTACTGTCCCCATTTTTTTAAGGCTATTTTGGACAGTTTAAAGTCTTTTAAAAATCTGGAAAAAATCACAGAGGTACCTTAAGAAATTATCTACGTGTAGGAAAAAGAACAGACACGATTTGATTTAAAGGTTGTGCGTAATGGCTATTTCTGTATAGGACTCCTAAATATTAACACCCGAATTTCTCACAGTATATACATGGGAAAAATTCGAAACGTTTACATTATGTTGATATATATTATGAGAGTATACCCTGAAAATTTCAGAATTTTCTAAGCAAAACTCGATTTATGAAAAATGAAGCAAAATCCGTGTGTTTTGGGCACTTTAAAATTAGTAAATCACTTCTAAAATTCAAAAAAAAAATTGGGGATCATTGTTGGGTCATATACTGTCCAAAACCAAAAAAGAAGAATTTTTGGAATTAGTTTGGTATTTTTCCTAAAAATGATGAAGTTGTGAATAAAAGGAAATAAATTGTTAAATGATGTCTTAAATAAGAAAAATATAATTTTAATGCTTGAATACTCCTAATATATAATTTTATAACTATTTTAGGGCATTTTGGCAATTAATAATAAGAAATATTATTTATGACCTTTTATGAATATTAAATAAGTGATTTTATATAGGGTGAACAATTAGAATAAATTATTTATTGATCTAATAAATTATTAAAATATTATTATGATATTAATAATATTAGAATATGATATTGTTAAGTAAATAAAAATACTAAGATTAAAACTTCATTAAAATATTATTAAATGGTTAATAGTTTTGATTTAAGCATTAATAAATTATTAATGTATTATTAAATGATTAATAATATTAGATTAAAATATTATTAAAAGATTAATAATATTAAATTAAATTATTATTGGATGATTAAAATATTATTAAGTAAATAATAATATTTGAGATTAAATAAAATGTTATTAAAAATGTAATAACATTAGTAAAAGAATAAAATATTATTAAATGATTAATAATATTAGTAAATGAATAAAATATTAATAATATTGGTAAACGAATAAAAGTATTATTAATTGATTAATGATACTAAAGCATAAGTAAGATATTATTAAAGTAATAATATTAATGCATGATTAAAATATTATTAAGGGGATTAATAATATTAGTAATGTATTAAAATATTATTAAGATGTTAATAATATTAGTAAGCGAGTAAAAGTATTATTAGTGAACTAATAATACTAAGAGGTGAATTAAATATTATCAAGATTAATAATATTAAATGAATTAAAGGTAGTTGTTATTTAATAGTAACATTATCGAGGCAGGATAATATTTCTAAGAACTAAATGTAATATATAATAACTATGTGATTATATAATCTAATGTTATATTATGGCTAATTGAAAGATTAACTATAGGTCTCTCAAAGGAAGATAATTAAACTGCCTAGCAGATAGAATTTAATTGCGTAGCCGTAACCTACAAACGAGGCAAGTTTCCTAACTCAAACTCGAGTTATTATTTTCAAAGCATGTTAGTGAGTAATTATTGATGATTATTCACATCTATAATGATTATTGAAATTCGCACTTTGTGCAATTGAATGCCTATTCTATTATTATTGAACTGTGAATTAAATTAAAATTCTTTCATTCATGAACTATTTATGAGATAGATCTATGCTAATTGTATCAGCTAGATCAAGCATGTTTAAATATGTTAAATTAAATATGTTTTAAAAAGTTGTTCTTATTAAATTGATATGATAAGAACTCTTGACTGAGAAAAGGACGAATTTTATTAAGGCATGATATTGATGCTGGATTATTAAGTGTTTATGCATAAATAATGGGGTATGAAAGGCTGATCCCCTTGAATACCAAAACTTATTAAGAGGTCTAGTTTAAATGGCTGAGAACATTGGCAAATGTTCATGGTTATTTCAAAACCACTCAGTACACGTTATTCAATTATTTGAATATTTAATTGTTGATTATTAATTCATGTTCCTTCATAATCTTATACTATCGTTGAACATTGAAAGAAAAAATTATTTCTAGTCATGATATATCTCCTTTGTATATAAACTTGCTAAGCAAATTAGTTGCTTACCCTTGATATATCATGACATTTATTTCGGTTAAGCCTGAAGGATCCAATATGAAAGACAAATGCAAGGGCAAGATCCAAGAATAGTTTAGAATGAATGTTAGTTATTATTATCTTATGGAATTTCTTATGTAAACCTTTTGTAATATGAATGGTGTGTTTAATTTAAGGTTAAGAAGACCTTGGGACTATGTTATTAAACTTTATTATAATGAACAATGTATGTTTATTATTCCGTAATAGTTATAGAATGTTTATGATGATGATAGATCATGAGCATCGAATCTGAGGTTAGAAAACCTGGATTTGGGGGCGTCACATGTTGGTATCAAAGCCATAGGTTATAAACATTGGGAATGTAAAACCTAGGTTATAACCTCAGTAGAATTCTCTTATAGAGTATGTTAGGAAATGGATTGTGGAAATTCATCCAGTAGGTGTTGTACTTAATAAAATATTATTTCATTTTATCAATGAATATATTTTATTGTAGTACTGATGTTGTATCCTTGTTTTATTATAGGATGTCGAGTGGTAGTCAGGGGAGCCATTCCGTAGATTAGGAGGAGGCCGTACCAGAGGAGGTGATGGACACCTCGCAGGATGTGATGATCGGTGACCTGCTAGAGAAAAACCATGCACAGGAGCAGAGGATTTTACAGTTGGAGGCATAGAATATGGCTCATCAGTACATGGAGCAGCAGTATAAAGATGTTGCTAATCACGCACTTATTGAGCTAGCAGAGACGTGAGTACAGCTAGAGCAGAAGAAGGCAAAGTTTGAAGCACTGAGCGTAGAGCATCTGGCGATGCGGGGTGAGTTTGACTTAGAGATTGCAGATAAGATATGCATGGAGGAGGCATTTTATGAGTCAGCCAAGCGAGTGGACCAGTTAGAGATAGCACTGCAGGCCATGAAGGTCAGGGTCGAGACTTTAGGACTGGCACTAGACGCAGCATATGAGGGCCAACGCAGTGGGACTAGGAGGGTGCATATCGAGATAGGGGAGTCGATTTGATCTGTTCGGCGTAGAGTTATGGAGGGGTTGTTTCCCCAAGAGCCTGTTCAGGTGACCCAGCAGGGCCACCAGTGATGATTATGTTATGGACCAGTTGTAGATAGATGCATTAGTACCCCTTTTTGTGTAATAGGGTTTTATGTTGATGTAGACCTCAGCAAGTGTGAGGTAGTAGGTAGTTTGGTAGTATCCCTATTTGTGTATGCAGGGGAGTATCATTTTGATTTAATCCCATCTTTTGTGTTTAAAATGGGATAGTAGCATTTATAAAAATATACCTGTATTAAACATATGAGACACCGAAGATTGGTATATGAATATAAATGCATTATTATGATATGTGTTGGAAAATTTAAATAATAAATTGTCTTTTTAATGTTATGTAAATCCAGTAGACTGAATTGGATTTTTTTTTTAAAACAAACTTAACTCACTAATCAGGAGAATGACTTCCAAATATTGGTAATTTAAAACTCTCACATAATGATCATCTGATTGTTTGAATACTGTAGCGTATTATATGATAAGTACTTATATGATAATAAAACCCGAGTAAAGTTTTAGAATTTTGTTTCACTAGATAATGCCGCCCTAACGTGTACTAAGGAACCAAGAGATCGAAGAGTCAGTTAATAATGCAGTGGGAACTCAACCAAACCCAATGAAAGACTTTATCAACATGATGGCTGAAGCTATGAGGAATCAAGCTCAACATGCAGGAAATCAGGCGGAAAACCAACTAGCCGACTTTAAGGACTTCAAGGCAGTAGGACTTCCGGAGTTTAGAGGAACAGCAAACCCGATAGAGGCCCAGACATGGATAAAGGAGATTGAGAAGGCCTTCATTATTGCTAGAGTAGCAGAAGAGCATAAAACAATATTTGCTACCTACTTAATGAAGGGTGAGGCTAACTATTGGTGGGAGGCCAACCAGAACAAAGTCGGGACTGGAATCGTGACTTGGGAAGCATTCAAGACGTTGTTCTTTGGGAACTACTTCCCTTAGAGTGCACAAGCGAGAATGGAGATCAAGTTTTTGGAATTGAAATAGTAGAATATGTCAGTGTTAGAGTATGCTAAGAAGTTCAATGAATTGGCCAGATTCGCTCTACATCAGGTGGATACGGAGGTAAGGAAAGTAAGAAGGTTCGAAAATGGACTAAAGCCATGGATTTATAGTAAGGTAGCGGTTTTACAAATCACGTTATTCTCAACTCTATTGGAGAAAGCTCTCATAGCGAAAGGTGGAAGCAAAGCGGTCTCAGAGTACAATCGGGAGAAGAATAAGAAGAAAGCAGAAGGTGGGAATCAGAATGTTAGCAATGGCGATATCAACAACAAGAAGCGGAAATAGAGCAGTGGGGGTAGTAATTTGGAGAGTCAGAAAGGAAGTGTGCAACAAAAGAAGTCGGTGTGTGGAAACTATGGAAAGGGTCACTCGGGAGAGTGCATGAAGGAAAAAATGGTATGTTATACCTGTGGACAAGAAGGGCATACCTCACTCAATTGTCCTAAGGTGAATAAGAGGGGAGGTTGTTTTAACTGTGGTGAAGCGGGACATCGGATCAAGGATTGTCCGAGGACGAAAAGCACGGATAGCGGAAACGGCAACAGGGGCAATAACACTAGGACAACCAGTGGAGGACCAGACCGGCCAAACAAGTCGACAGCGAGGACATTCAATATGACAGTGCAAGATGTCGTGGCATCCAGGGAGGTAGTGTCAGGTATAATTCTGATCAACGATATAAATGCCTATGTGTTATTCGATTCAAGAGCTTCATGTTTTTTCATATCTGATGAATTTTCTCAAAGGTTAAGTTTACCTCGTGAACTATTAGAACACCCAATGAATGTAGAAGTAGAAAAGAAAGAAATTATCCCTGTAGACTACATCTATAGGAACTATTGTGCTGATGTAAGAGGGTTTAAGCTTAACGTGGATTTGATACAGATTCGTCATGGAGAGTTTGATGTAATCCTCGGGATGGATGGGTTATCGAGTCATGGAGCGGTCATTGACTGTAAGAAAAAGTTCGTACACCTAAAGACTCCGAATAGGTCAAAGGTGGTATTTCATGGCAGTAAATTGCCGAGACAATCTTGTTGTCTGACGATGATACAAGCTTAGAAGTTGCTTAGGAAGGGTTGTATAGGTTATTTGGCTCACATTGTGGATACCCGCAGAGTAGAGGGTGAACTGGGTCAGATACCTATTGTAAGGGAATTCGTTAATGTCTTCCCAGATGAGATTCCGGGATTGCCACCAGATAGAGAGGTAGAGTTTGTTATCGATTTGGCACCATGGACATCACTGGTATTCAAGGCTCCGTATCGTATGGCTCCGGTAGAAATAAAGGAACTGATGGTTCAACTACAAGAGTTGTTAGATACGGGATACATTCGACCAAGCGTATCACTGTGGGGAGCACCAGTCTTATTCGTAAAGAAGAAGGATGGGTTATTAAGGCTTTGTATCGACTACCGAGAGTTGAGAAAGGTCACCATTAAGAATAAGTACCCGTTTGTAAGACCTCAACTTTTATGAATAAAGATGAATTTTCTATAATTATCATTTTTGAATGAATTTGATATAATGTTATAGTTGTGGGTAATATTTAGAAATTTTATAAAGTACGCAAGTTGTTATATAATATTCGATTGGTCGGGGAATATTCGTTTTAACAGGGAATATTCGTACGACGGCGCAATCATTGGTGGACCCCCACAACAAAATTATTGTCGGATTGAGAAAATGATAAAAATATTTTATTGAAAATAACAGCGGAAGTTTTACCGTTAATACTGTTGAACTACATGGTAGTAAAAGTACAGTAATACGCGTGGTTGCATAGTAGCACACGGTATTGATTATTAATGCTTACGTGAGAAGTCACTTAGTTTTGTTCAATTATTGCTACAGTAATTGTTGCATAGTATCTCACGTTATTTGATTCAATTATTGTCAATAGTTTATATATTATTAAATCAATAATTGAGATAACAAAGTTGTTAATATTATTATTTGTAATATTAACGATGTCTAGAAGTTCTGTCAAGGAGAGGTTTGGTCACCTAATTGAGCGGCAATAGGGAGAAATCATTATTGAAAAGCCCCCTATTTCCTGGGAACGATCTGGTCGATTAATATTGTGAATTATAATAATGATGATAAATGTTGTTAAAATTATAATGTGAGTTTTATGAAATTTTGCTTATTTTATGTACCCCAATTTACCCATTTTTCAAAATAATCGGTAGAAAATTATTTAATATGATAAAGGTGGGGCCACATGTAGGGCCCACGTGTTGAAAATAAATGTGGGAGAAGTCTGATGGTTGTTCACAGGATAACTATTTTGTATATATATATATATATTAAATAGTGGGGCCCACGTTGGATAGTGATGTTTGGGTGGAGGATTTTTGCAGGTTGAAATTTGGTTGTTGTATTATATGTATATATATAGATTATATAAAGGAGAAAGGGACGGTGGTTCACGGGGGTGATATCCCGTGAACTTATATATATAATATATAATATATATTATATATTATATTTAAAAGTTTTATTTTATTAGAATATTTTATTGCATAGTATCATTTTCATTCTCCTATAAATAGAAGCTCATTCCTTCATTATTTCTTACGAATTCACTGAAACTCTAGAGAGAAAAAATTATAGAGAGAAAGAAGAAGAGAAGTCTGCTACCTTTCTTTTCCTATATCCAGTTTCTTCTAAGGTAATGGGTATTATTTCTTTCGTATTCATGAAGAGAACTCTTGTTATTCCATTCATTATTATTCTGTTAGAATAACCTGTATACGCGGGCTACCCTATACTTGGTGAAATTCTTCTGTTATTCCATTATTTATTATTCTGTTGGAATAACATGTATACGCGGACTACCCTATACTTGGTGAAATTCTTTTGTTATTCCATTCTTTATTATTCTGTTGGAATATCTTGTCTGTGCGTTTTGCAACGGACCTGGTTTCTTCTTTATTATTCTGTTGGAATATCCTGTATGTGCGTCTTACGCCGGACCTGGTTTCGTTATTTATTATTCTGTTGGAATAACCTGCCTGTGTGGTCTATCGCAGGCCTGTTGATTTCTTTTGTTATCCCATTCTTTATTATATTCAGTTGGTTAAAGTTTTGACTTTTATACTCCATTAAATTAGTGGAATATCCGTGATATTTGTGCTTCATCCAGTATCTTTTTATGGAAATATTCTTCTGAGCATTCTTGAATTTTTCTCTACAAAGAAGTATCATGTTGATAATTTGGACGTTATTAGTTCCTGGATAAATTAATTCTTGAACTTATTTTATTGAATTCTTATATCATTGTCATCATCCTCATGTTTATATTTTTTTTTGAAAGTCATCTGTGGCCTGTAGTGCATAGATGGACTTGGTATGATTATGACCAGGGATTATTCGGTATAATCATGACCGTAATGTTACAAATGATGTGGTAAAAGTCCTCATTGGCCCGTAGTGCATTGATGGACAATTTTTGGCATGATCATGACCATTGATGAATACGCGAATATCCTTGGCCCGTAGTGCATGGAAAATTTATGGTTATGATACTAATGAATATCCTTGGTCGTAGTGCAGGGATGATGTGGATTATATATTAAGCTGAGTCCCAGCGATAAAAATGATGGAAAACTTTTTAAATCATAAAAGATAGTAGATTTTATTCTCTACTTTACTCTTTTAATGGATTGTTTGTTCCACTGCAGTTAAACTTGATGTTTGTTATATTTTATCAGTTTAACATTGTTGAAGGCTAACGATAATTTATTCTGCATTATCTTAGTCATAATATTTCTTACTGGGCTAGTTGACCTCACCCTTTCTTTCACTGTTCTCTTCAGGAAATGAGAACGTAGCCAGGACTAGTCGGGGAATGGATTGACGGTCCAGATGGTTGTAATAGTAGTCCTTACTATGGCATGACATGCAATATAATTTTATTGAGGACCTAAGATGTGTGTGTCGTATTTTATACGTCACTTAATAATTAATTTTGGTGAACAACATTAGGGTAATGAGAACCCAACCCTGAAAGCGTCAAAAGTGCACCACAGTAAAATGAAGAGAATAGAAATCTTCTCGTGTCCCTTTGAAGACTTAAAATATTTGCTGCTGTACTTTATATGGCATGTATTAATTTGAGTATGCATATTGTCATATTATATACATTACAATATTTATATTAAAACTCACAGTATATATGTCGTCGTATTTTGCACGACTGTTGTATAATTAACTTGTATTTGTATTCTGTACCATGTATTTGGCGACTCAGAATAGGTGATGTATACCTATTTTGGGGGCGTCACAGTTGGTATCAAAGCTTAGGGATATGATCCCTGGCTGAGATGTGTGACAAGAACTAGGAGGGGAGAGACGGGGAATTCCTTCGCTAGTATGACCTACCTAAGTTTATTTGGGATTTAATTGGACGGTCAGAGTATAGGGATAATATGTGATATATTAATTAACCCTTGTTTTGTGGCAGTATTTGAAAATGGCATCCGAGAATGTTGAGAATATCAATGGAGCACATGAGACCGTTGAGTCTCCACAGATCAATAATCAGGACAATGTTCATTAGGAAGGCGACAATCCTCATGCAAACAATAACACTGACCAAATGATGAACGACGGGATGTTCAGAGGCTTTCTGAAATTCATGCAGCATCAGGCAAGAGAGACTCCTGTCCAAAATGCAGGTGGAAACATTGGCAACTCTCGAACGGTTACCGCCGGAGTTTTTTTGGAGAGCCAAAACCACTTAAGGCGGAGACATGGATAAAGCAGATCTGTAAGATATTTGATGTTTTGGGATGCTCCGAGGAGCAAAAGGTTCCCTTTGCCACCTTCATGTTGCGTGCAGAGGCAGATTACTGGTGGGAATCTGTAAAACATACTCAACCTGCCGCACTGAAGATAACTTGGGAGATGTTCCAAGAATTGTTCAACGACAAGTACTTTCCCGAAGGTATTCATCAAATGAAAGAGGCAGTGTTCATTAAGATGGAGCAAAATAACATGACCGTGTCGCAGTACGAAGCCAAGTTTGCCGAGTTGTCCCGATTTGCGTCCCATTTGGTTGATACTGAGGAGAGAATGACGCGAATGTTTCTAAGAGGTTTGAAACCCGAGATACGTCAATATCTTATCTCTCATAAACTGTGTTTGTATTCAGATGTTGTTAATAGGGCTCAGTTATTAGAGCGCGATAATGAGTCAACCTAACCAAAAGAGAGCAGCCGACAAAATTATAATACCAGTGATAACAGTCATCGAAGAGGTTACAATAAACGTGGAGGGAATCAACATGCCAGAAATGGTAACAAATTCGGTGGTAATCATGGCCAAAACAATAAGAATGGACATTTCAAGAAGAGAAGGTTCAATAATAATGGGAAGAAAGCATCACCAACACCCGTTTCAAAGGAAGAAGAACGACCATCGGTCGTATGTTTCAAATGTGGACATGAGGGACACATCTATCCAAACTGTACGTAGCAACCCAAAGCGTGTTTTAATTGCGGAAAAGAAGGTCACCTAGCTCGAATTTGCCGTATGGTGTAGTCAAGTTCAGCTGGGATAGTGACGCCAAAGGATGTCCTAGACAAGTCAAAGTCGATAGTTTAAGTGAGAGCGTTTATTGAGGAACCCAAACGAGGTTATTATGGGTAAGTTAATCATAAATCTTGCGAAGTCTAAACATTATTCGATACCGGTTCTACCCACTCTTTTATTTCTCCTATTTGCGCTCAACGTTTAAATTTAACTCCGGAGAAATTAGACTTTGACTTATCTGTTGAAACTCTGTTAGGAGAAACCTTCGTTACCTCTACTGTTTATAAATCTTGTTTGATTCAAATCGACACCTTTATGTTACCTGTCGATCTTGTCTCTTTAAAAATACTTGCCTTTGGTGTGATTTTATGAATCAATTGGTTAACTACTCATTATGCTAAAATTGATTATTTTTGTAAAGTTGTTAGCTTTCATATTCCTAACCAACCTGCTATATGAATTCAAGTAACCAAACCACTAAAGTCAATCACTGTTATATCAAGCCATAAGTAAAGAGCCCAGAGCCTTTCGCTGGTGACTTCCTTGTGTGGAATGCACCTAAGCCAGACTTTCCGTAGGGGATGTCGTGAATAACGGTGGCAAATTGATAGGTATCAATGTGACGTGTTATCCAAGTCTTGGACAAGGGTCATAGTTTTGAATGATATTTCTATCATTAATAAATTTCTTGACGTATTCTTGAAGACTTCCTAGTCTACCCCCAGAGCATGAAATCAAATTTTGTATTGACCCCAGTACAAAACCCATTTCTAAAATCCTCAAATATTTCTTTACTTAAATTGAATGTATCATGCGCCAAAGACATTAGCTAGAGCTGTTGAAGATTACGATTATACCATTCAATACCATCGTGGAAAAGCGAATGTGGTAGCTGAAGCATTGAGTAGAAGATCGTATGCATTTATGAGTGCGAATATGCGAACCTACGTGAAGATATTGAATATACGATTAGAATTGACTTTAATCGATAAAGTTAAAGCCGCTCAAGCTACATACTCAGAGTTGATGAATGTGAAGAAGAAGGTTCAAGAGGGCGTTATTCTAGAAGCAAGAATCAATGAATAGAGGAAATCTCAACCCATGATTTTATTGGCCCATTTGAAATCCTTGATCGAGTAGGAACTGTGGCCTATAGACTCGTTTTACTGCCAAGTATGTCGCATGTTCATAACATTTTTCACGTATCGATGTTACGTAAATATGTGGTTGGCCCGAACCACGTTATTAAATTAGTACTTGACGAGATAGCAGAAGATTTAATGTATGAGGAGATACGTGTTAAAATCTTGGATAAGAAGGAACATATTCTACGCTCCAAGGTTATACCTTAAGTCAAAGTTTTATGGAGGAACCACGATGTTGAGGAAATGACCTGGGAGTTAGAATCTGAAATGAAATCAAGGTATCCTTACCTCTTCGACATACCAATTACGTACCCTAATTTAGAGGGTGAAATTTCATAAGAAGGGGAGATTGTAAGACCCCAACTTTTATGAATAAAGATGAATTTTCTATAATTATCATTTTTGAATGAATTTGATATAATGTTATAGTTGTGGGTAATATTTAGAAATTTTACAAGGTACGCAAGTTGTTATATAATAATCAATTGGTCGGGGAATATTGGTACGACGGCGCAATCATTGGTGGACCCCACAACGGAATTATTGTCAAATTGATAAAATGACAAAAATATTTTATTGAAAATAACAGCGAAAGTTTTACCGTTAATACTGTTGAAGTACTCGGTAGTAAAAGTACAGTAATATTCGTGGTTGCATAGTAGCACACAATATTAATTATTAATGCTTACGTGAGAAGTCACTTAGTTTTGTTCAATTATTGTTGCAATAATTGTTGCATAGTATCTCACATTATTTGATTCAATTATTGTCAATAGTTTATATATTATTAAATCAATAATTGAGATAACAAAGTTGTTAATATTATTATTTGCAATATTAATGATGTCTAGAAGTTCTGCCAAGGAGAGGTTTGGTCACCTAATTACGCGCCAATAGGGAGAAATCCTTATTGGAAAGCCTCCTCTTTCCTGGGAACGACCTGGTCGATTAATATTGTGAATTATAATAATGATGATAAATGTTGTTAAAATTATAAGGTGAATTTTATGAAATTTTGCTTATTTTATGTACCCTCATTTACCCATTTTTCAAAATAATCGGTAGAAAATTATTTAATATGATAAAGGTGGGGCCACATGTGGGGCCCACGTGTTGAAAATAAATGTGGGAGAAGTCTGATGGTTGTTCACAGGATTACTATTTTGTATATATATATATATATATATATATATATATATATATATATATTAAATAGTGGGGCCCACGTTGGATAGTGATGTTTGGGTGGAGGATTTTTGCAGGTTGAAATTTGGTTGTTGTATTATATGTATATATATAGATTATATAAAGGAGAAAGGGACGGTGATTCACAGGGGTGATATCCCGTGAACTTATATATATAATATATAATATATATTATATATTATATATAAAAGTTTTATTTTATTAGAATATTTTATTGCATAGTATCATTTTCATTCTCCTATAAATAGAAGCTCATTCCTTCATTATTTCTTACGAATTCACTGAAACTCTAGAGAGAGAAAATTATAGAGAGAAAGAAGAAGAGAAGTCTGCTACCTTTCTTTTCCAATATCCAATTTCTTCTAAGGTAAGGGGTATTATTTCTTTCGTAATCATGAAGAGAACTTCTGTTATTCCATTCATTATTATTCTGTTGGAATAACATGTATACGCGGGCTACCCTATACTTGGTGAAATTCTTCTGTTATTCTATTATTTATTATTCTGTTGGAATAACCTGTATACGCGGGCTACCCTATACTTGGTGAAATTCTTTTATTATTCCATTCTTTATTATTCTGTTGGAATATCCTGTCTGTGCGTTTTGCGCCGGACCTGGTTTCTTCTTTATTATTCTGTTGGAATATCCTGTCTTTGCGTCTTACGCCAGACCTGGTTTCGTTATTTATTATTCTGTTGGAATAACCTGCTTGTGCGGTCTATCGCAGGCCTGGTGATTTCCTTTGTTATCCCATTCTTTATTATATTCAGTTGGTTAAAGTTTTAACTTCTATACTCCATTAAATTAGTGGAATATCCTTGATATTTGTGCTTCATCCAGTATCTTTTTATGGAAATATTCTTCTAAGCATTCTTGAATTTTTCTCTACAAAGAAGTATCATGTTGACAATTGGACGTTATTAGTTCCTGGATAAATTAATTCTTGAAGTTATTTTATTGAATTCTTATATCATTGTCATCATCCTCATGTTTATATTTTTTTTTTGAAAGTCATCTGTGGCTTGTAGTGCATAGATGGACTTGGTATGATTATGATCAGGGATTATTCGGTATAATCATGACCGTAATGTTATAAATGATGTGGTAAAAGTCCTCATTGGCCCGTAGTGCATTGATGGACAGTTGTTGACATGATCATGAACATTGATGAATACGCGAATATCTTTGGCCCGTAATGCATGGATAATTTGTATTTGTGATACTAATGAATATCCTTGGCCGTAGTGCAAGGATGATGTGGATTATATATTAAGCTGAGTCCTAGCGATAAAAATGATGAAAAACCTTTTAAATCATAAAAGATAGTAAATTTTATTCTCTACTTGACTCTTTTAATGGATTGTTTGTTCCGCTGTAGTTAAACTTGATGTTTGTTATATTTTATCAGTTTAACACTGTTGAAGGCTAATGATAATTTATTTTGCATTATCTTAGTCATAATATTTCTTACTGGGCTAGTTGAGCTCACCCTTTCTTTCACTGTTCTCTTCAGAAAATGAGAACATAGCCGGTACTAGTCGGGGAACGGAGTGATGGTCCAGATGATAGTATTAGTAGACCTCACTATTCTATTAAATAATGTGAAAATAAATGTAATGGTGACTCTTTTGAGTGTGGATATTGTCTAGATGACAATATTCTTATTAAAATTTCTTAGTTTATGTTTTGTCGTATTTTACACGACAGTTGTATTATTAAGTTGTATTTGAATTTTGTACCATGTATTTGACGACTCATAATATGTGATGTATACCTATTTTGGGGGCGTCACACCATTGCCCAGGAGGATGTTCCAAAGACGGCATTCAGAACTCGGTATGGACACTTTGAGTTTCTGGTAATTTTTTTTAGATTGACGAATATGCCCGCAGCATTCATGGACTTGATGAACAGAGTGTTTAAATAGTATTTGGATAATTTTGTTGTCATGTTCATCGATGACATTCTGGTATATTCAGAGACGGAGGAAGAGCACGCTGAACATCTAAGGATAGTGTTGGAGACGTTAAGGAGGGAGAAGTTGTATGTAAAGTTCTCCAAGTGTGAGTTTTGGTTGCAGAGAGTGCAGTTTTTGGGTCACGTTATCGACAAGGACGGTCTTTCGGTGGATCCAGCAAAAGTTGAAGAGGTTATCAACTGGGAACAGCCAAAGACGCTGACAGTAATTAGGAGTTTCTTGGGATTAGCAGGATACTATCGGAGATTCATCTCTGTGATACTCATTTGGTTAAAGTTTTAGCTTCTATACTCCATAAAATTATTATAATATCCTGGATATTTGCGCTTCATCCGATATTTTTTCATGAAAATATTTTTCTGAGCATTCTTGAATTTTACTCCACAAAGCAGTATCATGTTGACAATTTAGACATAATTGATTTCAAGATAAATTAACTTATAAATCTTTAAAATTTATTCTTGAACTTGTTTTATTGAATTATTATGTTATTATCATCATCCTTATGCTTATATTGTGATGAAAGTGATCTTTGGCATACGTGCATAGATGGACTTGGTATGATTATGACCAGGGATTATTCGGTATAATCATGACCGTAATGTAAAGAATGATGTGGTAAAAGTCCTCATTGGTCGGTAGTGCATTGATGGACAATTTTTGGTATAATTATGACCAGGGATTATTCGGTATAATCATAACCATTAATGATTTAATGAATATCCTTGGCCCGTAGTGCATGGATGACTCGATGATGTGGTTTATTTATTAAGCTGAGTCTCAGCGATAAAAATTGATGAAAACATTTTAAATCATAGAAGATAGTAGATATCATGCTCTACTTGACTCTTCTAATGGATTGCTTATTCCGCTACAGTTAAACTTGATGTCTATTATATTTTATCAGTTTAACATTGTTGAGGACTAATGATAATTTATTCTGCATTATCTTAGTCATAATATTTCTTACTTGGCTAGTTGAGCTCACCATTTCTTTCACTGTTCTCTTCAGGAAATGAGAACGTAGCCGGGACTAGTCGGGGAATGGAGTGACGGTTCAGATGATAGCATTAGTGGTCCTCATTATTCTGTTAAATAGTATGACAATAAATATAATGAGGACTCCATTAAGTGTGGATATTGTCTAGATGACAATATTCTTATTAAATCTCTTAGATTATATTTTGTCGTATTTTACACGATTGTTGTATAATTAAGTTGTATTTGAATTTTGTACCATGTATTTGGCGACTCAAGATGGGTGATGTATACCTATTTTGGTGGCGTCACAGTTGAATATTATGGTGTGGATTTGATATAATGTTATAGTTGTGGGTGATATTTACAAATTTTGCAAAGTAAGCAAGTTGTTATATAATATTCAATTGGTCAGGAAATATTCGTACGACGGTACAATCATTGGTGGACCCCACAACGAAAGTATTTTCGTAGTTAGAAAACGACATAATTATCTTTTTATAAAAATAAAGACGAAAGTTTTACCGTTAAACTGTTGAACTACCCGGTAGTAAAAGTACAGTAATACGCGTGGTTGCATAGTAGCACACGGTATTGATTATTGATGCTTACATGAGAAGTCACTCAGTTATACTCAATTATTTCTACAGTAATTGCTGCATCATATCTCTCATATTATTGTTTCGATTATTGTCACAGTATCATCTGCATTATATGATATATTATTAAATCAATAATTAAGATCACAAAGTTATTCATATTATTAAATTGCAATATTTAAAATGTCTAGAAGTTCTGTCAAGGAGAGGTTTAGTCATCTAATTGCGCGTCAATAAGGAGAAATCCTTATCGGAAAGCCCCCTCTTTTCTGGGAACGACCTGGTTGTTAAATATTGTGAGTTATAATATTAATGATGAATAAGTTCGTGTTGCTTAAAGATGAAATTGATAGTTCCATTGTGTTGGAATTGTTAGTTTTAGTGGAAATCGACATTTATTTCGATATTAATTGATGTCTGGAAGTTATACTGACCAGTCGGGTAATTAACCGGATAAATGAGCAATTAATTGCTATTAATTCACATGATTATTACTATTTGTTCACATGTGTATACTATTGATTCACATTCTTGTACTATTAGGGAAGTTGGTGCAAGATTGATAATACTTGCATGACTAAGTTAAAAATGGAGGTATAGATGGAGGTACTATACTGTAATTCGTATTTTTACATGATTATAACTATTGGTTCACATGATTAAACTATTGATTCATATTATTTAGTAATAGGGGATGTGTTGCAAGTTTGATAATACTTGCATGACTAAATTAAAAATGAAAGAAAAGTTGAAGGTATTGTATTGTAATATTTCGAGCCCCAAAACGTACAATTATCGAAACTATATTTTCCTATAAATAGAAGCTCATTCTTCCTTCATTTCTCACCAATTCACTAAAGATATAGAGAAATTATTATAAAGAGAAATTATAGAGAGAAAGAAGAAGAGAAGTCTGCTACCTCTCTACTCCAGTAGCTAGTTTCTTTCTAAGGTAAGGGGTATTATTTCTTTCGTATTCATGAAGTGAGATTCTGTTATTCCATTCTTTATTATTATGTTGGAATAACTTGTCTATGCGAAGTACCGCATACATGGTAAAATTCTTCTGCTATTCCATTCTTTGTTATTATGTTGGAATAAGCTTTCTATGCCAAGTACCACATACATGCTGAAATTCTTCTGTTATTTCATTCTTTAGTATTCTGTTGGAATATCCTGTCTGTGCGGATTACACTAGACCTGGTTCCATTATTTATTATTCTGTTGGAATGACCTGTTTGTGCGATCTATCGCATGCATGGTGAATTCTTTATTATTCCATTCTTTATTATTCTGTTGGAATATCTATTCTATATGGATTATGCTACACTACAAAAAAAGTCATTGTCGACGGGCTATGCCGTCGCCAATGACCCTATAGCCGTCGGCAATGAGGTCAGTGGCGACGGCATAGTTCGTCGCCCCAGAGGTTGTCGCCCTTGGCTCCCGTCGTCCGCCATCGAGAAGGTGGTTATTACCGACGGGGTCATTCCCGACGGCACGCCGTCGCCAATGTATCATTGCCGACGGCACTAGCGACGGATATGCTATCGTCAATAAGCATTTTTGAATTTTAATTTTACTGTAATTCTCGTCGGCATGCCGTCGCCAATGAGTAAATGTCGCCGTCGCCAATGACCCTATAGGTAATTGCCGATGGCCCCCCGTCACCAATGACCTACTTAAAAAAATTTAAAAATTGCAAAATTCCTCTATTCAAATATACATAATTGTACCTGTTATAAATCAAAGAAAAACAAATATGACAATGCACGCATATCAATAACAATCATATCTTTTACCATTAACAATCAATATAGTTAGATACAAAACTCTAGTCTGTACAACTCAAAAGCTATATAAATACATACATGAAAGTCAAAATATAAACATAAACTAACTACAACCAAGATCAAGAATGTCAGTGTCACCATCACCGCCATCTATCATATGATCGCCGGTCCCATCACCTATCCCACCTTCGGTCCCACCCTCCATAGTCTCATCAGCTGCAGCTCAGCGGTCATCACTATCTCTGCCACGGGCATCTCATGTGCCGTAGCCTCCACCCCCATGAATGTCCTCAAAAAGACCCTATAAAAGTAAAATGTTAAAAACGAAGTCGAAAACTAAGCATATTTAAATTATTTTAGTTTGTGTTCTATAAGTGTAGCAAACCAGCTGATAATTCATCATCCGTATATCAAAATCGAGTCTCGTAAGTTTCAACGCGTGCCTAATGCCTATACAGTGCTATGAGTGTGTTTGTGTGTCGTTCAGACGACCGAGGCGGGTTTTGGTCTCTTTTACGGGTTTTTGCCTAACTGTTGGTTCATTAGGCAAACGGGCTGATAACTCGACATCCGTATATCGGAATCGAGTCCCGTAAGTTCCAACGTATGCCTAATGCCTATGCAGTACTATGTGTGTGTTTGCATGTCATTCAGACGACCGAGGCGGGTTTTGGTCTCTTTTTCAGCTTTTTGCCTAGCTGTTGGTTCATCAGGCAAACGGGCTAATAATTCGTCATCCATATATTAGAATCGAGTCTCGTAAGTTGCAATGCGTGCCTAATGTCTATGCGGTGCTATGTGTGTGTTTACATGTCGTTCGAACGACCGAGGCAGATTTTGGTCTCTTTTTTGGCTTTTTGCCTAACTATTGGTTCATCGGGCAAACGGGCTGATAACTAAGCATCCGTATATTAGAATTGAGTCCCATAAATTGCAATACGTGCCTAATGTCAATGCGGTGCTATGTGTGTGTTTACGTGTCTTTCGAACGACCGAGGTTGGTTTTTGTCTCTTTTTCGGCTTTTTGCCTAATTATAGGTTCATCAGGCAAACGGGCTGATAACTCGGCATCCGTATATCAGAATCGAGTCACGTAACTTGCAATATGTGCCTAATGTCTATGTGGTGCTATGTGTGTGTTTACATGTCGTTCGGACGACCAAAGCGGGTTTTGGTCTCTTTTTCGCCTTTTTTCCTAACTGTTGGTTCATCGGGAAAACGAGCTGATAACTTATCATCCGTATATTGGAATCGAGTCTTGTAAGTTACAATGCGTGCCTAATGCCTACGCAATGCTATGTGTGTGTTTGCGTGTCGTTCGGACGACTGAGGCGGGTTTTGGTCTCTTTTTTGCCTTTTTGCCTAAATGTTGGTTCATCGGGCAAACGGGCTGATAACTCAGCATCCGTAAATTGGAATCAAGTCCTATAAGTTTCAACGCGTGCCTAATGTCTATGCGGTGCTATGTGTGTGTTTGCGTGTCGTTCGGACGACCGAGGCTGATTTTGGTCTCTTTTTCGGCTTTTTGCCTAATTGTTGGTTCATCGGGCAAACGGACTGATAACTCAGCATCCGTATATCAGAATCGAGTCACATAAGTTGCAATGCGTGCCTAATGTCTATGAGGTGCTATGTGTGTGTTTATGTGTTGTTCGGATGACCGAAGCGGGTTTTGGTCTCTTTTTTGCCTTTTTGCCTAATGTTGGTTCATCGATCAAACGGGCTGATAACTCATCATCCGTATATCGAAATTGAGTTCTGTAAGTTGCAATGCATTCCTAATGCCTATGCAGTGCTATATGTGTGTTTGCGTGTCGTTCGGACGACCGAGGCGGGTTTTGGTCTCTTTTTTACCTTTTTGCCTAACTGTTGGTTCATCGGGCAAACGGGCTGATAACTCGGCATCTATATATCGAAATCGAGTCCCGTAAATTGCAATGTATGCCTAACGCCTATATGGTGTTATGTGTGTGTTTGCGTGTCATTCGGACGACCCAGGCGGGTTTTGGTCTCATTTTTGGCATTTTGCCTAACTATTGGTTCATCGGGCAAACGGGCTGATAACTCGGCATCCGTATATCAGAATCGAGTCTCATAAATTGCAACGTATTCCTAATGCCTATACGGTGCTATGTGTGTGTTTGCGTGTCATTCGGACGACCGAGGCGGGTTTTGGTCTCTTTTTTGGCTTTTTGCCTAATTGTTAGTTCATCGGGAAAACGGGCTGATAACTCGGCATCCATATATCAGAATCGAGTCCCGTAAATTATAATGCGTGCCTAATCCCTATGCGGTGCTATGTGTGTGTTTGCATGTCGTTCGGACGACCGAGACGGGTTTTGGTCTCTTTTTTGACTCTTTGCCTAATTGTTGGTTCATTGGGCAAACGGGCTAATAACTCGTCATCCGTATATCAGAATCGAGTCCCATAAGTTGCAACGCATGCCTAATGCTTATGCGGTGCTATGTGTGTGTTTGCGTGTCGTTCGGACGACCGAGGCGGGTTTTGGTCTCTTTTTCGGCTTTTTGCCTAACTGTTGCTTCATCGGGCAAATGGGCTGATAACTCTGCATCCGTATATCAAAATTGAGTCCCATAAGTTGTAACGTATGTCTAATGCCTATGCGGTGCTATGTGTGTATGTTTGCGTGTCATTCAGATGACCGAGGCGGGTTTTGGTCTCTTTTTCGACTTTTTGCCTAACTGTTGGTTCATCGGGCAAACGGGCTGATAACTCGGTATCCTTATATTGGAATCGAGTCCTGTAAGTTGCAATGCTTGCCTAATTCCTATGCCTATGCGGTGCTCTGTGTGTGTTTACGTGCCTAACTCGACTTCCGTATATCGGAATCGAGTCCTGTAAGTTCTAACGCGTGTCTAATACCTACGCAGTGTTATATGTGTGTTTGCGTGGCATAGAAATACAATTACAAATTTCAATTATAAATTACATAAATTAAATAAGGAAATACAGAATTTAATTGTTTTTAGATGTCAAATATGTGGTGGAAAGATGTTGGCCAAGACAACTGCACATACGAGGATGGCCTCTTCCTGTACTACACCCATGAGGTCGTCAACGGCAGTTATAGGATCTATAGAGCCGTGGACAACCTCCTGACCCAGCTGGTAGATCCGTTCACTTAATGGTGTGCCGGACTGCACAACACCGCTCGCCATGCACCCCTCTATGATCTGCCGGAAGAAGTCGTCAGATAATGAAGGGCCGACGCCTGATCCACTCGTACCACTACCTCCAATGGGTGAGCGTCGTTGAGATCTCGTAGCAGGGACTAGGGTGTCAGCTGGGACATGGGGAATGCCCGCAACTCTACCCTTCTTTGGTCCCCTTGTAGCCTGCAGCTAGTCCTCTATCTCCTCATCCGCACGCGTAGACTCGTCTATTGGAGTGACACCTTGCTGGCTGCTCCGGGCCACTGCAAGATCCTCAAACCGTCGCTGAAAAAAACACATTAGTAGATGATACACAAAGAATAAAATGAAATTATATAAAAGAATATCTGAATTTTAAATACATACTAAATAAGATAATTAAATAACTTACAACAATGCATTCTACCTTAGGTGAGATATAACCACCGTCACCTTTCTTTTGGTGGGCGTGCCACCATAAATCCAAGCGGGAGGGTGCATGCTTTAAACTCACCTCGAGTCTCTCCCGGTACAGGTCGTACGACTGAGACCCAGTGTAGTGTGGGAGATGACCCTGCTATCGGGCACCTGAACGCTGTGCCGACGTCTTCTTGAAGGCCCCGCCATCCCAAATGCTGCACATCTGGTCCCACACCACAGCAGATATAAAATCTGGCCGAACATCCTTAAGTATCTGTCCATCAGCCATCTTCATCTGGGCCTTCTTCTTTTAGTCGTAGACCTACTTGTGCCAATTCATCTCTAGGTATTTGTGCAGAACAGTCATGTCATGGGCTTCCTTCCTGTCCTCAAAATGATAATATCTCTGCATATTACATATTAAGAAGCTTAGTAGACAACAAAAATCAAAGAGGTAACAATATATTCAAATGGAATATAAAACTAGCATATGAATGATTAACATCCTACCCTAAACTCAACAATAATCAGCTGCCGTGTGCGGTCATCTACATCCGCCCACCTCATCTACGGGCTTTAGAATCGGTTGCGGATGATCCCAAGCAACGTGTTCCTTGGCGTGGCGTCAAGGATACTACAATTGAAATTACAACATTGCAAATTACAAAAAATATATAAGAACTAAATACTTATGTTATAGTAATACTATATAGGATTATGAAATTACCTATGAGTCCCAACACGACATATAAGCGGCGCTTGGGGGGGGACTCCCTAGCAAGCCACGTGCTAGTCCCCGCGGAGGCCTACGTTGATCACCTATGTAGTGAAATACATCAATATTTATATAAATGAATATAATGTCATTACAATATAAAATAAAAAATAATAAGATGTATCCCATTAAATTATGTAATTATACATGACGATCCGGCCTAATCATCACGCGTAGAATCACCACGGCCCCCACGACCTGCATTCCCATCACGATCGCCGTGTGGTGTGCGCGCCATATGTATGCATACTGTCAAATCATAAAAAATATATTATTAAACATTCATAAATACTATATTTACAAACAGTAAGGATAACATACATATACAACTAAAAGAATGCAACATAAATATAGTAACCTAAAGGGATACAACATAAATAGTAACCTAAAACAACCACTACAAAAAAACAGGTCATTGGCGACAGCAGCATTAGCGACGGCAGTATCCCCATCGCTAATAACATCATTTTCAACGGTGTAGCCGTCACCACTAAGTCCCGTCGTGAATGACCCTTCCCGGCCCAAATTTGGTGGGAATTTTTTGGTGCACGTGGTAAAAGGACATAGGCGATGGCCTATGCCGTTGGTATTGAGTGTCTTCGAGAATGAGTTTATATTTACTTTCAGTGGCTGAATTTTTTTTTTCATTTCGCTTATTATTTTTCTCCCTTTTTTTCCTCGTGCCGTCGTCGTCGGCTTCTCTTCCCGTCGCCCACTCACCTTTTATTACCGTCGCTGGTCTCTTCCCGTCGCCCCTCTCTCTCGACTGCAACGACCCTCTCGCTCTCTGTCTCTCTCGACTGAAACCCTCGCTCTCTGTCTCTCTCGACTGTAAGGTAATCTTCCCAATTTCAGTTCTATTTCAGAGCAACTAATTAATGGGTCCATTCTTCTGACTGATTTATTTGCTTGTACACATTATTTTGTTAGTTAATTTTGCTTGTACACATTTGTTCTTACTATACATGTTGTGGGATTTTGTGGTGTTAATTTTTTTATTTTATTAATTTATGTTGGCGTTGTTGTTTATCAACCATTTAATGCTGGTCATATGTATGTCCATTTAGCTAAAATACAATGATTTTATTTTTGATTAAATAGATACAATTGTGTCGAGATGTGCTATTCGGGATAAGAAGTTCAAATTAAAAACCTAGTATTATGTTGAGGATACATTATCAAACAATCTCAGTGTTCACAACTGTTATAAACATGCCTGGATATTATAATTTTATATTTGCAATGGTCTACATGACTACAAGTAAATGGTAAAAGGTAGAGTATATTTTATACAGGGATTACACAATTTTGGGTAAGGGTCTTTTGGGTACTGCAAGATCAAGTTTGTTTCTGTCAGTTTATTGTTCATCTGCGTGGTAAGCATTTATTGAACGGAGCATTGTGTTACTGTTATATATTCCTTCCATACCATAAAAAGAATCCCATTTGAAAAAATTACAAACTTATGGATATATAACTGTATATGTCTGGTGTAAGTAGTAAGTAGTCATAACTATATATGTCTGGTGTAATTGTGTCAAGTTTCTTTACAAACACATTGAGTATATAACTGTGCTGCAGTCAATATGATGCTGAAGTACGTGAAGCGAATTCGAGTATATCAGACGGGGATTTGCAAAATTTGAGAAATGGAGAATTTGTGCAATGGTTTAAAGATCATGTAAGTCTAACCTTTACAAGTTCAATGAATCTAGCATCATAAATTTATTCTTATGGCGTAATTAACTTTAGAATATGTTCTGTTAATGTACATTAGGTCCTCACATATGAGTTAGCTGACAATCGGCTAAAGCTTATAGCCGATGGCCCTGAAAGATCTGTAGATACTTATACATGCTGCATTGTCAACGGTTACAGATTTAAGTGTTGAGATATTGGGGAAGTTGCTTCTGCTGATTCTGGTGTTGTGGTGAAAGGTAGCTGCTACGATAAAATTTGGGATGACTGGTATGGACGATTGCTAGAAGTTGTCGTTCTCAAATATTGGGATCATAAAGAATTAGTTTGCTTCAATTGTCATTGGTTTGATGTTGAGAATGGAGTTAAAGTAGATAAAAAATCAGGATGGGTGACTGTTAACGTTAAGTCAAAACTAACACTGATGAGTGGTATGGACGAGCCTTTTATTTTAGCAAGTCATGCGACACAGGTGTACTACGCGCGGAGTGTTAAGACTCCTGCAAGCCCATGGCATGCTGTTATAACCACCAAAGCTCATGGTTTTCAAGGAACAACTCCTCGTCCAGAAGATGAACCTTTACAAGTCGAGTCTACTAGTGTCACACCTGCTGATGTGATAATTATTAGTGAGTCTAGTGAAGAAGAAGATGATGTTGTCGCTGTCAAAAGTGAAGACGATGTTGTTGAAGAGGTAGATATAATTGAAGAAATCATTGAGGACGACGAAGATGGTGATGACAACGATAGAAAAGATCTACTGCTCGAAGATGATGATTATGATATTGATGGCTTTGACGATATAAATGATTAGGAGTATGCATTCTTTGTGTCCTCTTATTTGTATTCAAATGTAATAGTTTGTAGTAATGCAATCATTATCTTCAACTTATATTAATCTACTAAATAAGGTGTTAGTTGTTTTAGGTTACAATTTATGTTGTATCCTTTTAGGTTACTATTTATGTTGCATTCTTTTAATTGTATCTGTATGTTATCCTCTTTGTTACTGTTCACAAATATAGTATTTACGTATATATACATACATATGAGGTGGGCAGTATATGTGATCTTCTTTTATCTGTATCTGTATGTTATCCTCTATGTTATCCCTCTTTTACTGTATGTTGGATTCTTTTAGTTGACAGTATACATACATATAGCGCGCACACCACACATCTATCGTGGTGGGCGTGCAGGTCGTGGGGGCCGTGGCGATTCTACGCATGATCAGGCCGGATCGTCAGGTATAATTACATATTTTATTGGGATACATCTTATTATTTTTTATTTTATATTGTATTGACATTATATTCGTTTATATAAATATTGATGTATTTCACTACATAGGTGATCGACGCAAGCCTCCGCCGGGACTAGCACGTGGCTTGCTAGGGAATCCCCCCCAGGCGTCGCTTATATGTCGTGTTAGGACTCATAAGTAATTTCATATCCTATATAGTATTACTATAATATAAGTATTTAGTTCTTATATATTATTTGTAATTTGCAATGTATTAATTTCAATTGTAGTATCTTTGACGCCACGCCAAGGAACACGTTGCTTGGGATCGTCCGCAACCGATTCTCAAGCCCGTGGATGAGGTGGGCGGATGTGGATGACCGCACACGTCAGTTTATTATTGCTGAGTTTAAGTTAGGATGTCAATCATTCATATGCTAGTTTTATATTCCACTTGAATATACTGTTACCTCTTTGATTTATGTTACCTCTTTGATTTATGTTGTCTACTAAGCTTTTTAATGTGTAATGTGCAGAGATATTATCATTTTGAGGACGGATAGGAAGCCCATGGCATGACTGTTTTGCACAGATACCTAGAGATGAATTAGCACAAGTGGGTCTACGACTGGAAGAAGAAGGCCTAGACGAAGATGGCTGATGGACAGACACTTAAGGATATCCGTCCAGATTTAATATCTGCTGCGGTGTGGGATCAGATGTGCAGTATTTGGGACGGCGAGGCCTTCAATAAGATGTCGGCACAGCATTCAGCTGCCCGACAGCAGAGTCGTCTCCCACACTACACTGGGTCTCAGTCGTACGACTTGTACCGGGAGAGACTTGAGGTGAGTTTAAAGCATGCACCCTCCCGCTTGGAGTTTTTGTGGCACGCCCACCAAAAGAAAGGTGACGGTGGTTATATCTCATCTGAGGCAGAACACATTGCTGTAAGTTATCTAATTCTCTTATTTAGTATATATTTCAAATTCAGATATTCTTTTGTATTATTTCATTTTATACTTTGTGTATCATCTACTAATGTGTTTTTTTCAGCGACGGTTTGAGAATCTTGCAGTGGCCCGGAGCAGCTAGAGAGGTGACACTCCAGTAGACGAGTCTACACGTGCGGACGAGGAGATAGAGTACTGGCTGCAGGATACAGGGGGACCGAAGAAGGGTAGAGTTGTGGGCATTCCTCATGTCCCAGCTGACACCCTAGTCCCTGGTGTGAGTGGATCGGGCGTCGGCCCTTCATTATCCGACGACTTCTTCCGGCGGATCATAGAGGGGTGCATGGCGAGCAGTGTTGTGCAGTCAAGCGCATCATCACGCGAACGGATCTATCAGCTGACTCAGGAGGTTGTCCACGGCTCTATCGATCCTACAGCTGCCGTTTACGACCTCATGGGTGTAGTACGGGAGGAGGCCATCCGCGTGTGTGCAGTTATTTGGCCAACATCTTCCCACCACATATTCGACAGGTAAAAATAATTAAATTATGTATTTCCTTATTTAATTTATGTAATTTATAATTGTATTACTTAGATAAACTTAAGATAAAACCCTAACTTACGTAATTTGTAATAGTAAACACACACATAGCACCGCGTAGGTATTAGACACGTTTTAGAACTTACAGGACTCGATTCTGACATACGGAGACCGAGTTATCACCCAGTTTGCAAAACTCGCCAACACTTAGGCAAAAAGTCAAAAAAGAGCCTAAAACTCGTATCGTCCGCCTAGACGCTATGCAAACACACACATAGCACCGCGTAGGTATTAGACACGCGTTAGAACTTACGGGACTCGATTCTGACATATGGAGACCGAGTTATTGCTCAGTTTGCAAAACTCGCCAACACTTAGGCAAAAATACAAAAAAGATCCCAAAACCTGTATCATCGGTCTGGACGCCACGCAAACACACACATAGCACTGCGTAGGTATTAGACACGCGTTAAAACTTACAGGACTCGATTCTGACATACAGAGACCGAGTTCTCACCCAGTTTGCAAAACTCGCCAACACTTAGGCAAAAAGTTAAAAAAGAGCCTAAAACTCGCATCGTTCGCCTGGACGCTATGCAAACACACACATAGCACCGCGTAGGTATTAGACACGCGTTAGAACTTACGGGACTCGATTCTAACATACGGAGACCGAGTTATTGCTCAGTTTGCAAAACTCGCCAACACTTAGGCAAAAATACAAAAAAGAGCCCAAAACCCGTATCGTCGATCTGGACGCCACACAAACACACACATAGCACTGCGTAGGTATTAGACACGCGTTAAAACTTACAGGACTCTATTCTGACATACGGAGATCGAGTTATCGCCCAGTTTGCAAAACTCGCCAACACTTAGGTAAAAAGTCGAAAAAGAGCCCAAAACCCGTATCGTCCGTCCGGACGCCATACAAACACACACATAGCACTTCATAAGTATTAGACACGCGTTAGAACTTACGGGACTCGATTCTGACATACGGAGACCGAGTTATCGCCCAGTTTGCAAAATTAGCCAACACTTAGGCAAAAAGCCGAAAAGAGCCCAAAACACGCATCGTCTGTCCAGACACCATGCAAAAACATACATAGCACCGTGTAGGTATTAGACACGTGTTAAAACTTACGGGACTCGATTCTGACATACGGTGACCGAGTTATCGCCTAGTTTGCAAAACTCTCCAACACTTAGGCAAAAAGCCGAAAAAGAGCCCAAAACCCGCATCGTCTGTCCAGACGCCACACAAACACACACATAGCACCACGTAGGTATTAGACTCGTGTTAGAATTTACTGGACTCGATTCTGACATACGGACACCGAGTTATCGCCTAGTTTGTAAAACTCGTCGACACTTAGGCAAAAAGCCGAAAATGAGCCCAAAACCCGCATCATTCGTCCGGATGCCACGCAAACACACACATAGCACCGCATAGGTATTAGACAAGCGTTAGAACTTATGGGACTCGATTCTGACATACGAAGACCGAGTTATCGTCCAGTTTGTAAAACTTGCCAACACTTTGGCAAAAACATAAAAAAGAGCCCAAAACCTGCATCGTTCGTCCGAAAGTCACGAAATCACATACATATCACCGCGTAGGTACTAGACATACGTTAGAATTTACAGGACTTGATTCTGACAAACGGAGACCGAGTTATCGCCCAGTTTGCAAAACTCGCCAACACATAGGGAAAAAGCCAAAAAAGAGCCAAAACCAGCATCGTCCTTTCGGACGCCACACAAACACACACATAGCACCGCATAGGTATTAGACACGTGTCAGAACTTACGGGACACGATTCTGACATACGAAGACCGAGTTATCGCCAAGTTTGCAAAACTCGCCAACACTTAGGCAAAAAACCGAAAGAGAGCCCAAAACCCGCATCGTCCGTCCGAACGCCACACAAACACACACATAGTCCCGCGTAGGTATTAGACACATATTAGAATTTACGAGACTCGATTCCGATATACGGAGACCGAGTTATAGCCTAGTTTGCAAAACTCGCCAACACTTGGGCAAAAAGCCAAAAAAGAGCCCAGAACCTGCATCGTCTGTCCGGACGCCACGCAAACACACACATAGCACCGCGTCAGTATTAGACACACATTAGAACTTACGGGACTCGATTTTGACATACGGAGACCGAGTTATCGTCCAGTTTGCAAAACTCGGCAACCCTTGGGGAAAAAGCCGAAAATGAGCCCAAAACACGCATCGTCTGTCCGGACACCACCAAACATATACATAGTACCGCATAGGTATTAGACACGCGTTAAAACTTAAGGGACTCGATTCTGACATACGGAGACCGAGTTTTCGCCTAGTTTGCAAAACTCGCCAACACTTAGGCAAAAAGCCAAAAAAGAGCCCAAAACCCGCATCGTCTGTTCGGACACCACACAAACACACAAATTACACCACGTATGTATTAGATACGTGCTCGAAATTACGGGACACGATTCCGAAATACGGAGACCGAGTTATCGCCCAGTTTGCAAAACGCGCCGACACTTAGGCAAAAAGCCAAAAAAGAGCCCAAAACCCGCATCGTTCGTCCGGACACCACGTAAACAGACACATAGCACCGCATAGGTATTAGACACGCGTTAGAACTTATGGGACTCGATTCTGACATACGAAGACCGAGTTATCGCCCAGTTTGCAAAACTCCACAACATTTGGGTAAAAAACCAAAAAAGGGCCCAAAACCTACATCCGAACGCCACGGAAACACATACATAGCACCGCGTATGAACTAGACATGCGTTAGAACTTACGGGACTCGATTCCGACATACGGAGACCTAGTTATCGCCCAGTTTGCAAAACTCGCCAACACTTAGGGAAAAAGCCGAAAAGAGCCCAAAAACCGCATCGTCCGTCAGGACGCCACGCAAACACACACATAGCACCGCGTAGGTATTAGACACGCATTAGAACTTTCAGGGCTCAATTCTGAAATTCGAAGACCGAGTTATCGCCCAGTTTGCAAAATTCGCGAACACTTAGGTATAAAACCGAAAAAAGTCCAAAACCTGCATCGTCCGTTCGGACGCCATTCAAACACACACATAGCACTGTGTAGGTATTAGACACGCGTTAGAACTTACGGGACTCGATTCCGACATACGGAGACCGAGTTATCGCCCAGTTTGCAAAACTCGCCAACACTTAGGCAAAAAGCCGAAAAGAGCCCAAAACCCTCATCGTCCGTCCGGACACTACGCAAACACACACATAGCACCGTGTAGGTATTAGACACGCGTTAGAACTTATGGGACTTGGTTCCAATATTCGGAGACCGAGTTATCGCCTAGTTTGCAAAACTCGCCAACACTTAGGCATACAACCGAAAAAAGCCCAAAATCCATATCGCCCATCCAGACACCATACAAACACACACATAGCACCGCGTAGGTATTAGACATGTGTTAGAGCTTACGGGAATTGATTCCGATATACGAAGACTGAGTTATCTCCTAGTTTGCAAACTCGCCAACACTTAGGCAAAAAGTCGAAAAAAAGCCCAAAACCCGCATCGTCCGTCCGGACACCACACAAATACACACATAGCACCGCGTAGGTATTAGACACACATTAGAACTTACGGGACTCGATTCTGACATACGGAGAACGAGTTATCGCCCAGTTTGCAAAACTCGCCAACACTTAGGCAAAACGCCGAAAAAGAGCCCAAAATATGCATCGTCCGTCCAGATGCCAGCAAACACACACATAGCACCGCGTAGGTATTAGACATGTGTTAGAACTTACGAGACTCGATTCTGACATACGGAGACCGAGTCATCGCCTAGTTTGTAAAACTTTCCAACACTTGGGTAAAAAGCCGAAAAAGAGCCCAAACCCCGCATCGTCTGTCCGAACACCACGCAAACATACACATAATACAGCGTAGGTATTTGAAAGGCGTTAGAACTTAAGGGACACGATTCTGAAATATTAAAACTGAGTTATCGCCCAGTTTACAAAATTCACCAACACTTAGGCAAAAAGCCGAAAAAGAGCCTAAAACCCGCATCGTCCGTCCGCACGCCACGCAAACACACATATAGCACCGCGTAGGTATTAGACACGCGTTAGAACTTACGGGACTCGATTCTGACATACGAAGACCGAGTTATCGCCTAGTTTGTAAAACTCGCTAACACTTGGGCAAAAAACTGAAAAAGAGCCCAAAACCCACATCATCAGTTCGGACGCCACTCAAACACACACATAGCACCGCGTAGGTATTAGACACGCGTTAGAACTTATGGGACTCGATTTTGACATACGGAGACCGAGTTATCGCCCAATTTGCAAAACTCGTCAACAGTTAAGGCAAAAAACTGAAAAAGAGTCCAAAACTCGTATCGTCCATCCAGACGCCATGAAAACACACACACATAGCACCGCGTAGGTATTAGACACGCATTAGAACTTACGGGACCCGATTATGACATACGGATACCGAATTATCGCCTAGTTTGCAAAACTCGCCAACACTTGGGCAAAAAGCCGAAAAATAGCCCAAAACCCGTATCGTCCGTCCGAACGCCACGCAAACACACACATAGCACCACATCAGTATTAGACACACATTAGACTTACGGGACTCGATTTCGACGTACGGAGGCCGAGTTATCGCCCAGTTTGTAAAACTCGCCAACACTTAGGTAAAAAGTCGAAAAAGAGCCCAAAACCCGCATCGTCCATCTGAATGCCACACAAACACACACATAGCACCGCGTAGGTATTATACATGCGTTAGAATTACAGGACTCGATTCTGATATACGGAGACCGAGTTATCGCCCAATTTGCAAAACTCACCAACACTTAGGCAAAAAGCCGAAAAAGAGCCCAAAACCAGCATCGTCCGTCCGGATGCCACGCCAAAATATATATAGCAGCGCGTAGGTATTAGACACGCGTTAGAACTTACGGGACTCGATTCTGACATATGAAGACCGAGTTATCGCCTAGTTTGCAAAAATCGCCAACTTTTGGGCAAAAAGTCAAAAAAGAGCCCAAAACCCGCATCTTTCGTTCGGACGCCACGCAAACATACACATAGCACTGAGTAGGTATTAGAAACTAGTTAGAACTTACGGGACTCGATTTTGACATACGTAGACCGAGTTATCTCCCAGTTTGCAAAACTCGGCAACACTTGAAGAAAAAGCTGAAAATGAGCCCAACACACGCATCATCTGTTTGGATGCCACGCAAACACATACATAGTACCGCGTAGGTATTAGACACGCGTTAAAACTTATGGGATTCGATTCTGACATACGGAGACCGAGTTATCGCCTAGTTTGCAAAACTCGCAAACACTTAGGCAAAAAGCGGAAAAAAGCCCAAAACCAGCATCGTCTGTCCGGACGCCACGCAAACACACACATAGCACCACGTAGGTATTAGACACGCGTTAGAATTTACGGGACTCGATTCTGACATACGGAGACCAAGTTTTTGCCTAGTTTGCAAAACTCGTCGACACTTGGTCAAAAAGCCCAAAACTCGAATTGTTCATCTGGACGCCACGCAAACAGATACATAGCACCGCGTAGGTATTAGACATGCGTTAAAACATATGGGACTCGATTCTGACATACAAGGACTGAGTTATCACCCAGTTTGCAAAACTCGCCAACACTTAGGTAAAAAATCGAAACAGTGCCCAAAACCTACATCGTCCGTTCGGACGCCACACAAACACATACATAGAACCGCGTAGGTACTAGACATGCGTTAGAACTTATGGGACTTGATTCCGATATACGGAGACCGAGTTATCGCCCAGTTTGCAAAACTCGCCAACACTTAGGCAAAAAGCCAAAAAAGTGCCCAAAACCAGCATCGTCCTTTCGGATGCCATGCAAACACACACATAGAAACGCATAGGTATTAGACACGTGTTAGAATTTACGGGACTCAATTCTGACATACGAAGTCCGAGTTATCGCCCAGTTTGCAAAACTCGTCAATATTTAGGCAAAAACTAAAAAAAAGCCCAAAACCTGTATCATCCGTCCGGACGCCATGCAAACACACACATAGCACTGCGTAGGTATTAGACACGCTTTAGAATTTACGGGACTCGATTCGGACATACGGAGACCGAGTTATCGCCCAGTTTGCAAAACTCGCCAACACTTGGGTAAAAAGTCGAAAAAGAGCCCAAAATCCGTATCATCTGTCCGGATGCCACGCAAACACACACAAAGCACCGTGTAGGTATTAGACACGCATTAGAACTTACGGGACTCGATTCCGACATACGGAGACCGAGTTATTGCCCAGTTTGCAAAACTCGCCAACACTTAGGCAAAAATTTTTAAAAAATCCCAAAACCTATATCGTCCGTCTGGATGCCACACAAACACACACATTGCACCGCGTAGGTATTAGAAACGCGTTAGAACTTACCCGACTTGATTCTGATATACGAAGACTGAGTTATCGCCTAGTTTGCAAAACTCGCTAACATTTAGGTAAAAAGTTGAAAAAGAGCCCAAAATCCGCATAGTCCGTCCGGACACCACGCAAATATACACATATCACCGCGTAGAACTTATGGGACTCGATTCCGACAAACAGAGATCGGGTTATCACCCAGTTTGCAAATCTCACCAACACTTAGGCAAAAAGTCGAAAAAGTGCCCAAAACCTGCATCGTTCGTCCGGATGCCACGCAAACACACACATATCACTGCGTAGGTATTAGACATGCGTTAGAACTTACGGGACTCGATTCCGACATACAGAGACGGAGTTATCTCCTAGTTTACAAAATTCGCCAACACTTAGGCAAAACCGAAAAAGAGGCCAAAATCCGCATCTTCGGTCCGGACGCCACGCAAACACACACATAGAACCATGTAGGTATTATACACACGTTAGAATTTACGGGACTCGATTCCGACATAAGGAGACTGAGTTATCGCCCAGTTTACAAAACTCGCCGACACTTAGGCAAAAAGCAGAAAAAGAGCCCAAAACCCGCATCGTTCGTCCGGACACCACGCAAACACACACAAAGCACCACGTAGGTATTATACACGCGTTAGAACTTACGGGACTCGATTCTGACATACGAAGACTGAGTTATCGCCCAGTTTACAAAACTCGCCAATACTTTGGCAAAAAATCAAAAAAGAGCCCAAAACCTGCATCGTTCGTCTGAATGCCACGCAAACACATACATTGCACCGCGTAGGGACTAGACATGCGTTAGAACTTACGGGACTTGATTTTGATATACGGAAACCGAGTTATCGCCTAGTTTACAAAACTCGCCAACACTTATGCAAAAAGCCAAAATAGAGCCCAAAACCAACATCGTCCGTCCGGATGCCATGCAAACACACACATAGTACCGCGTAGGTATTAGACACGTGTTAGAACTTACGAGACTCGATTCTGACATACGGAGACCGAGTTATCGCCCAGTTTACAAAATTCGGCAACACTTGAAGAAAAAGCCGAAAATGAGCCCAAAACACGCATCATCTGTTTGGACGCCACGCAAACACATACATAGCACCGCGTAGGTATTAGACACGCCTTAAAACTTATGAGATTCGATTTTGACATACGGAGACCGAGTTATCGCCTAGTTTGCAAAACTCGCCAACACTTAGGTAAAAAGCTGAAAAAAAGCCCAAAACCAACATCGTCCGTCCGAACGCCACGCAAACACACACATAGCACCATGTAGGTATTAGACACGCGTTAGAATTTACGGGACTCGATTCCGACATACGGAGACCGAGTTTTCGCCCAGTTTGCAAAACTCGCCGACACTTAGTCAAAAAGCCGAAAAAAAGCCCAAAACTCGAATTGTTCGTCTGGACGCCATGCAAACACATACATAGCACCGCGTAGGTATTAGACATGCATTAAAACATATGGGACTCGATTCTGACATACAAGGACCGAGTTCTCGCCCAATTTGCAAAACTCGCCAACACTTAGGCAAAAAATTGAAACAGAGCCCAAAACCTACATCGTCCGTCCGGACGCCACACAAACACATACATAGAACCGCGTAGGTACTAGACATGCGTTAGAAATTATGGGACTTGATTCTGATATACCGAGACCGAGTTATCGCCCAGTTTGCAAAACTCGCCAACACTTAGGCAAAAAGCCAAAAAAGAGCCCAAAATCAGCGTCGTCCTTTCGGACGCCACGCAAACACACACATAGAAATGCATAGGTATTAGACACGTGTTAGAATTTATGGGACTCGATTCTGACACACGAAGACCGAGTTATCGCCCAGTTTGCAAAACTCGCAAATACTTAGGCAAAAAACTAAAAAAGAGCCCAAAACCTGTATCATCCGTTCGGACGCCATGCAAACACACACATAGCACTGCATAGGTATTAGACACGCTTTAGAATTTATGGGACTCGATTCTGACATACGGAGACCGAGTTATCGCCCAGTTTGTAAAACTCGCCAACACTTGGGCAAAAAGCCGAAAAAGAGCCCAAAATCCGTATCGTCTGTCTGGATGCCACGCAAACACACACAAAGCACCGTGTAGGTATTAGACACGCATTAGAACTTACGGGACTCGATTCTGACATACGGAGACCGAGTTATTGCCCAGTTTACAAAACTCGCCAACTCTTAGGCAAAAAATTTTAAAAAAAGCCCAAAACCCAGACAGACGGACTTGATTCCGATATACGAACACACACATTGCACCGCGTAGGTATTAGACACGCGTTAGAACTTACCGGACTTGATTCTGATATACGAAGATAGATTTATCGCCTAGTTTGCAAAACTCGCCAACATTTAGACAAAAAGTCGAAAAAGAGCCCAAAACCCGCATAGTCCGTCCGGACACCACGCAAACATACACATATCACCGCGTAGAACATATGGGACTCGATTCCGACATACGGAGATCGAGTTATCACCCAGTTTGCAAAACTCACCAACACTTAGGCAAAAAGCCGAAAAAGAGCCCAAAACCCGCATCGTCTGTCCGGATGCCACGCAAACACACACATATCACCGCGTAGGTATTAAACACGCTTTAGAACTTACGGGACTCGATTCTGACATACGGAGACGGAGTTATCGCCCAGTTTACAAAATTCGCCAACACTTAGGCAAAACCGAAAAAGAGGCCAAAACCGAAAAAGAGGCCAAAATCTGCATCGTCGGTCCAGACGCCATGCAAGGATACACATAGAATCACGTAGGTATTAGACACGAGTTAGAATTTACGGGACTCGATTCTGACATACGGAGAATGAGTTATCGCCCACTTTGTAAAACTCGCCGACACTTAGGTAAAAAGCCGAAAAAGAGCCCAAAACCCGCGTCGTCCTTCCAGACGACACGCAAACACACACATAACACCGGATAGGTATTAGACACGTGTTAGAACTTACGAGACTCGATTCTGACATATGAAAACCGAGTTATCGCCCAGTTTATAAAACTCGCCAACACTTAGGCAAAAAACTAAAAAAGAGCCCAAAACTTGCATCATCCGTCCGGACGCCATGCAAACACACACATAGCACTGCGTAGGTATTAGACACGCGTTAGAACTTACGGGACTCGATTCCGATATACGAAGAACGAGTTGTCGCCCAGTTTGCAAAACTCGCCAACACTTAGGCAAAAAGACAAAAAGAGCCCAAAACCCGTATCGTCTCTCCGAACGCCACACAAACACACACATAGCACCGTGTAGGTATTAGACACGCATTAGAACTTATGGGACTCCATTCCGACATACGGAGACTGAGTTATCGCCCAGTTTGCAAAACTCGCCAGCGCTTAGGCAAATAACTTAAAAAAAGCACAAAACCCGCATCGTCCGTCCGGATGCCATGCAAACACACACATAGCACCGCGTAGGTATTAGACACGCGTTAGAACTTATGGGACTTGATTCTGACATACGGAGACTGAGTTCGACATACGAAGACTGAGTTATCGCCCAGTTTACAAAATTCACCAACACTTGGGCAAAAAGCCGAAAAGAGCCCAAAACCCGCATCGTCTATCTGGATGCCACGCAAACACACACATAGCACCGCGTAGGTATGAGACACGCGTTAGAACTTACGGGACTCGATTCTAACATACGGAGACCGAGTTATCGCCCAGTTTGCAAAACTCGCAAACACTTAAGGCAAAAAACCTAAAAAGAGCCCAAAACTCGTATCGTTCGTCCAGATGCCATGAAATTAGACACATAGCACTGCGTAGGTATTACACACGTGTTAGAACTTACGGGTCTCAATTTCGACATACTGAGACCGAGTTATTGCCCAGTTTGCTAAACTCGCCAAAACTTAGGCAAAAAATCGAAAAAGAGCCCAAAACCTGCATCGTCCGTCCGGACGCCACGCAAACTAAAACAACCACTACAAAAAACAGGTCATTGGCGACAGCAGCATTAGCGACGGTAGTATCCCCGTCGCCAATAACATCATTTTCAACGGTGTAGCTGTCACCACTAAGTCCCGTCGTGAATGACCCTTCTCGGCCCAAATTTGGTGGGAATTTTTTGGCTCACGTGGTAAAAGGACATAGGCGATGGCCTATGCCGTTGGTATTGAGTGTCTTCGAGAATGAGTTTATATTTACTTTCAGTGGCTGAATTTTTTTTTTCATTTCGCTTATTATTTTTCTCCCTTTTTTTCCTCGTGCCGTCGTCGTCGGCTTCTCTTCCCGTTGCCCACTCACCTTTTATTGTCGTTGCTGGTCTCTTCCCGTCGTCCCTCTCTCTCGACTGCAACGACCCTCTCGCTCTCTGTCTCTCTCGACTGAAACCCTCGCTCTCTGTCTCTCTCGACTGTAAGGTAATCTTCCCAATTTCAGTTCTATTTCAGAGCAACTAATTAATGGGTCCATTCTTCTAACTGATTTATTTGCTTGTACACATTATTTTGTTAGTTAATTTTGCTTGTACACATTTGTTCTTACTATACATGTTGTGGGATTTTGTGGTGTTAATTGGTTTATTTTATTAATTTATGTTGGGGTTGTTGTTTATCAACCATTTAATGCTGGTCATATGTATGTCCATTTAGCTAAAATACAATGATTTTATTTTTGATTAAATAGATACAATTGTGTCGAGATGTGCTATTCGGGATAAGAAGTTCAAATTGAAAACCTAGTATTATGTTGAGGATACATTATCAAACAATCTCAGTGTTCACAACTGTTATAAATATGCATGGATATTATAATTTTATATTTGCAATGGTCTACATGACTACAAGTAAATGGTAAAAGGTAGAGTATATTTTATGCAGGGATTACACAATTTTGGGTAAGGGTCTTTTGGGTACTGCAAGATCAAGTTTGTTTCTGTCAGTTTACTGTTCATCTGCGTGGTAAGCATTTATTGAACGGAGCATTGTGTTACTGTTATATATTCCTTCCATACCATAAAAAGAATCCCATTTGAAAAAATTACAAACTTATGGATATATAACTGTATATGTCTGGTGTAAGTTGTAAGTAGTCATAACTATATATGTCTGGTGTAATTGTGTCAAGTTTCTTTACAAACACATTGAGTATATAACTGTGCTACAGTCAATATGATGCTGAAGTACGTGAAGCGAATTCGAGTATATCGGACGGGGATTTGTAAAATTTTAGAAATGGAGAATTTGTGCAATGGTTTAAAGATCATGTAAGTCTAACCTTTACAAGTTCAATGAATCCAGCATCATAAATTTATTCTTATGGCGTAATTAACTTTAGAATATGTTGTGTTAATGTACATTAGGTCCTCACATATGAGTTAGCTGACAATCGGCTAAAGCTTATAGCCGATGGCCCTGAAAGATCTGTAGATACTTATACATGCTGCATTGTCAACGGTTACAAATTTAAGTGTGAGATATTGGGGAAGTTGCTTCTGCTGATTCTGGTGTTGTGGTGAAAGGTAGCTGCTACGATAACATTTGGGATGACTGGTATGGACGATTGCTAGAAGTTGTCGTTCTCAAATATTGGGGGGGGGTCATAAAGAATTAGTTTGCTTCAATTGTCATTGGTTTGATGTTGAGAATGGAGTTAACGTAGATAAAAAATCAGGATGGGTGACTGTTAACGTTAAGTCAATACTAAGACTGATGAGTGGTATGGACGAGCCTTTTATTTTAGCAAGTCATACGACACAGGTGTACTACGCGCAGAGTGTTAAGACTCCTGCAAGCCCTAGGCATGCTGTTATAACCACCAAAGGCCGTGGTTTTCAAGGCACAACTCCTCGTCCAGAAGATGAACCTTTACAAGTCGAGTCTACTAGTGTCACACCTGCTGATGTGATAATTATTAGTGAGTCTAGTGAAGAAGAAGATGATGTTGTCGCTGTCGAAAGTGAAGACGATGTTGTTGAAGAGGTAGATATAATTGAAGAAATCATTGAGGATGACGAAGATGGTGATGACAACGATAGTGAAGATCTACTGCTCGAAGATGATAATTATGATATTGATGGCTTTGACGATATAAATGATTAGGAGTATGCATTCTTTGTGTCCTTTTATTTGTATTCAAATGTAATAGTTTATAGTAATGCAATCATTATCTTCAACTTATATTATTCTACTAAATAAGGTGTTAGTTGTTTTAGGTTACAATTTATGTTGTATCCTTTTAGGTTAATATTTATGTTGCATTCTTTTAATTGTATCTGTATGTTATCCTCTTTGTTACTATTCACAAATATAGTATTTACGTATGTATACATACATATGAGGTGGGTAGTATATGTGATCCTCTTTTATCTGTATCTGTATGTTATCCTCTATGTTATCCCTCTTTTACTGTATGTTGGATTCTTTTAGTTGACAGTATACATACATATAGCGCGCACACCACACGGCTATCGTAGTGGGCGTGCAGGTCGTGGGGGCCGTGGTGATTCTACGCATGATCAGGCCGGATCGTCAGGTATAATTACATATTTTATTGGGATACATCTTATTATTTTTTATTTTTTATTGTATTGACATTATATTCGTTTATATAAATATTGATGTATTTCACTACATAGGTGATCGACGCAAGCCTCCGCCGGGACTAGCACGTGGCTTGCTAGGGAATCCCCCCCAGGCGCCGCTTATATGTCGTGTTAGGACTCTTAAGTAATTTCATATCCTATATAGTATTACTATAATATAAGTATTTAGTTCTTATATATTATTTGTAATTTGCAATGCATTAATTTCAATTGTAGTATCCTTGATGCCACGCCAAGGAACACGTTGCTTGGGATCGTCCGCAACCGATTCTCAAGCCCGTGGATGAGGTGGGCGGATGTGGATGATCGCATACGTCAGTTGATTATTGCTGAGTTTAAGGTAGGATGTCAATCATTCATATGCTAGTTTTATATTCCACTTGAATATACTGTTACCTCTTTGATTTATGTTGTCTACTAAGCTTCTTAATGTGTAATGTGCAGAGATATTATCATTTTGAGGACGGACAGGAAGCCCATGGCATGACTGTTCTGCACAGATACCTAGAGATGAATTAGCACAAGTGGGTCTACGACTGGAAGAAGAAGGCCCAGATGAAGATGGCTGATGGACAGACACTTAAGGATGTCCGTTCAGATTTAATATCTGCTGCGGTGTGGGACCAGATGTGCAGCATTTGGGATGGCGAGGCCGTCAATAAGATATCGACACAGCGTTCAGCTGCCCGACAGCAGAGTCGTCTCCCACACTACACTGGGTCTCAGTCGTACAACTTGTACCGGGAGAGACTTGAGGTGAGTTTAAAGCATGCACCCTCCCGCTTGGAGTTTTTGTGGCACGCCCACCAAAAGAAAGGTGACGGTGGTTATATCTCATCTGAGGCAGAACACATTGCTGTAAGTTATCTAATTCTCTTATTTAGTATGTATTTCAAATTCGGATATTCTTTTGTATTATTTCATTTTATACTTTGTGTATCATCTACTAATGTGTTTTTTTCAGCGACGGTTCGAGAATCTTGCAGTGGCCCGGAGCAGCTAGAGAGGTGACACTCCAGTAGACGAGTCTACACGTGCGGACGAGGAGATAGAGGACTAGCTGCAGGCTACAGGGGGACCGAAGAAGGGTAGAGTTGTGGGCATTCCCCATGTCCCAGCTGACACCCTAGTCCCTGCTGCGAGATCTCAACAACGCCCACCCACTGGAGGTAGTGGTGCGAGTGGATCGGGCGCCGGCCCTTCATTATCCGACGACTTCTTCCGGCGGATCATAGAGGGGTTCATGGTGAGCGGTGTTGTGCAGTCAGGCGCATCATCACGCAAACGGATCTATCAGCTGGCTCAGGAGGTTGTCCACGGCTCTATCGATCCTACAGCTACCGTTTACGACCTCATGGGTGTAGTACGGGAGGAGGCCATCCGCGTGTGTACAGTTATCTTGGCCAACATCTTTCCACCACATATTCGACAGGTAAAAATAATTAAATTATGTATTTCCTTATTTAATTTATGTAATTTATAATTGTATTACTTAGATAAACTTAAGATAAAACCCTAACTTACGTAATTTGTAATAGTAAACACACACATAGCACCGCATAGGTATTAGACACGCTTAAGAACTTACAGGACTCGATTCCGACATACGGAGACCGAGTTATCACCCAGTTTGCAAAACTCGCCAACACTTAGGCAAAAAGTCGAAAAAGAGCCTAAAACTCACATCGTCCGCCTGGACGCTATGCAAACACACACATAGCACCGCGTAGGTATTAGACACGCATTAGAACTTACGGGACTCGATTCTGACATACGGAGACCGAGTTATTGATCAGTTTGCAAAACTCGCCAACACTTAGGCAAAAATACAAAGAAGAGCCCAAAACCCATATCGTCGGTCTGGACGCCACATAAACACACACATAGCACTGCGTAGGTATTAGACACGCGTTAAAACTTATAAGACTCGATTCTGACATACGGAGATCGAGTTATCGCCCAATTTGAAAAATTCGCCAACACTTAGGCAAAAAGTCGAAAAAGAGCCCAAAACCCGTATCGTCCGTCCGGACGCCATACAAACACACGCATAGCACATCGTAGGTATTAGACACGCGTTAGAACTTACGGGACTCGATTCTGACGTACGGAGACCGAGTTATCGCCTAGTTTGCAAAATTTGCCAACACTTAGGGAAAAAGCCGAAAAAGAGCCCAAAACTCGCAAAACACGCATCGTCTGTCCAGACACCACACAAACAAATACATAGAACCGTGTAGGTATTAGATACGTGTTAAAACTTACGAGACTCGATTCTGACATACGGTGACCGAGTTATCGCCTAGTTTGTAAAACTCTCTAACACTTAAGCAAAAAGCCGAAAAAGAGCCCAAAACCCGCATCATCCGTCCAGACTCCACGTAAACACACACATAGCACCACGTAGATATTAGACTCGTGTTAGAATTTACAGGACTCGATTCTGACATACGGACACCGAGTTATCGCCTAGTTTGTAAAACTCGTCGACACTTAGGCAAAAAGCCGAAAATGAGCCCAAAACCCGTATCATTCGTCTAGATGCCACGCAAACACACACATAGCACCGCATAGGTATTAGACAAGCGTTAGAACTTATGGGACTCGATTCTGACATACAAAGACCGAGTTATCGCCCAGTTTGCAAAACTTGCCAACACTTAGGCAAAAACTTGAAAAAGAGCCCAAAACCTGCATCGTCCGTCCGGACGTCACGAAAACACATACATATCACCGCGTAGGTATTAGACATACGTTAGAATTTACGGGACTTGATTCCGACATACGGAGAACGAATTATCGCCCAGTTTGCAAAACTCGCCAACACATAGGGAAAAAGTCAAAAAAGAGCCAAAACCCGCATCGTCCGTTCGGACGCCACACAAACACACACATAGCACCGCATAGGTATTAGACACGTGTCAGAACTTACGGGACATGATTCTGACATACGAAGATCGAGTTATCGCCCAGTTTGCAAAACTCGCCAACACTTAGGCAAAAAACCGAAAAAGAGCCCAAAACCCGCATTGTCCGTCCGAACGCCACACAAATACACACATAGTACCGCGTAGGTATTAGACACATATTAGAACTTACGAGACTCGATTCCGATATACGGAGACCGAGTTATCGCCTAGTTTGCAAAACTCGCCAACACTTGGGCAAAAAGCCAAAAAAGAGCCCAAAACCCGCATCGTCTATCCGGACGCCACGCAAACACACACATAGCACCGCGTCGGTATTAGACACACATTAGAACTTACGGGACTCGATTTTGACATACGGAGACTGAGTTATCGCCCAGTTTGCAAAACTCGGCAACACTTGGGGAAAAGGCTGAAAATGAGCCCAAAACACGCATCTTCTGTCCGGACACCACCAAAAACATACATAGCACCGCATAGGTATTAGACACGCGTTAAAACTTACGGGACTCGATTCTGACATACGGAGACCGAGTTTTTGCCTAGTTTGTAAAACTCGCAAACACTTAGGCAAAAAGCCAAAAAAGATCCCAAAACCCGCATCGTCCGTCCGGACGCCACGCAAACACAGAAATTGCACCACGTAGGTATTAGACACGTGCTAGAAATTACGGGACTCGATTTTGAAATACGGAGACCGAGTTATCGCCCAATTTGCAAAACTCGCCGACATTTAGGCAAAAAGCCGAAAAAGAGCCCAAAACCCGCATCGTTCATCCGGACACCACACAAACACACACATAGCACTGCATAGGTATTAGACACGCGTTAAAACTTACAGGACTCGATTCTGACATACGGAGATCGAGTTATCGCACAGCTTGCAAAACTCGCCAACACTTTGGCAAAAAGTCAAAAAAGAGCCCAAAACCCGTATCGTCCGTCCGGATGCCATACAAACACACACAGAGCACTTCGTAGGTATTAGACACGCGTTAGAACTTACGGGACTCGATTCCGACATACGGAGACCGAGTTATCACCCAGTTTGCAAAATTAGCCAACACTTAGGCAAAAAGGCGAAAAAGAGCCCAAAACACGCATCGTCTGTCCAGACACCACGCAAACACATACATAGCACCGTGTAGGTATTAGATACGCGTTAAAACTTACGGGACACAATTCTGACATACGGTGACCGAGTTATCGCCTAGTTTGCAAAACTCTCCAACACTTAGGCAAAAAGCCGAAAAAGTGCCCAAAACCAGCATCGTCCGTCCAGAAGCCACGCAAACACACACATAGCACCACGTAGGTATTAGACTCGTGGTAGAATTTACGGGACTCGATTCCGACATACGGACACCGAGTTATTGCCTAGTTTGTAAAACTCGTCGACACTTAGGCAAAAAGCCGAAAATGAGCCCAAAACCCGCATCATTCGTCCGGATACCACGCAAACACACATATAGCACCGCATAGGTATTAGACAAGCGTTAGAACTTTTGGGACTCGATTCTAACATACGAAGACCGAGTTATCGCCCAGTTTGCAAAGCTTGCCAACACTTAGGCAATAACTTGAAAAAGAGCCCAAAACCTGCATCGTCTTTCCGGAAGTCACGAAAACACATATATTTCACCGCGTAGGTACTAGACATATGTTAGAATTTACGGGACTTGATTCTGACATACGGAGACTGAGTTATCGCCCAGTTTGCAAAACTTGCCAACACATAGGGAAAAAGTCGAAAAAGAGCCAAAACCCACATCGTCCGTTCGGACGCCACACAAACACACACATAGCACTGCGTAGGTATTAGACACATATTAGAACTTATGGGACACGATTCTGACATACGAAGACCGAGTTATCGCCCAGTTTGCAAAACTCGCCAACACTTAGGCAAAAAACCGAAAAAGATCCCAAAACCCGCATTATCCGTCCGAACGCCACACAAACACACATAGTACTGCGTAGGTATTAGACATATATTAGAACTTACGAGACTCGATTCCGATATACGGAGACCGAGTTATCGCCTAGTTTGCAAAACTCGCCAACACTTGGGCAAAAAGCCAAAAAAGAGCCTAAAACCCGCATCGTCTGTCCGGACGCCACGCAAACACACACATAGCACCGCGTTGGGATTAGACACATATTAGAACATACGGAACTCGATTTTGACATACAGAGACCGAGTTATCGCCCAATTTGCAAAATTCTGCAACACTTGGGGAAAAAGCCGAAAATGAGCCCAAAACACGCATCGTCTGTCCAGACACCACCAAATACATATATAGCACCGCATAGGTATTTGACATGCGTTAAAACTTACGGAACTCGATTCTGACATAGGGAGACCGAGTTTTCGCCTAGTTTGCAAAACTCGCCAACACTTAGGCAAAAAGCCAAAAAACAGCCCAAAACCCGCATCGTCCGTCCGGACGCCACACAAACACACAAATTGCACCACATAGGTATTAGACACGTGCTAGAAATTACGGGACTCGATTCGGAAATATGGAGACCGAGTTATCGCCCAGTTTGCAAAACTCGCCGACACTTAGGTAAAAAGTCGAAAAAGAGCCCAAAACCCGCATCGTTCATCCGGACATCACGCAAACACACACATAGAACCGCATAGGTATTAAACACGCGTTAGAACTTACGGGACTCGATTCTGACATACGATGACCGAGTTATCGCCCAGTTTGCAAAACTCCCCAACACTTAGGCAAAAAACTGAAAAAGAGCCGAAAACCTACATCCGGATGCCACGTAAACACATACATAGCACCGCGTATGAACTAGACATGCGTTAGAACTTACGGGGACTCGATTCCGACATACGGAGACCTAGTTATCGTCCAGTTTGCAAAACTCACCAACACTTAGGGAAAAAGCTGAAAAGAGCCCAAAACCCGCATCGTCCGTCCGGACGCCACGCAAACACACACATAACACCGCGTAGGTATTAGACACGCATTAGAACTTTCGGGACTCAATTCTGAATTTCGGAGACCGAGTTATCGCCCAGTTTGCAAAATTCGCCAACACTATCGCATAAAACCGAAAAAAAGTCCAAAACCTGCATCGTCCGTCCGGATGACATTCAAACACACAAATAGCACTGTGTAGGTATTAGACACGCGTTAGAACTTACGGGACTCGATTCTGACATACGGAGACCGAGTTATCGCCCAGTTTGCAAAACTCGCCAACACTTAGGCAAAAAGCTGAAAAGAGCCCAAAACCCTCATCGTCCGTTCAGACACCACGCAAACAAACACATAGCACCGTGTAGGTATTAGACACGCATTAGAACTTACGGGACTCGATTCCGACATTCGGAGACCGAGTTATCGCCTAGTTTGTAAAACTCGCCAACACTTAGGCAAAAAGCCGAAAAAGGCCCAAAACCCTCATCGTCCGTTCGGACACCACGCAAACAAACCCATAGCATCGTGTAGGTATTAGACACACATTAAAACTTACGGGACTCGATTCTGACATACGGGGACCGAGTTATTGATCAGTTTGCAAAACTCGCCAACACTTAGGCAAAAATACAAAAAAGAGCCCAAAACCCGTATCGTCGGTCTGGATGCCACGCAAACACACACATAGTACTGCGTAGGTATAAAACACGTGTTAAAACTTACAGGACTCGATTCTGACATACGGAGATCGAGTTATCGCCCAGTTTGCAAAACTCGCCAACACTTAGGCAAAAAGTCGAAAAAGAGCCCAAAACCCGTATCGTCCGTCCGGACCCATACAAACACACACATAGCACTTCGTAGGTATTAGACACGCGTTAAAACTTACGTGACTCGATTCTGACATACGGAGACCGAGTTATCGCCCAGTTTGCAAAATTAGCCAACATTTAGGCAAAAAGCTGAAAAAAAGCCCAAAGCACGCATCGTCTGTCCAGACACCACGCAAACACATACATAGCACTGTGTAGGTATTAGACACGTGTTAAATCTTACGGGACTCGATTCTGACATACGGTGATCGAGTTATCGCCTAGTTTGCAAAACTCTCCAACACTTAGGCAAAAAGCCGAAAAAGAGCCCAAAACCCGTAACGTCCGTCCAGACGCCATGCAAACACACACATAACACCGCGTAGGTATTAGACACGCGTCAGAACTTACGAGACTCGATTCTAACATACGAAGACCGAGTTATCGCCCAGTTTGCAAAACTCGCAAACACACACATAGCACCAAGTAGGTATTAGACTCGTGTTAAAATTTACGGGACTCGATTCCGTCATACGGACACCGAGTTATCGCCTAGTTTGTAAAACTCGTCGACACTTAGGCAAAAAGTAGAAAATGAGCCCAAAACCCGCATCATTTGTCCGGATGCCACGCAAACACACACATAGCACCGCATAGGTATTAGACAAACGTTAGAATTTATGGGACTCGGTTATGACATACGAAGACCGAGTTATCGCCAAGTTTGCAAAACTTGCCAACACTTAGGCAAAAACTTGAAAAAGATCCCAAAACCTGCATCGTCCGTTCGGACGTCACGAAAACACATACATTTCACCGCGTAGGTACTAGACATACATTAGAATTTACGGGACTTGATTCCGACATACGGAGACCGAGTTATCGCCCAGTTTGCAAAACTCGCCAACACATAGGGAAAAAGCCGAAAAAGAGCCAAAACCCGCATCGTCTGTTCGGACGCCACACAAACACACACATAGCACCGCGTAGGTATTAGACACGTGTCAGAACTTACGGGACACGATTCTGACATACGAAGACCGAGTTATCGCCCAGTTTGCAAAACTCGCCAACACTTAGGCAAAAAACCGAAAAAGAGCCCAAAACTCGCATTGTCCGTCCGAACGCCACACAAACACACACATAGTTCCAAGTAGGTATTAGACACATATTAGAACTTACGAGACTCGATTCCGATATACAGAGACCGAGTTATCGCCTAGTTTATAAAACTCGCCAACACTTGGGCAAAAAGCCAAAAAAGAGCCCAAAACCCGCATCGTCTGTCCGGACGCCACGCAAACACACACATAGCACCGCGTCGGTATTAGACACACATTAGAACTTACGGGACTCGATTTTGACATACGGAGACCGAGTTATCGCCCAGTTTGCAAAACTCGGCAACACTTGGGGAAAAAACCGAAAATGAGTCCAAAACACGCATCGTCTGTCCGGACACCACCAAACATATACATAGCACCGCATAGGTATTAGACACGCGTTAAAACTTACGGGACTCGATTCTGACATACGGAGACCGAGTTTTCCCCTAGTTTGCAAAACTCGCCAACACCTAGGCCAAAAGCCAAAAAAGAGCCCAAAACCAGCATCGTCCGTCTGAACGCCACGTAAACATACAAATTGCACCACATAGGTATTAGACACGTGCTAGAAATTACGGGACTCGATTCTGAAATATGGAGACCGAGTTATCGCCCAGTTTGCAAAACTCGCCCACACTGAGGTAAAAAGCCGAAAAATAGCCCAAAACCCGCATCGTTCGTCCGGACACCACGCAAATACACACATTGCACCGTATAGGTATTAGACACGTGTTAGAACTTACGGGACTCGATTCTGACATACGAAGACCGAGTTATCGCCCAGTTTGCAAAACTCCCCAACACTTAGGCAAAAAATCGAAAAAGAGCCCAAAACCTACATCCGGATGCCACGCAAACACATACATAGCACCGCGTATGAACTAGACATGCGTTAGAACTTACGGGACTCGATTCCAACATACGGAGACCTAGTTATCGCCCAGTTTGCAAAACTCGCCAACACTTAGGGAAAAAGCCGAAAAGAGCCCAAAACCCGCATCGTCAGTCCGGATGCCACGCAAACACACACATAGTACCGCGTAGGTATTAGACACGTATTAGAACTTTCAGGACTCAATTCTGAAATTCGGAGACCGAGTTATCGCCCAGTTTGCAAAATTCGCTAACACTTAGGCATAAAACCGAAAAAAAGTCCAAAACCTGCATCGTCCGTCCGGACGCCATTCAAACACACATATAGCAGTGTGTAGGTATTAGACACGTGTTAGAACTTACGGGGCTCGATTCCGACATACAGAGACCGAGTTATCGCCCAGTTTGTAAAACTCGACAACACTTAGGCAAAAAGCCGAAAAAAGCCCAAAACCCTCATCGTCCATCCGGACACCACGCAAACACACACATAGCACCGTGTAGGTATTAGACACGCATTAGAACTTACGGGACTCGATTCCAACATTCGGAGACCGAGTTATCGCCTAGTTTGCAAAACTCTCCAATACTTAGCCATAAAACCGAAAAAAAGCCCAAAACCCATATCGCCCATCCAGACACCACACAAACACACACATAGCACCGCGTAGGTATTAGACATGCGTTAGAACTTACGGGACTTGATTCTGATATACGAAGACTGAGTTATCGCCTAGTTTGCAAACTCGCCAACACTTAGACAAAAAGTCAAAAAAAAGCCCAAAACCCGCATCGTCCGTTCGGACACCACGCAAACACACACATAGCACTGTGTAGGTATTAGACACGCGTTAGAACTTACGGGAATCGATTCTGAAATACGAAAACTGAGTTATCGCCCAGTTTACAAAACTCGCCAACACTTAGGTAAAAAGCCGAAAAAGAGCCTAAAACCCGCATCGTCCGTCCGTACGCCACTCAAACACACACATAGCACCGCGTAGGTATTAGACACGCGTTAGAACATATGGGACTCGATTCTGACATACGAAGATCGAGTTATTGCCTAGTTTGTAAAACTCGCCAACACTTGGACAAAAAGCCAAAAAAGAGCCCAAAACCCACATCGTCCGTTCGGACGCCACGCAAACACACATATAGCACCGCGTAGGTATTAGACACGCGTTAGAACTTATGTGACTCGATTCCGACATACGGAGACCGAGTTATCGCCCAATTTGCAAAACTCGTCAACAGTTAAGGCAAAAAACTGAAAAAGAGTCCAAAACCCATATCGTCCGTCCAGACGCCATGAAAACACACACATAGCACCGCGTAGGTATTAGACACGTATTAGAACTTACGGGACCCAATTCTGACATACGGATACCGAATTATCGCCTAGTTTGCAAAACTCGCCAACACTTGGGCAAAAAGCCGAAAAAGAGCCCAAAACCCGTGTCGTCCGTCCGGATGCCACGCAAACACACAAATAGTACCGCATCAGTATTAGACACACATTAGACTTACGTGACTCGATTTCGACGTACGGAGGCCGAGTTATCGCCCAGTTTGTAAAACTCGCCAACACTTAGGCAAAATGTCAAAAAAGAGCCCAAAATCCGCATCGTCCATCCGGATGCCACACAAACACACACATAGCACCGCGTAGGTATTATACACGCGTTAGAATTACAGGACTCGATTCTGACATACGGAGACCGAGTTATCGCCTAATTTGCAAAACTCACCAATACTTAGGTAAAAAGTCGAAAAAGAGCCCAAAACCCGCATCTTTCGTTCGGACGCCACGCAAACACACACATAGAACTGAGAAGGTATTAGACACTCGTTAGAACTTACGGGACTCGATTCTGACATACGGAGACCGAATTATCGCCCAGTTTGCAAAACTCGGCAATACTTGAGGAAAAAGCCGAAAATGAGTCCAAAACACGCATCATCTGTTTGGACGCCACGCAAACACATACATAGCACCGCGTAGGTATTAGACACGCGTTAAAACTTATGGGATTCAATTCTGACATACGGAGACCGAGTTATCGCCTAGTTTGCAAAACTCGCCAACACTTAGGCAAAAAGCCAAAAAAAGCCCAAAACCAGCATCGTCCGTCCGGATGCCACGCAAACACACACATAGCACCACGTAGGTATTAGACACACGTTAGAATTTATGGGACTCGATTCCGACATACGGAGACCGAGTTTTCTCCCAGTTTACAAAACTCGCCGACACTTAGTCAAAAAGCCGAAAAAAGCCCAAAACCCGAATTGTTCATCTGGACGCCACGCAAACACATACATAGCACCGTGTAGGTATTAGACATGCGTTAAAACATATGGGACTCTATTCTGACATACAAGGACCGAGTTATCGCCCAGTTTGCAAAACTCGCCAACACTTAGGCAAAAAATCGAAATAGAGCCCAAAACCTACATCGTCCGTCCAGACGCCACACAAACACATACATAGAACCGCGTAGGTACTAGACATGCGTTAGAACTTATAGGACTTGATTCCGATATACGAAGACCCAGTTATCGCCAAGTTTGCAAAACTCGCCGACACTTAGGCAAAAAGTCGAAAAAGTGCCCAAAACCAGCATCGTCCTTTCAGACGCCACGGAAACACACACATAGAAACGCATAGGTATTAGACACGTGTTAGATTTTACGGGACTCGATTCTGACATACGAAGACCGAGTTATCGCCCAGTTTGCAAAACTCGCCAATAGTTACGTAAAAAACTAAAAAAGAGCCCAAAACCTGTATCATCCGTCCGGACGCCATGCAAACACACACATAGCACTGCGTAGGTATTAGACACGCTTTAGAATTTACGGGACTCGATTCCGACACACGGAGACCGAGTTATCGCCCAGTTTGCAAAACTCGCTAACACTTGGGTAAATAGCCAAAAAAGAGCCCAAAATCCGTATCGTCTGTCTAGATGCCACGCAAACACACACAAAGCATCGTGTAGGTATTAGACACACATTAAAACTTACGAGACTCGATTCTGACATACGGAGACCGAGTTATTGCCCAGTTTGTAAAACTTGCCAACACTTAGGCAAAAAATTTTAAAAAAACCCAAAACCCATATCGTCCGTCCGGATGCCACACAAACAGACACATTGCACCGCGTAGGTATTAGACACGCGTTAGAACTTACCCGACTTGATTCCGATTTACGAAGACCGAGTTATCGCCTAGTTTGCAAAACTCGCCAACATTTAGGCAAAAGTCAAAAAAGAGCCCAAAAACCGCATAGTCCATCCGGACACCACGCAAACATACACATATCACTGCGTAGAACTTATGGGACTCGATTCCGACATACGGAGATCGAGTTATCACCCAGTTTACAAAACTCACCAACACTTAGGCAAAAAGCCGAAAAAGAGCCCAAAACCCGCATCGTCCGTCCGGATGCCACGCAAACACTCACATATCAGCGCGTAGGTATTAGACACGCGTTAGAACTTACGGGACTCGATTCCGACATACGGAGACAGAGTTATCGCCAGTTTACAAAATTCGCCAACACTTAGGCAAAACTGAAAAAGAGGCCAAAACCCGCATCTTCGGTCCAGACGCCACGCAAACACACACATAGAACCACGTAGGTATTAGACACGCGTTAGAATTTACGGGACTCGATTCCGACATACGGAGACTGATTTATCGCCCAGTGTACAAAACTCGCAGACACTTAGGTAAAAAGACAAAAAAGAGCCCAAAACCCGCATCGTTCATCCGGACACGACGGAAACACACACATAGCACCACGTAGGTATTATACACGCGTTAGAACTTCTGGGACTCGATTCTGACATACGAAGAACAAGTTATCGCCCATTTTACAAAACTCGCCAACACTTTGGCAAAAAATCAAAAAAGAGGCCAAAACCTGCATCGTTCGTTCGAATGCCACGCAAACACATACATTGCACCGCGTAGGGACTAGACATGCGTTAGAACTTACGGGACTTGATTCCGATATACGGAGATCGAGTTAACGCCCATTTTGCAAAACTCGCCAACACTTATGCAAAAGCTGAAAAAGAGCCCAAAACCAGCATCGTCCGTCCGGACGCTATGTAAACACACACATAGCACCGCGTAGGTATTAGACACATGTTAGAAGTTATGAGACTCGATTCTGACATACGGAGACCGAGTTATCGCCCAGTTTGCAAAACTCGGCAACACTTGAAGAAAAAGCCGAAAAAGAGCCCAAAATCCGAATCGTCTGTCCGGATGCCACGCAAACACACACATATCACCGCGTAGGTATTAGACACGCGTTAGAACTTACGGGACTCGATTTCGACATACGGAGACGGAGTTATCGCCTAGTTTGCAAAACTCGCCAACACTTAGGCAAAAAGCCGAAAAAAGCCCAAAATAATTATCGTCTCTCCGGACGCCACGCAAACACACACATAGCCCCACGTAGGTATTAGACACGCGTTATAATTTACGGGACTCGATTCTGACATACGGAGACCGAGTTTTCGTCCAGTTTGCAAAACTCGCCGACACTTAGTTAAAAAGCCGAAAAAAAGCCCAAAACCCGAAGGTTCGTCTGGACGCCATGCAAACACATACATAGCACCGCGTAGGTATTAGATATGCGTTAAAACATATGGGACTCGATTCTGACATACAAGGACCGAGTTATCGCCCAGTTTGCAAAACTCGCCAACACTTAGGCAAAAAATCGAAACAGAGCCCAAAATCTATAACGTCCGTCCGGACGCCACACAAACACATACATAGAACCGCGTAGGTACTAGACATGCGTTAGAACTTATGGGACTTGATACTGATATTCGGAGACCGAGTTATCGCCCAGTTTGCAAAACTCGCCAACACTTAGGCAAAAAACCAAAAAAGAGCCCAAAACTAACGTTGTCCTTTCGGACGCCACGCAAACACACACATAGAAACGCATAGGTATTCGACACGTGTTAGAATTTATGGGACTCGATTCTGACATACGAAGACCGAGTTATCGCCCATTTTGCAAAACACGCCAATACTTAGGTAAAAAATTAAAAAAGAGCCCAAAACCTGTATCATCCGTCCGGATGCCATGCAAACACACACATAGCACTGCGTAGGTATTAGACACGTTTTAGAATTTACGGGACTCGATTCCGTCATACGGAGACCGAGTTATCGCCCAGTTTGCAAAACTCGCCAACACTTGGGCAAAAAGCAAAAAAAGAGCCCAAAATCCGAATCGTCTGTCCGGATGCCACACAAACACACACAAAGCACCGTGTAGGTATTAGACACGCATTAGAACTTACGGGACTCGAATCCGACATACGAAGACCGAGTTATTGCCCAGTTTGCAAAACTCGCCAACACTTAGGTAAAAAATTTAAAAAAAGCCCAAAACCCATATCGTCCGTCCGGATGCCACACAAACACACACATTGCACCGCGTAGGTATTAGACACGCGTTAGAACTTACCGGACTTGATTTCGATATACGAAGACCGAGTTATCGCCTAGTTTGCAAAACTCGCCAACATTTAGGCAAAAAGTTGAAAAAGAGCCCAAAACCCGCATAGTCGGTCCGTACACCACGCAAACATACACATATCACCGCGTAGAACTTATGGGACTCGATTCCGACATACGGAGATCGAGTTATCACCCAGTTTGTAAAACTCACCAACACTTAGGTAAAAAGCCGAAAAAGAGTCCAAAACCCGCATCGTCCGTCCGGATGCCACACAAACACACACATATCACCGCGTAGGTATTAGACACGCGTTAGAACTTACGGGACTCGATTTCAACATACGGAGACGGAGTTATCGCCCAGTTTACAAAATTCGCCAACAGTTTAGGTAAAACCGAAAAAGAGGCCAAAAACCACATCGTCGGTCCAGACGCCACGCAAACACACACATAGAACCACGTAGGTATTAGACACGTGATAAAATTTACGTGACTCGATTCCGACATACGGAGACTGAGTTATCGCCCAGTTTGTAAAACTCGCCGACACTTAGGCAAAAAGCCAAAAAAGAGCCCAAAACCCGCGTCGTCCTTCCAGACGCCACGCAAATACACACATAACACCGGATAGGTATTAGACACGTGTTAGAACTTACGGGACACGATTCTGACATACGAAAACTGAGTTATCGCCCAGTTTGTAAAACTCGCCAACACTTAGGCAAAAAACAAAAAAAAGAGTCCAAAACTTGCATCATCCGTCCAGACGCCATGCAAACACACACATATCACTGCGTAGGTATTAGACACGCGTTAGAACTTATGAGACTCGATTCCGATATACGAAGACCGAGTTGTCGCCCAGTTTACAAAACTCGCCAACACTTAGGCAAAAAGCCGAAAAAGAGCCCAAAACCCGTATCGTCTCTCCGGACGCCACGCAAACACACACATAGCACCGTGTAGGTATTAGACACGCATTAGAACTTACGGGACTCGATTCTAACATACGGAGACTGAGTTATCGCCCAATTTGCAAAACTCGGCAACACTTAGGCAAATAACTTAAAAAAAACCCAAAACCCGCATCGTCCGTCCGGATGCCATGAAAACACACACATAGCACCGCGTAGGTGTTAGACACGCGTTAGAACTTACAGGACTCGATTCTGACATACGAAGACTGAGTTCGACATACGGAGACTGAATTATCGCCCAGTTTACAAAATTCACCAACACTTAGGCAAAAAGCCGAAAAATAGCCCAAACCCCGCATCGTCTGTCCTGATGCCACACAAACAAAGACATAGCACCGCGTAGGTATTAGACACGCGTTAGAACTTACGGGACTCGATTCTAATATAAGGAGACCGAGTTTTTGCCCAGTTTATAAAACTCGCAAACATTTAAGGCAAAAAACCGAAAAAGAGCCCAAAACTCGTATCGTCTGTCCAGACGCCATGCAATCACACACATAGCACTGCGTAGGTATTACACACGCATTAGAACTTACGGGTCTCAATTCTGACATACAGAGACCGAGTTATTGCCCAGTTTGCTAAACTCGCCAAAACTTAGGCAAAAAATCAAAAAAGAGCCCAAAACCTGCATCGTCCGTCCGGACACCACGCAAACACACATAGTACCGCGTAGGTATTAGACACGTGTTAGAACTTACGGGACTCGATTCCAACATCCGGAGACCGAGTTATCGCCTAGTTTGTAAAATTCACCAACACTTAGGTAAAAAGCTGAAAAAGAGCCCAAAACCCGCATCGTAAGGCCGGATGCCACGCAAATACACACATAGCATCGCGTAGGTATTAGACACGCGTTAGAAGTTACGGGACTCTATTCTAACATAAGGAGACTTAGTAATTGCCTAGTTTGCAAAACTCGCCAACACTTAGTAAAAAAGCCGAAAAATAGCCCAAAACCCGCATCGTCGGTCCGGACGCCACACAAACACACACATAGCACCACGTAGGTATTAGACACGCGTTAGAATTTACGGGACTCGATTCCGATATACGGAGACTGAGTTATTGTCCAATTTACAAAACTCGCCGATACTTAGGCAAAAAGCAGAAAAAGAGCCCAAAACCAGCATCGTTCGTCCGGACGCCACGCAAACACACACATAGCACTTCGTAGGTATTAGATACGCGTTATAATGTACAGTACTCGATTCTGACATACGAAGACCGAGTTATCGTCCAATTTGTAAAACTCGCCAACACTTTGGCAAAAAATTGAAAAAGAGCCCAAAACCTGTATCGTCCGTCCGGACGCCATGCAAACACATACACCGCGTAGGGACTAGACATGCGTTAGAACTTACGGGACTTGATTCTGATATACGGAGACCGAGTTATCGCCCAGTTTGCAAAACTCGCCAACACTTATGCAAAAAGCCGAAAAAGAGCCCAAAACCAGCATCGTCCGTCCGGACGCCACACAAACACACACATAGCACCACGTAGATATTAGACACGTGTTAAAACTTTGGGACTCGATTCTGTCATACAAAGACTGAGTTATTGCCCAGTTTGCAAAACTCGCCAACACTTAGGTAAAAAACTGAAGAAGAGCCCAAAACCTGCATCGTCCGTCCGGACGCCATGTAAACACACACATAGCACTGTGCAGGTATTAGACACGCGTTAGAACTTACGGGACTCGATTATGACATACGGAGACCGAGTTATCGCCCAGTTTGTAAAACTCGCCCACACTTAGGCAAAAAGCTAAAAAAGAGCCCAAAACCCGCATCGTCCGTCCGGACGCCATGCAAACATACACAGAGCACCGTGTAGGTATTAGACATGCATTAGAACTTACTGGACTAGATTTCGATATACGAAGACCAAGTTATCGCCCAATTTTCAAAACTCGCCAACACTTAGGCAAAAAGTCGAAAAAGAGCCCAAAACCTGCATCTTCTATCCGGACACCACGTAAACACACACATAGCATCGCGCATGTATTAAACACATATTAGAACTTAAGAGACTCGATTCCGACCTACGAAGATCGAGTTATCGCCCAGTTTGCAAAACTCGCCAACCCTTGGGTAAAACGCCGAAAAAGAGCCCAAAACCTGCATCGTCCGTCCGGATTCCACGCAAACACATACATAGCACCACGTAGGTATTAGACACGCGTTAAAACTTACGGGACTTAATTTTGACATACGGAGACCGAGTTATCGCCTTATTCGTAAAACTCGCCAACACTTGGGCAAAAATCTGAAAAAGAGCCTGAAACCCGCATCGTACGTCCGGACGCCACACAAACATACACATAGCACAGCGTAGGTATTAGACACGCGTTAGAACTTACGGGACTCGATTCTGACATACGAAGACTGAGTTATCGCCCCGTTTATAAAACTCGCCAACACTTAGGCAAAAAGCCGAATAAGAGCTTAAAACCCGCATCGTCCGTCCGGATGCCACGCAAAGACACACATAGCACCGCGTAGGTATTAGACACGCTTTAGAACTTACGGGACTCGATTCTGACATACGGAGACCGAGTTATCGCCCCGTTTACAAAACTCGCAAATATTTAAGGCAAAAAACCGAAAAAGAGCCCAAAACCCGTATCGTCCGTCCAGACGCCATGCAAACATACACATAGCACTGCGTAGGTATTACACACGCGTTAGAACTTACGGAACTCAATTCCGACATACGGAGACCGAGTTATCGCTTAGTTTACTAAACTCTCCAAAATATAGGCAAAAAATCGAAAAAGAGCCCCCAAAACCTGCATCGTCCGTCCGGACACCACGCAAATACACATAGTACCGCGTAGGTATTAGACACGCGTTAGAATTTATGGGACTCAATTCCGACATACGGAGACCGAGTTATCGCCCAGTTTGCAAAACTCGCCAACATTAGGCAATAAGCTGAGAAAGAGCCCAAAACCCGCATCGTAAGGCCGGACGCCACGCAAACACACACATAGCACCACGTAGGTATTAGACACGCGTTATAACTTACGAGACTCGATTCCGACATATGGAGACTGAGTTATCGCCTAGTTTGCAAAATTCGCCAACACTTAGGCAAAAAACTGAAAAAGAGCCCAAATCCTGCATCGTTCGTCCGGACGCCACGCAAACACACACATAGCACCGCGTAGGTATTAGACACGCGTTAGAACTTACGGGACTCGATTCTAACATATGAAGACCGAGTTATCGCCCAGTTTGCAAAACTCGCCAACACTTTGGCAAAAAACCGAAAAAGAGCCCAAAACCTGCATCGTCCGTCCGGACGCCACGTAAACACATATATTGCACCGTGTAGGGATTAGACATACGTTAGAACTTACGGGACATGATTCCGATATACGGAGACTGAGTTATCGCCCAGTTTGTAAAACTCGCTAACACTTATGCAAAAAGCCAAAAAAGAGCCCAAAACCAGCATCGTCAGTCCGAATGCGACGCAAACACACACATAGCACCGCGAAGGTATTAGACACGTGTTAAAACTTATGAGACTCGATTCTGACATATGAAGACCGAGTTATCGCCCAGTTTGCAAAACTCGTCAACACTTAGGCAAAAAAATGAAAAAGAGCCCAAAACCTGCATCGTCCGTCCGGACGCCATGTAAACACACACAAAGCACTGTGTAGGTAGTAGACACGCGTTAGAACTTACGGGACTCAATTCCGACATACGGAGACCGAGTTATCGCCCAGTTTGCTAAACTCTCCAAAACATAGGCAAAAAATTGAAAAAGAGCCCCCAAAACCTGCATCGTCCGTCCGGACATCACGCAAACACACATAGTAACACGTAGGTATTAGACATGCGTTAGAACTTACGGGACTCAATTCTGACATACGGAGACCGAGTTATCGCCTAGTTTGCAAAACTCGCCAACATTAGGCAAAAATCAGAAAAAGAGCCCAAAACCCGCAACGTAAGGGCGGACGCCACGCAAACACACACATAGCACCGCGTAGGTATTAGACACATGTTAGAACTTACGGGACTCAATTCCGACATATGGAGACTGAGTTATCGCCTAGTTTGCAAAACTAGCCAACACTTAGGCAAAAAGCCAAAAAAGAGCCCAAAACCCGCATCGTTTATCCGGACGCCACGCAAACACATACATTGCACCGCGTAGGGACTAGACATGCGTTAGAACTTACGGGACTTGATTCCAATTTACGGAGACCGAGTTATCGCCCAGTTTGCAAAACTCGCCAACACTTATGCAAAAATGAGAAAAAGGGCGCAAAACTAGCATCGTCCGTCCGGACGCCACACAAACCCATACATAGCACCGCGTAGGTATTAGACACGTGTTAGAACTTATGGGACTCGATTCTGACATACGAAGACTGAGTTATCACCCAGTTTGAAAAACTCGCCAACACTTAGGCAAAATATTGAAAAAGAGCCCAAAACCCGCATCGTCCATTCGGATGCCACGCAAACACACACATAGAATCGTGTAGGTATTAGACATGCATTAGAACTTATGGGACTTGATTCCAACATTTAGGGAACGAGTTATCGTCCAGTTTGTAAAATTCGCCAACACTTAGTCATAAAACCGAAAAATACACAAAACCCATATCGTCCGTCCAGACGCCACACAAACACATACATAGCACTGCGTAGGTATTAGACATGCGTTAGAACTTATGGGACTTGATTCTGATATACGAAGACCGAGTTATAGCCCAGTTTGCAAAACTCGCCAACACTTAGGCAAAAAGTCGAAAAAGAGACCAAAACCAGCATCGTCCGTCCGGAAACCACGCAAACACACACATAGCACCGCGTAGGTATTAGACACACATTAGAACTTATGGGACTCGATTCTGACATACGGAGACCGAGTTATCGCCCAGTTTGCAAAACTCGCCAACACTTAGGCAAAACGCCGAAAAAGAGCCCAAAACCTACATCGTCCGTCCGGATGCCACGCAAACATACACATAGCACCGCGTAGGTATTAGACACGCGTTATAACTTACGGGACTCGATTCTGACATACGGAGACTTAGTTATCGCCCAGTTTGTAAAACTCGCCAACACTTGGGCAAAAAGCCAAAAAAGAGCCCAAAACCCGCATCGTTCGTCCGGATGCCACGCAAACATACCCATAGCACAGCGTAGGTATTAGACACGCGTTAGAACTTATGGGACTCGATTCCGACATACGAAGACTGAGTTATCGCCCAGTTTACAAAACTCGCCAACACTTAGGCAAAAAGGCGAAAAAGAGCCCAAAACCCGCATCGTCTGTCCGGATGCCACACAAACACACATATAGCACCGCGTAGGTATTAGACACGCGTTAGAATTTACGGGACTCGATTCCGACATACGGAGACGGAGTTATCGCCCTGTTTGCAAAACTCGCAAACACTTAAGGCAAAAAACCGAAAAAGAGCCCAAACTCGTATCGTCCGTCCAGACGCCATGCAAACACACACATAGCACTGCGTAGGTTTTACAAATGCGTTAGAACTTACGGGACTCAATTCTGACATACGGAGACCGAGTTATCGCCCAGTTTGCAAAACTCGCCAACACTTAGGCAAAAAATCGAAAAAGAGCCCAAAACCTACATCGTCCGTCCGGACGCCACACAAACACACATAGTACCGCGTACATATTAGACACGCGTTAAAACTTATGGGACTCGATTCTGACATACGGAGACCGAGTTATCGCCTAGTTTGCAAAACTCGCCAACACTTAGGTAAATGCTGAAAAGAGCCCAAAACCCGAATCGTCAGTCAGGACGCTATGCAAACACACACATAGCATTGCGTAGGAATTAGACACGCGTTAAAACTTACAGGACTCGATTCTGACATACGGAGACCGAGTTATCGCCCAGTTTGCAAAACTCGCCAACACTTAGGCAAAAAGCCAAAAAAGTGCCCAAAACCCGTATCGTCTGTCCGAACGCCACGCAAACATACACATAACACCGTGTAGGTATTAGACACGCATTAGAACTTACGGGACTCCATTCCGACATACAGAGACTGAGTTATCGTTCAGTTTGCAAAACTCGCCAACACTTAGGCAAAAAACTTAAAAAAAGCCCAAAACCCATATCGTCCTTCCGGATGCCACACAAATACACACATAGCACCGCGTAGGTATTAGACACGCGTTAGAACTTCTCGAACTTGATTCCGATATACGAAGACCGAGTTATCGCCCAGTTTGTAAAACTCGCCAATATTTAGGCAAAAAGTCGAAAAAGAGCCCAAAACCCGTATAGTCTGTCCGAACACCACGCAAACATACACATATCACCGCGTAGATATTAGACACACATTAGAACTTATGGGACTCGATTCCGACATACGGTGACCGAGTTATCACCCAGTTTACAAAACTCACCAACACTTAGGCAAAACTGGAAAAGAGCTGAAAACCCGCATCGTCCGTCCGGATGCCACACAAACACACACATAGCACCACGTAGGTATTAGACACGCGTTACAACTTACGGGACTCGATTCTGACATACGGAGACTAAGTTATCGCCCAGTTTATAAAATTCGTCAACACTTAGGCAAAAAGCCAAAAAAGAGCCCAAAACTCGCATCGTCCGTCCAGATGCCATGCAAACACACACATAGCACCGCGTAGATATTAGACACGCGTTAGAACTTACGGGACTTGATTCCAACACACGGAGACCGAGTTATCGTCCAGTTTGCAAAACTAGCAAACACTTTAGGCAAAAAACTGAAAAAGAGCCCAAAACCCGTATCGTCCGTCCAGATGCCATGCAAATACACACATAGCACTGCGTAGGTATTACACACGCGTTAGAACTTACGGGTCTCAATTCTGACATACGGAGACCGAGTTATCGACCAGTATGCTAAACTCGCCAAAACTTAGGCAAAAAATCGAAAAAGAGCCCAAAACCTACATCGTTCATCCGGACGCCACGTAAACACACATAGTACAGCGTAGGTATTAGACACGCGCTAGAACTTATGGGACTCAATTCCGATATACGGAGATCGAGTTATTGACTAGTTTGCAAAACTCGCCAACACTTAGGTAAAAAGCTAAAAAAGAGCCAAAAACCCGCATCGTAAGGCCGAACGCCACGCAAACACTCACATAGCACCGCGTAGGTATTAGACACGCGTTAGAACTTACGGGACTCGATTCCGACATATGGAGACTGAGTTATCGCCTAGTTTGCAAAACTCGCCAACACTTAAAGAAAAAGCCAAAAAAGAGCCCAAAACCCGCATCGTTCATCCGGACGCCACGCAAACACACACATAGCACCGCGTATGTATTAGACACATGTTAGAACTTACAGGACTCGATTCTGACATACGAAGACCGAGTTATCGCCCAGTTTGCAAAACTCGACAACACTTTGACAAAAAACTTAAAAAGAGCCCAAAACCAGGATCGTCCGTCCGGACGCCACACAAACACATACATTGCACCGCGTAGAGACTAGACATGCATTAGAATTTACGGGACTTGATTCCGATATACGGGGACCGAGTTATCGTCCAGTTTGCAAAACTCGCCAACACTTATGCAAAAAGCCAAAAAGAGCCCAAAACCAGCATCTTCCGTTCGGACGCCACGCGAACACACACATAGCACCATGTAGGTACTAGACACGTGTTAAAACTTATGGGACTCGATTCTGACATACAAAGACCGAGTTATCACCCAGTTTGCAAAACTCGCCAACACTTAGGCAAAAAAAAGAAAAAGAGCCCAAAACCTGCATCGTCTGTCCGGATGCCATGTAAACACACATAGTACTGTGTAGGTATTAGACACACTTTAGAACTTACGGGACTCAATTCTGACATACGGAGACCGAGTTATCGTCCAGTTTGCAAAACTCGCCAACACTTAGGCAAAAAGCTGAAAAAGAGCCCAAAACCCGCATCGTCCGTCCGGACACCACATAAACACACACATAGCACCGTGTAGGTATTAGAGACGCATTAGAACTTACGGGAATCGATTCCAACATTCGGAGAAGGAGTTATCGCCCAGTTTGCAAAACTCACCAACACTTAGGCATAAAACCGTAAAAGCCCAAAACCCATATCATCCGTCCGGATGCCACAAAAACACACACATAGCACAACATTGGTATTAGACACGCGTTAGAACTTACGGGACTTGATTCTGATATACGAAGACTGATTTATCGCCTGGTTTCCAAAACTCGCCAATACTTAGGCAAAAAGTCGAAAAAGAGCCCAAAACCCGCATCGTCCATCCGGACACCACGCAAATACTCATATAGCACCGCGTAGGTATTAAACACATATTATAACTTACGAGACTCGATTCCGACATACGAAGATCGAGTTATCGCCCAGTTTAAAAAACTCGCCAATACTTAGGTAAAACGCCGAAAAAGAGCCCAAAAACTGCATCTTCCGTCCGGATGCCACGCAAACATACATATAGCACCGCGTTGGTATTAGACACGCGTTAGAACTTACGGGACTCGATTATGACATACGGAGATCGAGTTATCGCCTAGTTTGTAAAACTCGCTAACACTTGGGCAAAAAGTCAAAAAAGAGCCCAAAACCAGCATCGTCCGTCCCGACGCTATGCAAACATACACATAGCACAGCGTAGGTATTAGACACGCGTTAGAACTTATGGGACTCGATTCTGACATAGGAAGACTGAGTTATCACCCAGTTTAAAAAACTCGCCAACACTTAGGCAAAAAGCCAAAAAAGAGCCCAGAACTCGCATCATTCGTCTGGACGCCATGCAAACACACACATAGCACCGCGTATGTATTAGACACGCGTTAGAACATACGGGACTCGATTCTCACATACGAAGACCGAGTTATCGCCCAGTTTGCAAAACTCGCCAACACTTTGGCAAAAAACCGAAAAAGAACCCAAACCTGCATCGTCCGTCCGGACGCCACGCAAACACATACACTGCACTGCGTAGAGACTAGACATGCGTTAGAATTTACGGGACTTCATTCCGATATACGGAGGCTGAGTTATCGCCCAGTTTGAAAAACTCGCCAACACTTATGCAAAAAGCCGAAAAAGAGCCCAAAACCAGCATCGTCCGTCCGGACGCCACTCAAACACACACATAGCACCGCGTAGGTATTAGACACGTGTTAAAACTTATGGGACTCGATTCTGACATACAAAGACCGAGTTATCGCCCAGTTTGCAAAACTCGCCAACACTTAGGCAAAAAACTGAAAAAGAGCCCAAAACCTGCATCGTCCGTCCGGACTCCACACAAACACACACATAGCACCATGTAGGTATTAGATACGCGTTAGAACATACGTGACTCGATTCTGACATACGGAGACCGAGTTATCGCCTAGTTTGTAAAACTTTCCAATACTTGGGCAAAAAGTTGAAAAAGAGCACAAAACCCGCATTGTCCGTTCGGACGCCATGTAAACATACACATAGCACAGCGTAGGTATTAGACACACGTTAGAATTTATGGGACTCGATTCCGACATACGAAGACTGAGTTATCGCCCAGTTTACAAAACTCGCCAACACTTAGGCAAAAAGCCGAAAAAGAGTCCAAAACCTGCATCGTTCGTCCGAATGCCACGCAAACACAGATATAGCACCGCGTAAGTATTAGACACGCGTTAGAATTTACGGGACTCGATTCCGACATACGGAGACCGAGTTATCGCCCAGTTTGCAAAACTCGCAAACACTTAAGGCAAAAAACCGAAAAAGAGCCCAAACCCGTATCGTCCGTCCAGACGCTATGAAAACACACACATAGCACTGCGTAGGTATTACACACGCGTTAGAACTTACGGGACTTAATTTCGACATACGGAGACCGAGTTATTGCCGAGTTTTCTAAACTCGCCAACACTTAGGCAAAAAATCAAAAAAGAGCCCAAAACCTGTATCGTCTGTTCGGACGCCACGGAAACACACACATAGCACCGCGTAGGTATTAGACACGTGTTAGAAGTTACGGGACTCGATTCTGACTTACGAAGACCGAGTTATCGCCCAGTTTGCAAAACTCGCCAACACTTAGGCAAACAACTGAAAAAGAGCTCAAAACTTGTATCGTCCGTCCGAACGCCATGTAAACACACACATAGCACTATGTAGATATTAAATACGCGTTAGAACTTACGGGACTCGATTCCGACATACGAACACTGAGTTATCGCCCCATTTACAAAACTCGCCAACACTTAGGCAAAAAGCCGAAAAAGAGCCAAAAACCCGCATCGTCAGTCCGGATGCAACGCAAAGACACACATAGCACCGCGTAGGTATTAGACACTCGTTAGAACTTACGGGACTCGATTTCGATATACGGAGACCGAGTTATCGCCCAGTTTGCAAAACTCGCAAACACTTAAGGCAAAAAACCGAAGAAGAGCCCAAAACCCGTATCGTCTGTCCAGACGCCATGCAAACATACACATAGCACTACATAGGTATTATACACGCGTTAGAACTTACGGGACTCAATTCTGACATACGGAGACCGAGTTATCGCCCAGTTTGCTAAACTCTCCGTAACATAGGCAAAAAATTGAAAAAGAGCCCCCAAATCCTGCATTGTCCGTTGGGATGTCACACAAACACACATAGTACCGCGTAGGTATTAGACACGCGTTAGAACTTACGGGACTCGATTCCGACATACGGAGATCGAGTTATCGCCTAGTTTGCAAAATTCGCCAACATTAGGCAAAAAGCTGAAAAAGAGCCTAAAACCCGCATCGTAAGGCCGGACGCCACGCAAACACACACATAGCACCGCGTAGGTATTAGACACACGTTAGAACTTACGGGACTCGATTCCGACATATGGAGACTGAGTTATCGCCTAGTTTTCAAAACTCGCCAACACTTAGGCAAAAAGCCGAAAAAGAGCCCAAAACCTGCATCGTCCGTCCGGACGCAACGCAAACACACACATAGGACCACGTAGGTATTAGGCACGCGTTAGAACTTACGGGACTCGATTCTGACATACGGAGACCGAGTTATCGCCTAGTTTATAAAACTCGCCGATACTTATGCAAAAAGCCGAAAAAGAGCCCAAAACCCGAATCGTTCGTCCGGACGCCACGCAAACACACACATAGAACCGCGTAGGTATTATACACGCATTAGAACTTACAGGACTCGATTCTGACATACGAAGACCGAGTTATCGCCTAGTTTACAAAACTCGCCAAAACTTTGGCAAAAAACCGAAAAAGAGCCCAAAACCTGCATCGTCCGTCCGGACGCCATGCAAACACATACATTGCACCGTGTAGGGACTAGACATGCGTTAGAACATACGGGACTAGATTCTGATTTACGGAGACCGAGTTATCGCCCAGTTTGTAAAACTCGCCAATACTTATGCAAAAAGTCAAAAAAGGGCCCAAAACTAGCATCGTTCGTCTGGACGCCACGCAAACACACACATAGCACCGCGTAGGTATTAGACACATGTTAGAACTTATGGGACTCGATTCTGACATACGAAGACCGAGTTATAGCCTAGTTTGTAAAACTCGCCAACACTTAGGCAAAAAATTAAAAAAGAGCCCAAAACCTGCATCGTCCGTCCGGACGCCATGTAAACATACACATAGCACTGGGTAGGTATTAGACACGCGTTAGAACTTACGAGACTCGATTCTGACATACGGAGACCGAGTTATTGCCCAGTTTGCAAAAATCGCCAACACTTAGGCAAAAAGCCGAAAAATAGCCCAAAACCTGCATCGTCCGTCCGGACGCAACGCAAACACACACATAAGACCACGTAGGTATTAGGCACGCGTTAGAACTTACGGGACTCTATCCTGACATATGGAGGCCGAGTTATTGCCTAGTTTGTAAAACTCGCCGATACTTATGCAAAAAGCCGAAAAAGAGCCCAAAACCGGCATCGTTCGTCCGGACGCCACGCAAACACACATATAGAACTGCGTATGTATTATACACTCGTTAGAACTTACAGGACTCGATTCTGACATACGAAGACCGAGTTATCGCCTAGTTTACAAAACTCGCCAACACTTTGGCAAAAAATCGAAAAAGAGCCCAAAACCTACATCGTCCGTCCGGACGCCACACAAACACATACATTGCACCGTGTAGGGACTAGACAAGCGTTAGAACTTACGGGACTAGATTCCGATTTATGGAGACCGAGTTATCGCCCAGTTTGCAAAACTCGCCAATACTTATGCAAAAAGTCGAAAAAGGGCCCAAAACTAGCATCGTTCGTCTGGACGCCACGCAAACACACACATAGCACCGCGTATATTAGACACGTGTTAGAACTTATGGGACTCGATTCTGACATATGAAGACCGAGTTATTTCCTAGTTTGTAAAACTCGCCAACACTTAGGCAAAAAATTGAAAAAGAGCCCAAAACCTGCATCGTCCGTCCGGACGCCATGTAAACACACACATAGCACTGGATAGGTATTAGACACGCGTTAGAACTTACGAGACTCGATTCCGACATACGGAGACCGAGTTATTGCCCAGTTTGAAAACTCGCCAACACTTAGGCAAAAAGCTGAAAAAGAGCCCAAAACCCGCATCGTCCGTGCGGACGCCGTGCAAACACACACATAGCACCGTGTAGGTATTAGACACACATTAGAACTTACAGGACTCGATTCCAACATTCAGAGAACGAGTTGTCGTCCAGTTTGCAAAACTCGCCAACACTTAGGCATAAAACCGAAAAAAACCCAATACCCATATCGTCCGTCCGGATGCCACACAAACACACACATAGCACCGCGTAGGTATTAGATACGCGTTAGTACATACGAGACTCGATTCTGACATACGAAGACCGAGTTATCGCCTAGTTTGTAAAACTCGCCAAAACTTGGCAAAAAGCTGAAAAAGAGCACAAAACCCGCATCGTCCGTCCGGACGCCACGTAAACATACACATAGCACAGCGTAGGTATTAGACATACGTTAGAATTTACAGGACTCGATTCCAATATACAAAGACTGAGTTATCGCCCGGTTTACAAAACTCGCCAACACTTAGGCAAAAAGCCGAAAAAAAGTTCAAAACCAGCATCGTCCGTCCGGATGCCACGGAAACACACATATAGCTCCGCGTAGGTATTAGACACGCGTTAGAATTTACGGGACTTGATTCCGACATACGGAGACCGAGTTATCGCCCAGTTTGCAAAACTCGCAAACACTTAAGGCAAAAAACCGAAAAAGAACCCAAACCCGTATCGTCCGTCCAGACGCCATGCAAACACACACATAGCACTGCGTAGGTATTACACATGCTTTAGAACTTACGGGACTCAATTTCGACATACGGAGACCGAATTATCGCCGAGTTTGCTAAACTCGCCAACACTTAGGCAAAAAATCAAAAAAGAGCCCAAAACTTGCATCGTCCGTCTGGACATCACGCAAACACACACATAGCACCGCGTAGGTATTAGACACGTGTTAGAAGTTACGAGACTCGATTCTGACATACGAAGACCGAGTTATCGCCTAGTTTGCAAAACTTGCCAACACTTAGGCAAATAACTGAAAAAGAGCCCAAAACTTGCATCGTCCGTCCGGACGCCATGTAAACACACACATAGCACTGTGTAGATATTAGACACGCGTTAGAACTTACGGGACTCGATTATGATATATGGAGACTGAGTTATCGCCAGTTTGCAAAACTCGTCAACACTTGGGTAAAAAGCCAAAAAAGAGCCCAAAACCCGCATCGTCTGTCCGGACGCCACACAAACACACATATAGCACCGCATAGGTATTAGACACGCGTTAGAACATACGGGACTCGATTCTGACATACGAAGACCGAGTTATCGCCCAGTTTGCAAAGCTCGCCGACACTTAGACAAAAAGCTGAAAAAGAGCTAAAAACCTGTATTGTTCGTCCAGACGCCATGCAAACACAAACATAGTACCGCATAGGTATTAGACTCGCGTTAGAACTTACAGGACCCAATTCTGACATACGAAGAGCAAGTTATCGCCAAGTTTGCAAAACTCGCCAACACTTTGGCAAAAAACCGAAAAAGAGCCCAAAACCTGCATCGTCAGTCCAGACGCTACGAAAACACATACATAACACCGTGTAGGGACTAGACATGCTTTAGAACTTACGGGACTTGATTCCGATATACGGAGACCGAGTTATCGCCCAGTTTGCAAAACTCGCCAACACTTAGGCAAAAAGCCGAAAAAGAGCCCAAAACCAGCATCGTCCGTCCGCATGCCACGCAAACACACACATAGCATCGCATAGGTATTAGACATGTGTTAGAACTTATGGGACTCGATTCTGACTTACGAAGATCGAGTTATCGCCCAGTTTTTAAAACTCGCAAACACTTAGGCAAAAAATTGAAAAAGAGCCAAAAATCTGCATCATCCGTCCGGACGCCATATAAACACACGTATAGTACTCTGTAGGTATTAGACACGTGTTAGAACTTACGGGACTCGATTCTGACATACAGAGACCGAGTTATCGCCCAGTTTGCAAAACTCGCCAACACTTAGGCAAAAAGCTGAAAAAGAGCCCAAAACTCGCATCGTCCTTTCGAACGCAATGCAAACACACACATAGTACCGTGTAGGTATTAGACACGCATTAGAACTTACGGGACTCGATTCCAACATTTGGAAACGAGTTATCGCCCAGTTTGTAAAACTCGCCAACACTTAGGCATAAAACCGAAAAAAGCCCAAAACCCATATCGTCCGTCCAGACGTCACATAAACACATACATAGCACCGCGTAGGTATTAGACACGCGTGTTACAACTTATGGGACTTGATTCCGATATACGAAGACCGAGTTATCGCCCAGTTTGTAAAACTCGCCAACACTTAGGTAAAAAGCTAAAAAAGAGCCCATAACCCACATCGTCTGTCCGGATGCCACACAAACACACACATAGCACCGCGTAGGTATTAGACATGCGTTAGAACTTATGGGACTCGATTCCGATATACGGAGACTTAGTTATCGCCCAGTTAACAAAACTCGCCGACACTTTGGCAAAAAGCCAAAAAAGAGCCCAAAACCTGCATCGTCCGTCCGGACGCCACACAAACACATATATAGCACCGCGTAGGGACTAGACATGCGTTAGAACTTTTGGGACTTGATTCCGATATACGGAGACCGAGTTATCGCCCAGTTTGCAAAACTCGTCAACACTTAGGCAAAAAGCCAAAAAAGAGCCCAAAACCAGCATCGTCCGTCCGGACGCCACACAAACACACACATAGCACCGCGTAGGTATTAGACATGTGTTAGAATTTATAGGACTCGATTCTGACATACGAAGACCGAGTTATCGCCCAGTTTGCAAAACTCGTCAACACTTAGGCAAAAAACTAAAAAAGAGCCCAAAACCTGCATCGTCCGTCCGGACGCCATGTAAACACACACATAGCACTGTGTAGGTATAAGACACGCGTTAGAACTTACGGGACTCGATTTCGACATAAGGAGACCAAGTTATCGCCCAGTTTGCAAAACTCGCCAACACTTAGGCAAAAAGCTGAAAAAGAGCCCAAAACATGCTTCGTCCGTCCGAACGCCACGCAAACACACACATAGCACCGTGTAGGTATTATACATGCATTAGAACTTACGGGACTCGATTCCAACATTCGAAGAACTAGTTATCGCCCAGTTTGCAAAACTCGCCAACACTTAGGCATAAAATCGAAAAAAAGCCCAAAACCCATATCGTCCGTCTAGACGCCACACAAACACACACATATCACCGCCTAGGTATTAGACACGTGTTAGAACTTCCGGGACTTGATTACGATATACGAAGATTGAGTTATCGCTCAGTTTGCAAAACTCGCCGACACATAGGTAAAAAGCCGAAAAAGAGCCCAAAACCTGCATCATTCGTTTGGACGCCACGCAAACACACACATAGCGCCGCGTAGGTATTAGACACGCATTAGAACTTACGGGACTTAATTTTGATATACGAAGACCGAGTTATCGCCCAGTTTCCAAAACTCGCCAACACTTAGGCAAAAAGTCAAAAAAGAGCCCAAAACCCGTATCGTCCGTCTGGACACCACGCAAACATACACATAGCACCACGTAGGTATTAAACACATATTAGAACTTACGGGACTCGATTCCGACATACGAAGATCGAGTTTTCGCCCAGTTTGCAAAACTCGCCAACACTTATGCAAAACGCCAAAAAAGAGCCCAAAGCCTGCATCGTCCGTCCGGATGCCACGCAAACACATACATAGCACCGCGTAGGGACTAGGCATGCGTTATAACTTACGGGAATTGATTCTGATATACGGAGGCCAAGTTATCGCCTAGTTTGCAAAACTCGCCAACACTTAGGCAAAAAGCCGAAAAAGAGCCCAAAACCAGCATTGTCCGTCCGGATGCCATGCAAACACACACATAGCACCGCGTAAGTATTAGACACGTGTTAGAACTTACGGGACTCAATTCTGACATACGAAGACCTAGTTATCGCCTAGTTTGCAAAACTCGCCAACACTTAGGCAAAAAACTGAAAAAGAGCCCAAAACCTGTATCGTCCATCCGAACGCCATGTAAACATACACATAGCACTGTCTCAAGTGTTGCTCATGATCTTCACGACTTTTGGAATAAATAAGGATGTCATCAATAAAGACGACCACAAAGTGATCCAAATATTCCTTGAATACTCGGTTCATCGTATCCATGAAGGCAGCAGGAGCATTAGTCAATCCAAAAGACATGACTAGGAATTCATAATGCCCGTACAGAGTTCTAAAAGCCGTCTTTGGAATGTCATCAGTTCTAATCTTCAATTGGTGATATCCAGAACGAAGATCAATCTTTGAAAAGAATTTGGCGTCTTGCAACTGGTCAAACAGGTCATCAATACGTGGCAATGGATACCTATTTTTGATGGTGACATGATTCAACTCCCGATAATCAATACAAAGTCGCATACTCCCATTTTTCTTCTTCACGAATAGAACATGAGCACCCCAAGGAGAAGTACTAGGACGAATAAAGCCAATGTCTAACAATTCCTACAGTTAGGTCTTTAACTCCTGAAGTTCAATAGGAGCCATTCGATTTGGGCTTTGGAAATGGGTTTTGTACCGGGTTCAAGGTCGATACAAAATTCAATTTCACATTCTAGGGGTAGGCCAAGAAGTTCTTCAGGGAATACGTCAGGAAATTCATTAACAATAGAAATATCATTTAAAACTAACGTATTTTTGTTTAGATCCGTGACATGAGCTAAGAAAGCTTGACATCTGTTTTTCAATAAACAAATAACTTTATGGCTTGAGATGACAGTGATTGATTTTAATGGTTTGGTTGCTTGAATTCGCATTATAGGTTGATTAGGAATATGAAAGCTAACAACCTTACGAAAATAATCAATTTTTGCATGATGAGTGGTTAACCAATCAATCCCTAGAATTACGTCAAATGCAAGTATTTTCAATGAAATAAGATCGACAGGTAATCTGAGGGTACCGATTTGAACCAAACAAGACTTATAAGCAGTGGATGTAATGAAGGTTTCTCCCAACGGAGTTTCAATAGATAAGTCAAAGTCCAATTTCTCCGGAGTCAAATTTAAACGTTGAGCGGAAGTAGGAGAAATAAAGGAATGGGTAGAACTGGTATCAAATATGGTATATACTTCGCTAGAGTTTATGATAAGCTTACCCGTGATAACCTCATTCGGGTTCCTTACTTTTTGGGAGGTCATGACAAATGCTCTCCCTTGCACTACTGGCTTTGACTTTTCTGGGTCGTCCTTTGGTGCCTCTATCCTAGCTGAGCTTGTCTTCGGTGAACGACAAAATTGGGCTAGGTGACCTTCTCTTCCACAATTATAACATGCTTTGGACGGCATCGCACAGTTTGGACTGATGTGTCCCTCCCCTCCGCATTTGAAGCATATGATAGGTGGTCGTTTTACTTCCTTAACAACAAATGCTGATGCTGACGTCTTTCAATCATTGTCTAATCTCCTCTTCTTGAAATATCCATTCTTATTGCTTTAGCCATGATTACCACCGAAGTGGTTACCATTTCTGACATGTTGATTCCCTCCACGCTTATTGTCACCGCTTCGATGACTGTTATCACTGGTATTATCATTTTGTCGGCTGCTCTCTTTTGGTTGGGTTGACTCATTATCGCGTTCCAATAACTGAGCCCTATTAACAACATCTGAATTCAAACACAGTTTATAAAAGATAAGATATTGATGTATCTTAGGTTTTAAACCTCTTAGAAATATTTGCGTCATTCTCTCCTCATTATCAACCAAATGGGACGCAAACAGGGACAGCTCGGCAAACTTGGCTTCGTAATGTGACACGATCATGTTGTTTTGCTCCCATTTAATGAAATCTACCTCTTTCAAGTGATGAATACTTTCAGGAAAGTACTTGTCGTTGAACAGTTCTTGAAACTTTTCCCAAGACATCATCATGTGGTAGGTTGAGTACGCTTTACAGATTCCCACCAGTAATCTGCCTCTGCCCGCAACATGAAGGTGGAAAATGGAATCTTTTTCTCCTCTGAGCAACCCAAGACATCAAATATCTTGTTGATCTATTTTATCCACGTCTCCGCCTTAAGTGGTTTTGGCTCTCCAAAAAACTCCGGTGGTCCCAGCTCCTTGAACTGTTTGGCGGTGACTGTCCGAGAGTTGCCAGTGTTTCCACCTGCATTTTGGACAGGAGCCGCTCTTGCCTGATGTTGCATGAATTGCATGAAGCCTCAAAACATTCCATCGTTCATCATTTGGTTAGTGTTGTTGTTTGCATGAGGATTGTCGCCTTCCTGATGCACATTGTCCTGGTTATTGATCTGTGGAGAATCAACGGTCTCCTGTGCTCCATTGATGTTCTCAACATTCTCGGATGCCATTTTCAAATATTGCCACAAAACAAGGGTTAATTAACATATCAAATATTATCCCTATTGTGACGCCCCCAAAATAGGTATACATCACCCATTCTGAGTCGTCAATAACATGGTACAGAAACAACTACAACTTTATTAATACAACCCATAAACTGTGAGTTTAAATACAAATATTGTCATCTAGACAATATACATGCCCAACTAAGTCCTCATTACAATTATTGATACAATACTTTACAAAAATGGTGAGGACTACGAAAACAACTTTCTAGAACCTTCATTCCATACCCCGACTAGTACTCGCTACATTCTCGCCTCCTGAGAAGAAAAATGGAACAAAAAGAAAAAGGGTGAGCTCAACTAGCCTAATAAAGAATATTATGACTAAGATAATATAAAACAAATTATCGTTAGCCTTCAACAGGAAAAAAATTGATAGAATACAATAGACAACAAGTTTCAGATCAGCAGCGGAAATAATAATTCATAGATGAGTTACGTAGAGAATGAAATCTACTATAATCTATGAATTTAAAAGTCCATCATCATTATTTTATCCCTGTAACATCAATCAATGCACATCTTGAATCATATATTCATCTTTGCACTACAGGCCAAAGATATTCATCAGTCGGTCATGTTCATCTCAACACCTGTACATCTTTGCACTACGGGCTACAGATATTCATCATAAAATCAACCATCTTTGCACTACAGGCCAAAGATATTCAGTAACATCATCATTTAGGACTGAGGATGATGAAAATAATTTTAAAGAAAACGAATCCAGTGAAACAAAAGAACAAGTACTATGGATTTGTACTTTAAAAAATCCGAGTTCAAGAATACTTCATAAACAATCATGGTGAAGTAAAATTCAAGAATGATCAAAACATGGATACAATCAAAGCTAGTATCCATAATAGATATTTTGGACAAAATACAAAAATTTAATTTTTCTGTGAATAGTGCTGTATTCGTGAATAGTGCCGTATACGTGAATAGTATCGTATATGTGAATAGTAACCCCGACACAAAAAGTTTCAAATTTAATTAAAAGCTCAAATCAATACTTCGGCATAATGATATTGAAAGAAATAATATCATATATGAAAAAAATAACATCTCTTACCTCGAAAAGACGGTACTCCTGACTGGAATACTAGATATAGTGCTGAAAGAAACTTGCACCGTATAGAAACACTCAAGGTATCAAAATACTCACAAGAATACGCTTAATATATCGAGAGAGAAATAGAGAGAAAACTTCAGTTTCTGGTGTGATTTTCAATTCTAACCTAAGCACCCTATTTATAGGAAAATGCTTAGAACACCAAAGCAGAAAATTTAATATAATATTAATATATTTATCAAATTTTCCTTAGCCCACCTCTACACATCTGATTTTACCACTTTTCACATGTTAATGATATTCACAAAATACAAAAAACATTTTTTATCAAAAAAATAAATAAAACTTCCAAAAATCAATTATTTCGAAACTTCGAAACTTCAATAATTCATAATAAATAGCTCCTTTATCAGAAAAATTCGAACCACGTGTCCTTTTCATAGAAAATTTCATTCTCTACAACTTTATAGAAGAAAGTTTTTTCAAATTCCAAACAGAAATTGATCGAAATCTACAAACGGGCGATTTTACAGACTATAATCAAATTTCGGTCAAGAATTGGGGTCTACCGACACACAAAACATGTATTATTCATTTAATGCAACAAAAATACTCTTCTTCCTCATATACTCATATATCCCACATTCATTATAAAAATATCACCATTATTATATTATTAAAATAATATATTTAAATGAATTATTTTATCAGAAAAAGATAAAATATTAATTTTCAATAATTGTCGCATTAAAAATTTTCTCCTTCTATATCCACATAAAATCAATATTTTTCACATCATATAAATCAATAATTAATTATTCACAAATAATATTACATAATCACAATACTGACAACCAGGCAATTCCTAGGAAAGAGGGGGCTTTCCAATAAGGATTTCTCCTTACTGACGCGCAATTAGATGACCAAACCTCTCCTTAGATAGAACTTTCTAGACATTGCCAATAATGTTATCTAATAATATTATTCAAATAATATGAATTATTGATCTGATAATGAAAATATTGTGCAGTGACAATTATTAAAACAACAATAATATCAACGTAGCAATTATTGAATCAATAAAATATAATATTGAACAGTAATTACTGTAACAATTATTGAGTAATGCCTTCTTACGTAAGAATCAATATTTGGTGTGATAACGTGTGCTACTGTGTTTAAACCACCGGGTATTCTAACAGTATTAACGGTAACAACTACGCTGTTATTTATAAACAACTTATTCTTGTCGTTTTCTTCCTTCAATCGCTTTCCGTTATGGGGCCCACACAAGGCTGCGCCGTCGTACGAATATTCCCCGACAGTAAGAATATTCCACGACCAAACGAATATTCCCCAACAACAATGAATATTTTATAACCACTTGCATGTTTGAAATAATTGCGTATTTTACCCATAACTCACCACATTAATCAAATCAACCCTTACTATTTAAACATAATAAATAGAGGAAATTCAATTTCATTAATAATAATTTGGGGTCTTACACCTATACTCTGACCGACCAATTAAATACCAAATAAACTTAGGTAGGTCATACTAGCGAAGGAATTTCTCGTCTCTCCCCTCCTAGTTCTTGTCTCACATCTTAGCCAGGGATCATATCCCTAAGCTTTGATACCAACTGTGACACCCCCAAAATAGGTATACATCACCCATCTTGAGTCGCCAAATACATGGTATAGAATACGAATACAATATTTAATATACAACAAGAGATCTGTGAGTTTTAATACAATTATTGCCTTCTAGACAATATTCACTCTCAGAATAAGTCCTCATTACATTTATTGTCACACTATTTAACAGAATAGTGAGGACTACTAATACTATCATCTGGACCATCACTCTATTCCCCGACTAGTCCCGGCTACGTTCTCATTTCCTTATGAGAACAGTGAAAGAAAGGGTGAGCTCAACTAGCCCAGTAAGAAATATTATGACTAAAATAATGCAGAATAAATTATCATTAGTCTTTAACAGTGTTAAACTGATAAAATATAATAGACAACAAGTTTAACTGCAGTGGAACATGCAATATATTAAAAGAGTCAAGTAGAGAATAAAATCTACTATCTTTTATAATTTAAAATGTTTTTCATCACTTTTATCACTGGGACTCAGCTTAATAAATAATCCACATCATCCCTGCACTACGGCCAATGATATTCATTAGTATCACAACCACAAATTATCCATGCACTACGGGCCAAGGATATTCGTGTATTCATTAATGGTCATGATCATGCCAACAACTGTCCATCAATGCACTACGGGCCAATGAGGACTTTTACCACATCATTTGTAACATTACGGTCATGATTATACCGAATAATCCCTGGTCATAATCATACCAAGTCCATCTATGCACTACAGGCCACAGATGACTTTCAATATAATATAAACATGAGGATGATGACAATGATATAAGAATTCAATAAAACAAGTTCAAGAATTAATTTATCCAGGAACTAATAACTTCCAAATTGTCAACATGATACTTCTTTGTAGAGTAAAATCCAAGAATGCTCAGAAGAATATTTCCATGAAAAGATACTGGATGAAGCGCAAATATCAAGGATATTCCACTAATTTTATAGAGTATAGAAGTCAAAACTTTAACCAACTGAGTATAATAAAGAATGGAATAACAAAAGAAATCACCATGCATGCGGTACTTCGCATAGACAGGTTATTCCAACAGAATAATAAATAACAGAACCAGGTCAGGCGTAATACGCACCGACAAGATATTCCAATAGAATAATAAAGAATGGAATAACAACAAAAATCACCATACATGCGGTACGTCACATAGACAGGTTATTCCAACAGAATAATAAATAACAGAATCAGGTCCGGCGTAAAATGCACAGACAGGATATTCCAACAGAATAATAAAGACGGAACCAGGTCCGACGTAAAACGCACAGACAGGATGTTCCAACAGAATAATAAAGAATGGAATAACAAAAAAAATTACCAAGTATATGGTAGACCGCGTATACAGGTTATTCCAACAGAATAATAAAGAATGTAATAACAGAAGTTCTCTTCATGAATATAAAAAAAATAATACCCCTTACGAGTACAACAAATAATATCTCTTACCTTATAAAGAAGAGTACTCTGACGGTAGGGCGGGAATATACTTGAAGAAACTGGCACTACGCTCAAATCTTTCTTAAATGCTAAAGAAATATACTCAAGATAGAAGAATAATTCTCTCTATAGTTTCTCTCTCTTAAGTTTCAGTGAATTCGTAAGAAATAATGAAGGAATGAACTTCTATTTATAGAAGAATGGACTGAATAGTAACCAATCCATGAACGGTCCAGATCAATTTACTTTAAACGGACGGTCCTGATTGATTTACAATAAAATATAAAATATTCTATTTATAATTTAATAAAATGAATAACTTTTAAAAAGATTTTACAATGAAAATACTATGCAGGCACTATGCAAATACTATGCATAATAAAATATAATATAATCTAATTATTGTCTAATAAAACAGATACCTTTATAAAAGTATTTTGTTTTATATAAAAAGATTTTACTATTAGCCTAATAAAATGAATAACTTTATAAAAGTATTCTGTTTTATATAAAAAGCTTTTCTGTTTTATTACACTAATAATACTAATAAAACAAAACTTCATCATTATTATTATTATTCACACTATTAATTGATCAGGTCGTTCCCAGGAAAGAGGGGGCTTTACAATAAGGATTTATCCCTATTGACGCGCAATTAGGTGACCAAATCTCTTCTTGGCAGAACTTCTAGACATCGTTAATATTGTAAATAATAATATTAATAACTCTGTCATCTCAATTATTGATTTAATAATATATAAAATATCGACAATAATTGAATAAAACTGAATGACTTCTCACGTAAGCATCAATAATCAATATCGTGTGCTACTATGCAATCACGCGTATTACTGTACTTTTACTACCGAGTAGTTTAACAGTATTAACGATAAAACTTCCACCATTATTTTTAATAAAATATTTTTGTCGTTTTTTCAATCCGACAATAATTCTGTTATGAGGTCCACCAATGATTGTGTCGTCGTACGAATATTCCCTGTTAAAACGAATATTCCCCGACCAATAGAATATTATATAACAACTTGCGTACTTTGCAAAATTTATAAATATTACCCATAACTATAACATTATATCAAATTTATTTCATAATATTCAAAAATGATATTTAAAAAAAATTCATTTTTATTCATAAAAGTTGGGGTCTTACAATATATATATATATATATATATATATATATATATATATATATTATATTTTATTGCATAGTATCCTTTCCATTCTCCTATAAATAAGATGGTTAGTTAGATTGGAAAATCACACCAAAAATTCAGAGAATTCTTCTTCTATAATCTTGAGCTTATTTCTTTAGAGTTTTAAGAAGTTTTGAGCGTAGAAAACAGTATAAGTTTTCTTCAAGAATATCCTCTCCCTACCAGTCGGAATACTCTTCTTTCTAAGGTAAGGGGTATTATTTCTTTCGTATTCATGAAGAGAGCTTCTGTTATTCCATTCTTTATTATTATGTTGGAATAACCTGTCTATGCGAAGTACTGCATACATGGTGAAATTCTTCTGTTATTCCATTCTTTATTATTCTGTTGGAATAACCTGTCTATGCAAAGTACCGCATACTTGGTGAAATTCTTCTGTTATTCCATTCTTTATTATTCTGTTGGAATAACCTGTCTGTGCGGTCTATCGCATGCCTGATGAATTCTGTTGTTATTTCATTCTTTATTATTCTGTACGAATATCCTGTCTGTGCGGATTACGCATGACCTGGTTCCATTCTTTATTATTTTATAGGAATATCGTGTCTGTGCAGATTACGCTTGACCTGGTTTCATTCTTTATTATTCTGTTGGAATATCCTGTATGTTCGGCTTACGCATGACCTGGTTCCATTCTTTATTATTCTGTTGGAATAACCTATCTATGTGGATTACCGCATGTATGGTGAATGATCCTTTATATTCATTCCTTATTAAATTATGGAAATGATTTATCTACGTGGATTACCGCATAGCGGGCGAAAATCCATTTGCAGTTTCATATATTCTATTATACTCAGTTGGTTAAAGTTTTGGCTTCTATACTCCATGAAATTAGTAGAATATCCTAGATATTTCCGCTTCATTCAGTATCTTTCCATGGAAATATTCTTTTGAGCATTCTTGAATTTTACTCCACAAAGCACTATCATATTTACAATTTGGACATTAATGAGTTCAGGATTAATTAACTTATAAATCTTTAAAATTTATTCTTGAACTTGTTTTTATTAAATTATTATATCATTATCATCATCCTCATGTTTATATTATGTTGAAAGTCATCTGTGGCCTGTAGTGCATAGATGGACTTGGTATGATTATGACCGGGGGTTATTCGGTATAATCATGACCTGTAATGTTATAAATGATGTGGTAAAAGTCCTCAGTGGCCTGTAGTGCATTGATGGACAATTTTTGGTATGATTATGACCAGAGATTATTCGGTATAGTCATGACCATTGATGATTTAATGAATATCCTTGGCCCGTAGTGCATGGATGACTAGATGATGTGTTTTATTTATTAAGCTGAGTCTCAACGATAAAAATTGATGAAAACATTTTAAATCATAGAAGATAGTAGATATCATACTCTACTTGACTCTTCTAATGGATTGCTTATTCCGCTGCAGTTAAACTTGATGTCTATTGTATTTTATCAGTTTAACATTATTGAAGACTATTGATAATTTATTTTGCATTATCTTAGTCATAATATTTCTTACTGGGCTAGTTGAGCTCACCCCTTTTGCTTTCATTGTTATCTTCAGGAAATGAGAACGTAGCAGGGACTAGTCGGAGAACGGAGTGATGGTCTAGATGATAGTATTAGTAGTCCTCACTATTCTATGGAATAGTGTGATAATAAATGTATTGAGGACTTATTTTGAATTTGAATACTGTCTAGAAGACAATATTTGTATTAAAACTCACAGTTTATGTTTTATATTTAAGGTTGTATTTGTATTCTGTACCATGTATTTGGCGACTCAGAATAGGTGATGTATACCTATTTTGGGGGCGTCACAGTTGGTATCAAAGCTTAGGGATATGATCCCTGGCTGAGATGTGAGATAAGAACTAGGAGGGGAGAGACGGAGAATTCATTCGCTAGTATGACCTACCTAAGTTTATTTGGTATTTAATTGGTCGGTCAGAGTATAGGGATAATATGTGATATGTTAATTAACCTTTATTTTGTGGCAGTATTTGGAAATGGCATCCGAAAATCTTGAGATAACCAATGAAGCACATGAGACCGTTGAGTCACCAACGATCAATACCCAGGGTAATTTGCAATAGGAAGACAATAATCCTCATGTAAACAATAACACCGATGAAATGGTGAATGATGGGATGTTTAGAGGCTTTATGCAATTCATGTAACATCAGGCGAGAGTGGCTCCTGTCTAAAATGCAGGTGGAAACACTGACAACTCTCGGACGGTCACCGCTAAGCAGTTCAAGGAGTTGGGACCACCAGAGTTTTTTGGAGAGCCAAAACCACTTAAGGCGGAGACGTGGATAAAGTAGATCAACAAGATATTTGATGTCTTGGGATGCTCTGAGGAGCAAAAGGTTCCCTTTGCCACCTTCATGTTGCGAGCAGAGGCAGATTACTGGTGGGAATCTGTAAAGCGTACTCAACTTGCCACACTGAAGATGACTTGGGAAAATTTCCAAAAATTGTTCAACGACAAGTACTTTCCCGAAAGTATTCATCACATGAAAGAGGTAGAGTTCATCAAGCTGGAGCAAAACAACATGACCATGTCGCAGTACGAAGCCAAGTTTGCCGAGTTGTCCCAGTTTGCATCCCATTTGGTTGATAATGAAGAGAGAATAACGCAAATGTTTCTAAGAGGTTTGAAACCTGAGATGCGTCAATATCTTATGTTTGTATTCAGATGTTGTTAATAGGGCTCGGTTATTGGAGCGCGATAATGAGTCAACCCAACTAAAAGAGAGCAGCCGATAAAATGATAATCCCAGTGATAGCAGTCATCGAAACGGCGATAATAAGCGTGGAGGGAATCAACATGCCAGAAATGGTAATCACTTCAGTGGTAATCATGACCAAAACAATAAGAATGGACATTTCAAGAAGAGGATATTCAACAATGATGGAAAGATGTCAGCATCAGCACCTGTTGTTAAGGAAGGAGAACGACCGTCGGTCGTATGTTACAAATGTGGAGGGGAAGGACACATCAGTCCAAACTGTATGCATCAGTCCAAAACGTGTTTCAATTATGGAAGAGAAGGTCACTTAGCCCGATTTTGTCGTGCACCGAAATCAAGTCTAGCTGGGACGATGGCACCAAAGGCGGATACAGACAAAACAAAGTCGGTGCTTTCAAGAAGAGCGTTTTTCGTGACTTCTTAAAAAGCGAGTAATCCAGATGAAGTTAGCACGGGCTAGTTAATTATAAATTTTTGCAAAGTTTATACCTTATTAGATACCGGTTCTACCCATTCTTTTATCTCTCTTGCTTGTGCTCAACGTTTAAATTTGACCCCAGAGAAATTAGACTTTGACTTATTGGTTGAAACTCGGTTAGGAGAAACCTTCGTTACCTCCACTGTTTATAAATCTTGTTTGATTCAAATCGACACTTTCACGTTACCTGTCGATCTTATCTCTTTGAAAATACTTGCCTTTGATGTGATTTTATGAATCAATTGGTTAACTACTCATCATGCTTTTTGTAAGGTTGTTAGCTTTTATATTCCTAATCAACCTGTTATGCAAATTCAAGCAACCAAACCACTAAAGTTAATCACTGTTATATCAAGCCATAAGTAAAGAGCCTCGAGCCTTTCGCTGGTAACTTCCTTGTGTGGAATGCACCGAAGCCGAACTTTTCGTAGGGGACACTGTGAATGACGGTAGCAAGTTGATAGGTATCAATGTGACGTGTTATCCAAGTCTTGGATGAGGGTCACCGTTTTGAATCATATTTCTATCGTTAATAAATTTCTTGATGTATTTCTGAAGACTTCTTGGACTACCCCAGAGCATGAAATCGAATTTTGTACTGACCTCAGTACAAAACCCATTTTTAAAACCCTTAAATATTTCTTCAACTAAAATGAACGTATAATGCGCCAAAGACGTTGGTTTGAGCTGTTGAAGATTACGACTATACCATTCAATATCATTATAGAAGAGCAAACGTGGTAGCTGACGCGTTGAGTAGAAGATCATATGCGTTTACGAGTGCGATGTTGTTAACACAAAACCCATTTTGTATAACTTACAAATGATGAAGATAGAGTTAAAGACTCTAGATATCCACATGAAGATAATGAATATACGAGTAGAATTGACTTTAATCGATAAAGTTAAAGCCGCTCAAGCTACATACTCAGAGCAGATGAATGTGAAGAAGAAGGTTCAAGAGGGTGTTATTCTAGAAGCAAGAATCGATGAAAAGAGGAAATCTCAACCCTCGATTTAATTGGCCCATTTGAAATTCTGGATCAAGTAGGAACTGTGGCCTATAGACTCGCTTTACCGCCAAGTATGTCGTATGTTCATAACATTTTTTACGTATCGATGTTACGTAAATATGTGGACGATCCGAACCACATTATTGAATTAAAACTAGACGAGATAGTAGAAGATTTAACGTATGAGGAGATACGTGATAAAATCTTGGATAAGAAGGATCGTATTCAACACTCAAAAGTTATAACTCAAAAGTTAGAATCAGACGAAGTGCCTTCATTTGTTCGGCATACCAGGTACGTACGTAAATTTCGAGGGCGAAATTTCATAAGGAGGGGAGATTGTAAAATCCCAAATTTTACGAATAAAGATTTAATTTTCTCCAAATATTTTTTTCAAAATTATGGCGTGGATTTGAGATAATGTTATAGTTATGGATAATATTTAGAAATTTTGAAAAGTATGCAAGTTGTTATATAATATTCTATTGATCGGGAAATATCTTTTGTCGAGGAATATCCGTACGACGGTACAATCATTGGTGGACCCCACAACGGAATTATTGTCAAATTGAGAAAACGACAAAAATATTTTTATGAAAATAACGGCGGAAGTTTTACCTTTAACTGTTGAAACACCCGGTGTTAAAAGTACAGTAATACGCGTGGTTGCATAGTAGCACACGGTATTGATTATTGATTCTTACGTGAGAAGTCACTCAATTTTGTTCAATTATTGCTACAGTAATTGTTGCATAGTATCTCACGTTATTTGATTCAATTATTGTCGATATTTTATATATTATTAAATAAATAATTGAGATAACAAAGTTATTAATATTATTATTTGCAATATTAACGATGTCTAGAAGTTCTGTCAAAGAGAGGTTTGGTCACCTAATTGCGCGCTAATAGGGAGAAATCCTTATTGGAAAACCCCATCTTTCCTAGGAACGACCTAGTCGATTAATAGTGTGAATTATAATAATGATGATGAATTTTATTTTATTATTATTATAAATGTAATAAAACAAAAAACTTTTTATATAAAACAGAATACTTTTTATAAAATTTTGTTTTATTTGATTATAAATAGAATATAATATATTTTATTATGCATAGTGCCTGCATAGTGTTGGCATAGTAAAATCTTTTTATATAAAACAGGATACTTTTATAAAATTATTTGTTTTATTAGATTATAAATAGAATATATTATATTTTATTATGTATAGTGTTTGCATAGTACCTGCATAGTGTTTGTATAGTAAAATCTTTTTATATAAAACAAAATACTTTTATAAAGTTATTTGTTTTATTAGATTTTAAAGAATATATATATATATATTATATTATATTTTATTGCATAGTATCCTTTTCAGTATCTTTTCATGGAAATATTCTTCTGAGCATTCTTGAATTTTACTTCACAAAGCATTATCATGTCGACAATTTGGACATTAATGAGTTCAGGACAAATTAACTTATAAATCTTTAAAATTAATTCTTGAACTTGTTTTAATGAATTATTATGTCATTGTCATCATCCTCATGTTTATATTATATTGAAAGTCATATGTGGCCTGTAGTGCATAGATGGACTTGGTATGATTATGACCAGGGATTATTCGGTATAATCATAACCTGTAATGTTATAAATGATGTGGTAAAAGTCATCAGTGGCCTGCAGTGCATTGATGGACAGTTTTTGGTATGATTATGACAAGGGATTATTCGGTATAGTCATGACCATTGATGATTTAATGAATATTCTTGGCCCGTAGTGCAGGGATGACTAGATGATGTGGTTTATTTATTAAACTGAGTCTCAGCGATAAAAATTGATGAAAATATTTTAAATCATAGAAGATAGTAGATATCATGTTTTACTTGACTCTTCAAATGGATTGCTTATTCCGCTGCAGTTAAACTTGATGTCTATTGTATTTTATCAGTTTAACATTGTTGAGGACTAATGATAATTTATTCTGCATTATCTTAGTCATAATATTTCTTACTGGGCTAGTTGAGCTCACCCCTTTTGCTTTCATTGTTCTCTACAAAAAATGAGAACGTAGCAGGGACTAGTCGGAGAATGGAGTGATGGTCCAGATGATAGTATTAGTAGTCCTCATTATTTTATGAAATAGTGTGATAATAAATATATTGAGGACTTATTTTAAGTTTAAATACTGTCTAGAAGACAATATTTGTATTAAAACTCACAGTTCATGTTTGTATATTTAAGGTTGTATTTGTATTATGTACCATGTATTTGGCTACTCAAAATAGGTGATGTATACCTATTTTGGGGGCATCACAATCTGCATAATATTTTATATTATTAAATCAATAATTGAGACGACAAAGTTATTCATATTATTATTTGCAATGTTGACAATATCTAGAAGTTCTGTCAAGGAGAGGTTTGGTCACCTACTTGCATGCCAATAAGGAGAAATCTTTATCGGAAAGTCCCCTCTTTCCTGGGAATGACCTGGTTGTTAAATATTGTGAGTTATACTATTAATGATGAATAAGTTCGTGTTGATTAAGGATGAAATTGATAGTTCCATTGTGTTGGGATTATTAGTGTTAGTGGAAATCGATATTTATTTCGATAATAATTGATGTCTGAAAGTTATACTGACCAATCGGGTAATTAATCGGATAAATGAGCAATTAATTGCTATTAATTCACATGCTTATAGCTTTTTGTTCACATGTGTGTACTATTGATTCACATTCATGTACTATTCGGGGAGGTGGTGCAAGATTGATAATACTTGCATGACTAAGTTAAAAATGGAGGTATAGATGGATGTACTATACTGTAATTCGTATTTTCAAATGTATAGAACTATTGATTCACATGATGTACTATTAGGGGAGGTGGTGCAAGTTTGATAATACTTGCAGGACTAAATTAAAAATAAAGGAAAAGATGAAGGTATTATACTGTAATATTTCAAGCCCCAAAATGTGCAATTATTGAAACTATATTTTTCTATAAATAGAAGCTCATTCTTCCTTCATTCTCACCAATTCACTAAGTCTCACAAGAGCAATTATAGAGAGAGAAGCTATAGAGAGAAAATCTATAGAGAGAAAAAAGAAGAGAAGTCTGCTACCTCACTATTCCAGTATCTAGTCTTTTTCTGAGGTAAGGGATATTATTTTGTTCAATATTTATAGAAATAATATTTTCTTCCATAATCTGTAGTATGTGAGTAATATTATTTCGTCTCGTATTCCTAATTATACTAATCTTGTTAAAGTATTGCTTCTATACTTCGTGAAATTAGTAGAATATCCTTGAAATTTTCACTTCATCTAGTATAGTTTCACAAGGATATTTTCTGTACATTCTTGTTAAATTTTAAGCTTTTCATGCCGGTGTACTGTCCATGACTACTATTCATTTATACGATAATATTCATAAAAGTACTATTCATGGGTACTATTCACAAAGTACTATTCATAAAGTACTATTCACGAGGTACTATTCATGAATACTATTCATAAAGTACTCTTCACAGGGTACTATTCCCGAAGTATTATTCATGGGATACTATACACCCGGGTTCTATTCACCCAAAGTACTATTCATGATAAAAATTAATTTCTTTTCGGTCCAAATCATTTTTGATACAATATCATTCTTGAATTTTACTCCACAACGCAGTATCATGTTGGCAATTTGAACAATATTGAATTATAGATAAATTAAATTATTAAAGTCTTTAAAATTTATCCTGGAACTTGTTTTATTGAATTCTTATATCATTGTCATCATCCTCATGCTTATATTGTGATGCAAGTCATCTTTGGCTTACGTGCATAGATGAACTATTGATTGGTATGATTATGACCAGGGATCATTTGGTATAATCATGACCCATAATGTCACAAATGATGTGGTAAAAGTCCTCATTGGCCTGTAGTTCATTGATGGACAGTTGTTGGTATGATTATGACAAGAGATTATTCAGTAAAGTCATGACCATTGATGATTACATGAATATCCTTGGCCATGGTGCAAGGATGATTCGATGAAGTGGTTTATTTATTAAGCTGAGTCTCAACGATAAAGTTGATGAAAATCTTTTTAAATCATAGAAGATAGTAGATATCATGCTCTACTTGACTCTTCTAATGGATTACTTGTTCCGCTGCAGTTAAACTTGATGTTTAATCTATTTTATTAGGTTAACACTGTTGAAGGCTAATGATAAATTATTCTGCATTATCTTAGTCATAATATTTCTTACTGGGCTAGTTGAGGTCACCCCTTTTGTTTTCATTGTTCTCTTCAGGAAATAAGAACGTAGCAGGGACTAGTCGGAGAACGGAGTGATGGTCCAGATGATAGTATTAGTAGTCCTCACTATTCTATGAAATAGTGTGATAATAAATGTATTGAGGGCATATTTTGAGTTTGAATACTGTCTAGAAGACAATACTTGTATTAAAACTCACAGTTCATATTGTATATTTAAGGTTGTATTTGAATTTTGTACCATGTATTTGGCGACTCAGAATAGATGATGTATACCTATTTTGGGGGCGTCACAATCTGCATAATATTTTATATTATTAAATAAATAATTGAGACGACAAAGTTATTCATATTATTATTTGCAATATTGACAATGTCTAGAAGTTCTGTCAAGGAGAGGTTTTGTCACCTACTTGCATGCCAATAAGGAGAAATCTTTATCGGAAAGTCCCCTCTTTCCTGGGAATGACCTGGTTGTTAAATATTGTGAGTTATAATATTAATGATGAATAAATTCGTGTTGATTAAAGATGAAATTGATAGTTCCATTATGTTGGGATTATTAGTGTTATGGAGATCGACATTTATTTCGATAATAATTGATGTCTGAAAGTTATACTGACCAATCGGGTAATTAATCAGATAAATGAGCAATTAATTGCTATTAATTCACATGCTTATAACTATTTGTTCACATGTGTATACTATTGATTCACATTCATGTACTATTAGGGGAGGTGGTGCAAGATTGATAATACTTGCATGACTAAGTTAAAAATGGAGGTATAGATGGAGGTACTATACTGTAATTCGTATTTTCAAATGTATAGAACTATTAAATCACATGATGTACTATTAGGGGAGGTGGTGCAAGTTTGATAATACTTATAGGACTAAATTAAAAATGAAGGAAAAGATGAAGGTATTATACTGTAATATTTCAAGCCCCAAAATGTGCAATTATCGAAACTATATTTTTCTATAAATAGAAGCTCATTTTTCCTTCATTCTCACCAATTCACTAAGTCTCACAAGAGCAATTATAGAGAGAGAAGCTATAGAGAGAGAATCTATAGAGAGAGAGAAGAAGAGAAGTCTGCTACCTCACTATTCCAGTATCTAGTCTTCTTCTGAGGTATGGGATATTATTTTGTTCAGTATTCATAGGAATAATATTTTCTTCCATAATTTGTAGTATGTGAGTAATATTATTTCGTCTCGTATTCCTGATTATACTAATCTTGTTAAAGTATTGCTTCTATACTTCGTGAAATTAGTAGAATATCCTTGAAATTTGCACTTTATCTAGTATCGTTTCACAAGGATATTTTCTGCACATTTTTGTTAAATTTTAAGCTTTTCATGTCGGAGTACTGTCCATGAGTACTATTCATTTATACGGTACTAATCATAAAAGTACTATTCACGGGTACTATTCATAAAAGTACTATTCATGGGTACTATTAATTTTCCGAATCGCACAGTAGGCCTTGTGCTGTAACTCGATCGGTAAATGACAAGCATTCCCATAGACCAATTGATATGGTGACATACCAATTGGTGTTTTGTACGCAGTTCGGTAGGCCCATAGTGCATGGTCCAACCTGAGAGACCAATCCTTTCTATTTGGGTTCACCACCTTTTTCAAGATTCTTTTCACCTCCCTCCCTGTTTGAAACTTCAGCTTGCCCACTTGTTTGGGGATGATATGTTGTCGCCACCTTATGGTTGACCCCATACTTCTCCAAGAGAGTTGTAAATGATCTGTTGCAGAAGTGACTACCTTCATCACTTATAATAGCTCTTGGCGTGCCAAATCTTGTAAATATATTCTTTTGCAAAAATTTGAGGACCACTTTGGCATCATTAGTTGGGAGTGTTGTAGCTTCGACCCATTTTGATACGTAGTCAACTGCAAGCAATATGTACTGATTAACGAATGATGATGGAAAAGGCCCCATGAAATTAATGCCCTAAACTGTTGGGCTTCGGCACAGAAACGCACAGCGGAAATTAAAATTTTAAAGCAATTTCTGAAACCCTAAAATAGGATCCATGCAAAAATCAATTAATTCAGAGGTTTAGAGATTATACCAGATATAAACAAAAACGAGAATCTGAAACCGACTGCACCTCGAATCTCCAACGCAATACAATTCGATTGCGCCTCTACGGTATCCACACGAACGCCGCACTAACCGTCGAACGATTCTGCAATAAAAGGACTTGCGGTACTAGCCACCAAAAGGAATGGATTTTGAAACTGTTTTCTCTCTAGTCTCTCTCTAAGAGCGGCTAGGGTTTTTCAATTCTAATATATATCCCTAAGTAGCTGCTATATATCATATATATAGTAGTTAAAAGGAATTAATCAAAATCAAAACCTAATTTTATAAAATCCGAATATATATATATATATAAATATATATCTCTTAATTAAGTCTTACTTAATTAATATATATATATATATATATATATATATACAAATTCTCATTTTAATTTAAATTCGTGATTTAAATAATATTATTCATATTAATATATTTAAATCTTTAAAATTTAAATTAATTCCCTTTTAAATAACGTTCTATGTGTGTGACCCTATAAGTTATTATTACGTTGGCAATAATTTTAAAATCATATTATAAAATTATAAACAGTGAGCGGCATCTAGTAATGCATCACTACTACCCAAGTAATAATAAGATCGATGATTCGATGCAACCTTTTGTGACCAATGTTTCAATGCAATTTAATCCTTTTAACCTTAATATCCTAGATTAAACTCGAGTCATGGAATGTGTCATACTCTTCATAATTTAATCTGAGTTTTCTTGATCAATGAGTAGACTATATGAAACAAATCACTATTTGAGCATGGCCATGCATTTCATTGTCCTACTCAATCAAGAGGCCTATGGATATAACCCATAATATATAGGATGGTTAAATTCCATCTAGATTACTCATATTTCTCACATGATTAATGATGAACCCAATAATCACCTTTATAGTCCACCCTATTAAAGGTGACATTTGATGATATCAAAGTACATAAATTCTCGTGTAGTAATATAGCGATTTCAGGTCGGAGGACCATTACATCATTGTCACTATGAGAATTGCTAATGACACTTCGCATAATGCTCCATATAGAATTCTCAGGGTGGGTCTATCCAGTACATCGTTCTCTAACATGTACCTATGCATTGACTTAATATCTCATATATTTATGACCAATGAGATTTGGTCATCAGTCAATCCACATACTAGTCTCAATACATCATTGTTGTCCCATCAACAATGATACTCGACTAGGGACATTTAAGAACACTGATACTAATGGTAATATATAATCTCATGTTCAAGTCACATACTTGAAACTATATAATTTGTATCACTATTCTAAGGAATTTTATTATGTTAACAATTATATTACGCAGTAAATAAAACCATAATAAAATCATATATTTATTCAATCAAATATAATATCAAAACATTAAGCAATTATATCAAATAATTGGCCTCTAGGGCATAAACTCTAACACAAACATCAAAAATTTTAACTTCCAAAATTGTTTGTAGTGGCATCTCATTCCTTTTCGATATGTTGCCCACCCTTTGATATCTATCACAACTTTTAACAAACTGGTGGGCGTCCTTGAACAATGTAGACCAATAAAACCCGGCTTGAAGCATTTTTGTCGTTATTCTCTCACTACCATAATATCCCCCGTACGTAGACAAATGACACTCATGCAATATATTATTCACCTCGCTGTAAGGTACACACCTTCTAATCATCTTGTCGGCGCGCTGTTTGAATATGTATGGCTCATCCCACATGTACCACTTGACGTCATGTAGGAATTTCTGCTTCTGCTGACAAGTAAGATCAGGTGGAAGGATGTTGCTCACTAGATAGTTGACGAAGTCCGCATACCATGGAAATTCCGTATTGATCTCAAACAGCTGCTCATCCGAAAATGATTCATTAATAATACATCTGTCCTCTTCCTTTTTATCCTGATTTTCCAGCCTTGATAAATGGTATGTAAGTTGATTCTCCGCACCATTTCTATCTTTTATTTCCAAATCAAATTCTTGGAGAAGGAGAATCCATCTGATAAGGCGTGGCTTAACATCTTTTTCCGAGATTAAGTACCGAATAGCCAAGTGATCCGTGTAAACTATGACCTTTGTTCCGATCAAATAAGCCCAGAATTTATCGAAGGCATATACTACTGTAAGTAATTCTTTTTCCGTAGTCGTGTAATTCATTTGAGTCTCCGTAAGTGTTTTACTTGCATAGTATATGGCATGAAATACCTTTTCTTGGCGTTGACACAAAACAGCCCCAACCGCATAGTCGCTCGCATCACACATTAACTCGAAGGGCATATTCCAATCCGGTGCTACGATTATGGGAGCTGAAGTTAATTTCTATTCAATAGCTCGAATGCCAAATTACACGCCTCATCAAACATAAAAACTGAATCCTTCTCTAAAAGACTGCACAAAGGTTTTGCAATTTTAGAGAAGTCTTTTATAAATCGTCTGTAAAACCCAGCATGTCCCAAGAAACTTTGAATTCCCTTGACTGAACTTGGTGGAGGAAGTTTATCAATCGTTTCCAGCTTCGCCTTATCAACCTATAATCCTTTTGCTGAAACCTTGTGTCCCAAAATTATGCCTTCTTCAACCATGAAGTGGCACTTTTCCCAATTAAGTACCAGATTTATTTCTGCGCATCTCTTTAACACCATCACCAAATTCTCCAAACAAGCATCAAAATTGTCTCCATAAACAGAAATGTCATCCACGAAGACTTCCATGTTTTTCTCCACCATGTCTGAGAAAATGGTCATCATACACCATTATAAGGTAGCCGGTGCATTACACAAGCTGAACGACATTCTCCTGAATGCGAATGTGTCGTACGGGCATGTGAAAGTAGCCTTCTCTTGATCTTTAGGGGCAATGACGATCTGATTATATCCCGAATAACCATCCAATAAGCAGTAATACTCATGTACCGCTAATCTGTCCAACATTTGATCAATAAAAGGCAAAGGAAAGTGATCTTTGCTGGTCGCCTTATTTAATTTCCTGCAATCCATGCAAACCCTCCAACAAGTCCTTGTCGGAATTAGCTCATTGTTATCATTTTGTACCACGGTCATTCCTCCCTTTTTTGGTACACATTGAACTGGACTGACCCACTTACTGTCGAAAATTGGATAGATGATACCCACGTCCAACCATTTCAGGATTTCTTTCTTCACTACTTCTTTCATGATTGGATTGAGCCGTCTCTTTTGCTCCACTGTCGGTTTTGCACCATCTTCCATCAGAATTTTGTGCATGCAAAAGGATGGGTTGATTCCCTTGATATCCGCAATTGTCCATCCTATAGCCGATTTATGATCTCTAAGCACTCTCAGAAACTTTTCTTCCTACAATTCGTTAAGTGCAGCAGAAATAATAACAGGTAAAGAATTTGAATTACCTAAATACGCATACATGAGGTGTTTAGGTAATGGCTTTAGCTCAAGAGAAGGTGGCTCCTCCAGTTGTGACACCCCCAAATCTAGGTACTTTATTCCCACAAGACTTGGTGTTCACTTTTTAATCATTCATATCTATCTACCCAAATATAATAAAATTAAATCATAAATCCTCCCTTTAAATAGGGTTACATCATTTAATCCAAAAACCTCCCAGGTTGTCTAACCTTAACATCACATAAGTGCGGAAATAGAATCATTACATCACATCATTAAATATATGTCTATCATCAAATTAAAAGACTAACATCATAGCAATAATCAAAATTACAAGTCTTCATCACTTATACATTTTCCCCTTTCCTTTGCTAGCTGTAGGTTCATCTACCTTCTCAACTTTAGCTGCAATAATAATATTTAAGAAAGAGTGAGCAAAACAAATGCTCACTAGATATAACAATGAATCAACAAGAATGTAATAACTGCCAATGAATAATGTGACGCCCCCAAAATAGGTACGCATCACCCATCTTGGGTCGTCAGATACAAGGTACTGAATACAAATACAAACTAATTATACAATAGTCATGTAAAATACAACAAAACATAAATTGAGAGTTTTAATAAGAATACTATAATCTAGACAATATCCACACTCAAAGGAGTCCTTAATACATTTATTGTCACACTATTTAATAGAATAGTGAGGACTACTAATACTATCATCTGGACCATCACTTCGTTCCCCGACTAGTCCCGGCTACGTTCTCATTTCCTAAAGAGAACAATGAAAGAAAGGGGTGAGCTCAACTAGCCCAGTAAGAAATATTATGACTAAGATAATGCAGAATAAATTATCATTAGCCTTCAATAATGTTAAATTGATAAAATATAATAGACATCAAGTTTAACTGCAGCGGAATAAGCAATCCATTAGAAGAGTCAAGTAGAGCATGATATCTACTATCTTCTAAGATTTAAAATATTTTCATCAATTTTTATCATCGAGACTCAGCTTAATAAATAAACCACATCATCGAGTCATCCCTGCTTTACGGGCCAAGGATATTCATTAAATTATCAATGGTCATGAATATACCGAATAATCTCTGGTCATAATCATACCAAAAACTGTCCGTCAATACACTACAGGCCACTGAGGACTTTTACCACATCATTTAAAACATTACAGGTCATGATTATACCGAATAATCCCTGGTTATAATCATACCAAGTCCATCTATGCACGTAAGCCAAAGATGACTTTCATCACAATATAAGCATGAGGATGATGACAATGACAAAATAACTCAATAAAACAAGTTCAAAAATAAATTTTAAAGATTTATAAGTTAATTTATCCTGAACTCAATAATGTCCAAATTATCAACATGATACTGCTTTGTGGAGTAAAATTCAAGAATGCTCAGAAGAATATTTCTATGAAAAGATACTGGATGAAGCGCAAATATCAAGGATATTCCACTAGTTTCATGGAGTATTGAAGCCAAAATTTTAACCAAATGAGTATAATAGAATATATGAAACTGCAATGGATTTTCACCCGCCATGCGGTAATCCACGTAGACAGATCATTTCCACAATTTAATAAGAAATAAATACGAATGGTCATTCACCATGCATGTGGTAATCCACATAGACAAGTTATTCCAACAGACTAATAAAGAATTGAATAACAAAAGAATTCACCATGCATGCGATAGACCGCACAGACATGTTATTCTAACAGAATAATAAATAATGGAACCAGGTCATGCGTAATACGCACAGACAGAATATTCCAACAGAATAATAAAGAATGGAATAACAAAAGAATTTCACCATGTATGCGGTACTTCGCATATACGGGTTATTCCAATAGAATAGTAAGGAATGGAATAACAGAAGTTCTCTTCATGAATACGAAAGAAATAATACACATTACCTTATAAAGAAGAGTACTCCGACGGGTAGGGCGGGGATATACTTGAAGAAAACTTGCACTACGCTTAAAACTTCTTAAAACTTTAAAAAAAATACGCTCAGGATTATAGAAGAGAATTCTCTGAATTTCTGGTGTGATTTCAATTCTAACTAAGCATCCTATTTATGGGAAAATAGAAAGGATACTATACAATAAAATAAAATATAATATATATATATTATTTAAAATCTAATAAAATAATTAACTTTATAAAAGTATTCTGTTTTATATAAAAAGATTTTACTATACAAACACTATACATAATAAAATATATTATATTCTAATTATTGTCTAATAAAACAAATAACTTTATAAAAGTATTCTATTTTATATAAAAAGCTTTTCTGTTTTATTACATTAATAATACTAATAAATACTTCGGGAATAGTACCTCGTGAATAGTACCCGGCATGAAAAGTACTCCAAATACCCGAGTGAATAATATTCGGGTGAATAGTAATTTGGGTGAATAGTAATCCGTAAATAGTAACTCGTGAATAGTACTTCGACACTAAAAGTGCCCCTAATACCCGAGTGAATAATACTAGAGTGAATTGTAATCGGGTGAATAGTAACCTGTGAATAGTAACTCGTAAAAAAAATACCAAAGAAAATGATATTCTATGACGAGTACAAAAGAAATGATATATCATACGAGTATAATAGATTATACGAAATAGCAAATGAATTTTCACCCGCTATGCGATAATCCACATAGACAGATCATTTCCACAATTTAAAAAGGAATGAATACAAAGGATCATTCACCGTGCATGTGGTAATCCACATAAACAAGTTATTTCAATAGAATAATAAAGAATGGAATAATAGAAGAATTCACCATGCATACAATAGACCGCACAGACAGGTTATTCCCAACAGAATAATAAAGAATGGAACCAGGTCATGCGTAATTCGCACAGACAGGATATTCCAATAGAATAATAAAGAATGGAACCAGGTCATGCATAATCCGCACAAATAGGATATTCTAATAGAATAATAAAGAATGGAACCAGGTCATGCATAATCTGCACAGACAGGATATTCTAACAGAATAATAAAGAATGGAAAAATAACAGAAATCACCAGGCATGCGATAGACCGCATAGACAGGTTATTCTAATAGAATAATAAAGAATTGAATAATAGAAGAATTTCACCATGTATGCGGTACTTTGCATAGACAGGTTATTCCAACATAATAATAAAGAATGGAATAACAACTGTGACGCCCCCAAAATAGGTATACATCACCCATCTTGAGTAGTCAAATACATGGTACAAAATTCAAATAAAACCTAATAATACAACTGTCGTGTAAAATATGATAAAACATAAACTGAGAGTTTTAATAAGAATATTGTCATCTAGACAATATCCATACACAAAGGAGTCCTCATTATATTTATTGTCACGCTATTTAATAGAATAGTGAGGACTACTAATGCTATCATCTAGACTGTCACTCTATTCCCCGACTCGTCCCAGCTATATTCTCATTTCCTGAAGAGAACAATGAAAGAAAGGGTGCGCTCAACTAGCCCAATAAGAAATATTATGACTAAGATAATGCAAAAAAATTATCATTAGCCTTCAACAATGTTAAAATGATAAAATACAATAGAAATCAAGTTCAACTGCAGCAGAAGAAACAATCCATCAGAAGAGTCAAATAGAGCATAATATCTTCTATCTCCTATGATTTAAAATGTTGTCATCAATTTTTATCTATGAGACTCAGCTTAATAAATAAACCACATCATCGAGTCATCCCTGCACTACAGACTAAGGATATTCATTAAATCATTAATGGTCATGACTATACCGAATAATCCCTGGTCATAATCATACCAAAAACTGTCCATCAATGCACTACAGGCCACTGAGGACTTTTACCACATCATTTATAACATTACGTGTCATGATTATACTGAATGATCCTTGGACATAATCATACCAAGTCCATCTATGCACGTAAGCCAAAGATGACTTTCATCACAATATAAGCATAAGGATGATGAGAATGATATAATAATTCAATAAAATAAGTTCAGTTAATTTATCTTTAAATCAATAATGTCCAAATTGTCAATATGATATTGCTTTGTAGAGTAAAATTCAAGAATGCTTAGAAGAATATTTCCATGAAAAGATACTGGATGAAGCGCAAATATCCAGGATATTTTACTAATTTCATGGAGTATAGAAGCCAAAACTTTAACCAACTGAGTATAATAGAATATATGAAACTGCAAATGGATTTTTGCCCGCCATATGGTAATCCACGTAGATAGATCATTTTTATAATTTAATAAAGAATGAATACAAAGGATCATTCACCATGCATGTGGTAATCCACATAGACAGGTTATTCCAATAGAATAATAAAGAATGGAATAACAGAAGGATTCACCAGGCATGCGATAGACCGCACAGATAGGTTATTACAACAGAATAAGAAAGAATAGAATCAGGTCATGCGTAATCCGCACAGACAGGATATTCCAACAGAATAATAAAGAACGAAACCAGGTCATGCTTAATCCACACAGACATGATTTTTTAACAGAATAATAAAGAATGGAATAACAACAGAATTCACCAGGCATGCGTTAGACTGCACAAACAGGTTATTCCAACAGAATAATAAATAACGGAACCAGGTCATGCGTAATACGCACAGACTGGATATTCCAACAGAATAATAAAGAGTGGAATAAAATAAGAATTTCACCATGTATGTGGTACTTCGCATAGACAAGTTATTCCAACATAATAATAAGGAATGGAATAACAGAAGAATTTCACCATGTATGCGGTACTTTGCATAGACAGGTTATTCCAACATAATAATAAAGAATAGAATAACAAAAGGTCTTTTCATGAATACGAAAGAAATAATACCCCTTACCTTAGAAAAACTAGATACTGGAATAGTGAGGTAGCAGACTTCTCTTCTTCTTTCTCTCTATAATTTCTCTTTATAATAATTGCTCTATAGCTTTAGTGAATTTATGAGAAATGAAGGAAGAATGAGCTTCTATTTATAGGAAAATATAGTTTTGATAATTGCATGTTTTGGGGTTCAAAATATTATAGTATAATACCTCCCTCTTTTCTTCATTTTTAATTTAGTCCTGCAAGTATTATCAAACTTGCACCACCTCCCCTAATAGTAAATAATGTGAATCAATAGTTCAATCATGTGAATCAATAGTTATAATCATGTAAAAATATGAATTACAGTATAGTACCTCCATCTATACCTCCATTTTTAACTTAGTCATGCAAGTATTATCAATCTTGCACCAACTCCCCTAATAGTATAAGAATGTGAATCAATAGTACACACATGTGAACAAATAGTTATAATCATGTGAATTAATAGCAATTAATTCCTCATTTATCCGATTAATTACCCGATAGCTTCTAGACATCAATTATTATCGAAATAAATGTCGATTTCCACTAACACTAATAATTCCAACACAATGAAACTATTAATTTTATCTTTAATCAACACGAACTTATTCATCATTAATATTATAACTCACAATATTTAACAACCAGGTCGTTCCCAGGAAAGAGAGGCTTTCTGATAAGGATTTCTCTTTATTGACGCGCAATTAGATGACCAAACCTCTCCTTGACAGAACTTTTAGACATTGTAAATATTGCAATTTAATAATATGAATAACTTTTTCGTCTCAATTATTGATTTAATAATATATTATATTATGCAGATGATACTGTGACAATAATCGAATCAATAACATGAGAGATATGATGCAGCAATTACTGTAGCAATAATTGAGTATAACTGAGTGACTTCTAACGTAAGCATCAATAATCAATACCGTGTGCTACTATGAAACCACGCGTATTACTGTACTTTTACTACCGGATAGTTCAACAATTTTAATGGTAACACTTTCACCGTTATTTTTAATAAAAGATAATTTTGTCGTTTTCTTACTACGACAATACTTCCGTTGTAGGGGTCCACCAATGATTGTGTCGTCGTACGAATATTCCCTGTTAAAATGAATATTCCCCAACCAATTGAATATTATATAACCACTTGCTTACTTTGTAAAATTTATAAATATTACCCACAACTGTAACATTATATCCAATCCACACCATAATATTAAAAAAAATATTTTGAGAAATTTAAATCTTTATTCATAAAATCTGGGGTCTCACTATCTCCCTCCTTATGAAATTTCGCCCTCGAAATTTACGTAAGTACCTAGTATGCCAAAGAGGTGAGGATACCTTGAATACCTTTATCATCGAAAACATTACACGTTGCATACGTGCATGCCCGATGTCCTCCGATTTCCTCTGAATGCACATCAGTCCCTAAATTAGCCATTTTAGGCCCTTATACCGACCTCAAATCTCAAAATATAAAGAGTGAAAGTTTTAGGTCTACTCATTATCTTTCCGAATCATCCTGAATCACCTCAATCGGAGTTTGTATGAAAATGTTATGCCCAATTTACTAAAGGACGTCCGGACATATTTTGGCTTAATACTTCATCAGTGCCTAGGAGCCCAAATTTGGCCTTGGGCAAGTGCCTAGACACCCAAGAACAGATTCTAAGCACCGAGCCTAGTGTATAGGTGCTCGACCTTTGGCACTTAACTCCAATTTTCCAGATTTTGCAACTTTTGACACACATACTTCAAATCTTCATAACTTCTTCATCCGTTATCGAAATTAGTCCATTTTTGAGGCTATGGAAAGCTTGTAACATGCTCTATAAAACCCCCATGATTTCATAATTTTTCAGATTCATTAATCATTCCAAAAAATTTTTCCAAAGTCCCCCAAGACTAAGTTTTTACTAATAACGATACGTGAAAAGCGTTATGAACACGCGACATACTTGGCGGTAAAACGAGTCTATAGGCCACAGTTCCTACTCAATCGAGGATTTCAAATGGGCCATTTAAATTGAGTGTTAAGATAACACCTTCTTGAACCTTCTTCTTCACATTCATCAGATTCGGGTGTGTAGCTTGAGCGGCTTTAACTTTATCGATTAAAGTTGATTCTACTTGTATATTCATTATCTTCACGTGGGTCCCTAGAGTCTTTAACTCTATCTTCATCATTTGTAAGTTATACGAATGGGTTTTTGTGTTAACAAAATCGTAGTCGTAAAAGCATAAGATCTTCTACTCAACACGTCAGCTATCACGTTCGCTCTTCCATGATGATATTGAATGGTATGGTCGTAATCTTCAACATCTCGAGCCAACATCTTTGGCGCATAATAAGTTCGTTCTAAGTGAAGAAATATTTAATGGTTTTAGAAATGGATTTTGTACTAAGGTCAATACAAAATTCAATTTCACGCTCTAGGGGTAGGCTAGGAAGTTCTTCAAGAATACGTCAGGAAATTTATTAATAATAGAAATATCATTCAAAACTGTGACTCAGATCCAAGACTTGGATAGTACGTCACATTGATACCTATCAACTTGTCATCGTCATTCACAACGTTCCCTACGGATAGTCTGGCTTCGGTACCTTCCACACAAGGTAGTCACCAAAGAAAGGCTCAGGGCTCTTTACTTATGGCTTGATATGACAATGATTTACTTTTAGTGGTTTGGTTGTTTGAATTTGCATAATATGTTGGTTAGGAATATGAAAGCTAACAACCTTACGAAAAGGTTAATGAGTAGTTAACCATTCGATTCCTAAAATCACATCAAAGACAAGTATTTTTAAAGAGATACGATCGACAGGTAACGTGAAAGTGTCGATTTGAATCAAAAAGGATTTATAAACAGTGGAGGTAACGAAGGTTTCTACTAATGAAGTTTCAACCAATAAGTCAAAGTCTAACTTCTCTGGGTTAAATTTAAACTTTGAGTGCAAGCAAGAGAGATAAAAGAATGGGTAGAATCGGTATCTAATAAGGTATAGACTTTGCAAGAATTTATAATTAACTAACCCGTGCTAACTTCATTCGGGTCACTCACTTTTTGAGAATTCACGAAAAACGCTCTTCCTGAAACCACCAACTTTGTTTTGTCTGTATCCGCCTTTGGTGCCACCGTCCCAGTTGGACTTGATTTTGTTGCACGACAAAATTGGGCTAGGTGACCTTCTCTTCCACAATTGAAACACGCTTTGGACTGCTGCGTACAGTTTGGGATGATGTGTCCCTCCCCTCCGCATTTGTAACATACGACCGACAGTCGTTCTCCTTCCTTAACAACAGGTGTTGGTGCTGACGTCTTTCCATTATTATTAAATCTCCTCTTCTTGAAACTTTCACTTCTATTATCTTGGCCATGATTACCACCGAAGTGGTTACTATTTCTGGCACGATAATTTCCTCCACGATGGTTATCATTGTTCCGATGGCCGTTGCCATCGGTATGATTATTATCGTGTTGTTGGTCATTGCCTTTTGGTTGTGCTAACTCATTATCTCGCTTCAATAACTGAGCCATATTCACAACATCTGAATATAAACAAAGTTTGTGAGAAATGAGGTATTGACGTATATCGGGTTTCAAACCTCTTAGAAACATTCACGTCATTCGCTCCTCATTATCGACCAAATGAGATGCAAATCGGGATAACTTCGCAAATTTAGCCTCGTATTGCGACACGGTCATATTCTTTTGCTCCAACTTGATAAACTCCACCTCCTTCATGTGACGAATACTTTCGGGAAAGTACTTATCATTGAATAGCTCTTGGAATTTCTCCCAAGACATCTTGAGTGCGTCAGGCTGGGTATGTTTTACAGATTCCCACCAATAATCTGCCTCTTCATGCAACATAAAGGTGTCAAAGGGAACCTTTTGCTCATCGGAGCATCCCAAGGAATCAAATATCTTGGTGATCTGCTTTAACCACGTCTCCGCCTTAAGTAGTTCTAGCTTTCCCAAAAACTCCGGTGGTCCCAGCTCCTTGAACTGCTTAGTAGTGACCGTCCGTGGGTTGCCATTATTTCCACCTATATTTTTTGAACAGGAGTCTCATTTACCTGATGTTACATGAATTGCATAAAGCCTTTGAACATCCCATCGTTCATCATTTGATCGGTGTTGTTATTTACCTGAGGATTATTGTCTTCCTGTTGCACATTATCCTGGGTATTGATCATTGGTGACTCAACGGTCTCATGTGCTTCATTGGTGATATCAACATTTTCAGATGCCATTTTCAAACACTGTGACAAAACAAGGGTTAATTGACATATCACATATTATCCCTATACTATGATCGACCAATTAAATACCAAATAAACTTAGGTAGGTCATACTAGCGAAGGAATTCCCCGTCTCTCCCCTCCTAGTTCTTGTCTCACATCTCAGCCAGGGATCATATCCCTAAGATTTGATACCAACTGTGACGCCCCCAAAACAGGTATACATCACCCATCTTGAGTCACCAAATACATGGTAAAAAATTCAAATACAACTTAATAATACAACTGTTGTGTAAAATACGACAAAACATAAACAGAGAATTTTAATAAAAATAGTGTCATCTAGACAATATCCACACTCAAAGGAGTCCTCATTACATTTATTATCACACTATTTAACAGAATAGTGAGGACTACTAATGCTATCATCTGGACCGTCACTCCATTCCTCGACTCGTCCCAGCTATATTCTCATTTTCTGAAGAAAACAGTGAAAGAAAGGGTGAGCTCAACTAGCCCAATAAGAAATATTATGACTAAGATAATGCAAAATAAATTATCATTAGCCTTCAACAATGTTAAACTATTAAAATACAATAGACATCAAGTTTAACTGCAGCGGAACAAGCAATCTATTAGAAGAGTCAAGTAGAGCATAATATCTTCTATCTTCTATGATTTAAAAAGTTTTCATCAATTTTTATCGTTGAGACTCAGCTTAATAAATAAACCACATCATCGAGTCATCCCTGCATTACAGGCCAAGAATATTCATTAAATCATCAATGGTCATGAATCTACCGAATAATCTCTGGTCATAATCATACCAAAAACTATCCATCAATGCACTACAGGCCACTGAGGACTTTTACCAAATCATTTATAACATTACAGGTCATGATTATACCGAATAATTCCTGGACATAATCATACCAAGTCCATCTATGCACGTAAGCCAAAGATGACTTTCATCACAATATAAGCATGAGGATGATGACAATGACATAATAATTCAATAAAACAAGTTCAAGAATAAATTTTAAAGATTTATAAGTTAATTTATCTTGAAATCAATAATGTCCAAATAGTCAACATGATACTGCTTTGTAGAGTAAAATTCAAAAATGCTTAGAAGAATATTTCCATGAAAATATACTAGATGAAGCGCAAATATCTAGGATATTCTACTAATTTCATGGAGTATAGAAGCCAAAAATTTAACCAACTGAGTATAATAGAATATATGAAACTGCAAATAGATTTTCCCCCGCCACGTGGTAATCCACATAGACATATTATTTCCACAATTTAATAAGGAATTAATACAAAGGATCATTCACCATGCATGTGGTAATCCACATAGACAAGTTATTCCAACAGAATAATAAAGGATGGAATAACAGAAGGATTCACCAGGCATGCGATAAACCGCACAGTTAGATTATTCCAACACAATAATAAAGAATGGAACCAGGTCATGCGTAATCCGCACCGACCGGATATTCCAACAGAATAATAAAGAAAGGAACCAGGTCATGCGTAATCCGCACAGACAGGATATTCCAACAGAATAATAAAGAATAGAATAACAACAGAATTCACCAGGTATGCGATAGACTGCACAGATAGGTTATTCCAACAGAATAATAAATAATGGAACCAGGTCATGCGTAATACCCTTACGAGTATTGAAAGAAAATAACTCTCTTCATGAATACGAAAGAATAATACCCCTTACTATAATAATAATATTCCGGACATCCTGGGATCGAGTCCCGCCTGCCTCAAGTGTGAGAATTCTTTAATTCGAGTGGCCACGGACGGCCAGCGCAAGCTGGTGCGCAAGCCAAAACGGTTGAGTCCGGCCTGGGGGATTAGTCCGACCGCGGTTGGGAAACCCCACATTATCAAAAAAAAAAAAAAAAAAAAAAAAAAGAAAACTGGATACCGGAATAGTGAGGTAGCAGACTTCTCTTCTTCTTTCTCTCTATAATTTTTCTCTATAATAATTGCTCTATAGCTTTAGTGAATTGTTGAAAAATAATGAAGGAATGAGCTTTTATTTATAGGAAAATATAGTTTCCATAATTGCACATTTTGGGGCTCAAAATATTACAGTATAATACCTTCCTCTTTTCCTACATTATTAATTTAGTCCTGCAAGTATTATCAAACTTACACCACCTCCCCTAATAGTAAATCATGTGAATCAATAGTAAATCATGTGACTCAATAGTTCTAGACATGTAAAAATACGAATTACAGTATAGTACATCCATCTATACTTCCATTTTTAACTTAGTCATGCAAGTATTATAAATCTTGCACCAACTCACCTAATAGTAAATAAATGTGAATCAATAGTGCACACATGTGAACAAATAGTTATAATCATGTGAATCAATAGCAATTAATTGCTCATTTTCCCGTTAATTACCCGATTGGTCAATATAACCTCTAGACATTAATTGTTATCGAAATAAATATCGATTTTCAGTAACACTAATAATTCTAACACAATAGAACTATCAAATTTATCTTTAATCAACACGGACTTATTCATCATTAATATTATAATTCATAATATTTAACAACCAGGCCGTTCCCAGGAAAGAGGGGGCTTTCCGATAAGGATTTCTCCTTATTGGCGCGCAATTAGGTGACCAAACTTCTCCTTGACAGAAGTTTTAGACATTGTCAATATTGCAAATAATAATATAAATAACTTTTCCGTCTCAATTATTGATTTAATAATATAACATATTATACAGATGATATTATGACAATAATTGAATCAATATTATGAGAGATATGATGCAGCAATTACTGTAGCAATAATTGAGTATAACTGAGTGACTTCTTACGTAAGCATCAATAATCAATACTGTATGCTACTATGCAACCACGCGTATTACTGTACTTTTACTACCAAGTAGTTCAACAGTTTTTAACGATAACACTTTCGCCATTATTTTTATAAAAAGATATTTCTGTCGTTTTCTAACTACGACAATACGTCCGTTGTGGGGTTCACCAATGATTGTGCCATCGTACGAATATTCCCTGTTAAAATGAATATTCCCTGACCAATCGAATATTTCCCGACACAACGAATATTTTATAACAACTTGCTTACTTTGCAAAATTTTTAAATATCACCCTTAACTTTAAACTTTTATCAATATAACTATTTACCAAATAGAATAATTATAAGAAAATTGAATACTTTCATTTCATAAAATTCGGGATCTCACACATACAAATATTCACTTTTTAACATAACACGCATTTCTAGCTGAACTTGTTATTTTAGTACAAGTCCTACATTACCATTCACATTTCAGAAATTCCAAGTGTTGACTTCACAACACTTGTCTAACATTCATTATGTATACTAAGTTATCACATAACGCGTTCATAACTTACTAATTATTTTTATAACTTTGAATTTACTAACCACACATAGCAAGACTCTGTTTTAACCTTGTTGTTACATGGATCATAACATTAAGCTAGGTTACATTGGATGTCTAAAGTCTACAGAAGTAGCAGACTTCACTGTCTGTGACTGACTACTGGCGCGGTCGCGCCAGTATTACACTAAATTACAGCGCGCCCACGTAGCTACTGCGCGCCCGCGCCAAGGGGTTGCACGCCCGCGCTACGCACCAGTTCCAGTTTTGTAGAACATGAGTACGACAGTATTCTTAAGCCAACTAACACGAATTTAACCCTCCAAACAGTGAATTTAACACAAATAATTGCTATAGAACTATTACAAATATGTTTGCTAACATATTCAACCAATTAGAACAACTTAACATCAACTAAAACTAGTTTAATTTCTCAAATTTCATGTTTTCATATAAAAACTCAAAAAAAATATATCTTTTACGAAAATCAACACTGTACACACAATTCTTGTCCAAATTGCTTCGTTCAAATTGCATTATCTTCGTTTATTAATGAACTAGCATAAACCACCCATAATTTACAGTTTAACATACGAATTGACCATCAAAATTGGTACTTCATAAGCCATATGAGAAAATATTCATACAAGCATACACTGTCATTAATTTTTCCTACTGTTGTCCAAATTAGCATGCAATTTTCTTGTTTAAACATAAACTCTAGCATCATAAACACATATACTCATAATTATCAATTATTTATATCAACAATTCAACTATTTGAATTCACAGAGTATATAGAATTTTTCCGTGAAACCCATATATGTATAATAAGGTTATAGTATATACCTTCAAATTGCTTATAGACAATCTTTACTAAACCACTGAAACGACTTGGTAATCCTTAGGTTTTCTCTCAATTTCTCTCAATTCTCAATTCTCTGAACTCTCAGACTTAGCCAAGTATGCGTAAAGAAAACTGATATGGCCAAGCATAAAAATAAAACTGCTAAATCTTAATACGCTACTAAACACAATATCAGTTATAATGCTTAGGTTATAAATATATTATATTTATTATTTATTTTATTTTATTTTATTTTATTTTATTTAAATTCAAAAATTAAAAATCCAAAAGCCATAAGGCTTTGTTTGGCAAAACCCTTTTAAAATTTAAAGACTTAATATATCTAAGCCTTGTTTGGCAAATCTCCAAATTTAAACTCCTTTAATTTATTTTTTTTATAAACAATTTAGTTTTATCATTTTTAGTCACATACTATTTATTTGGATTTCTATACCCATCATTAATCAAATAATTTAATTATACACATTATATTTTAAATAAATATACCATTTAAACAAATAACACAAAATTATAATTTCATTATAATTTTATTTAATAATTTAACATACCATTTTAAATTATTAATCAATAATATAACACATCTTGTCATATTACAACTCTCTAAATTATAAATTAATTTAATTCAGAATATTATCTAATAAATTTAGATTCATAAATATTTACTAACAACCATCACATCAACAAAATATTTATTCAATAATAAACACCTCAGATAAATATTTATATAATTCAAAAAATATTTAAAATTACAATTTGAAATTCCCAATTGTTACATCATTCCCTCCTTACAAAAATTTTGTCCCCAGAATCACAATTCAAATAATCAAATCATCACATTCTACCCTCCATACAAAGATTCTGTCCCCAGAATCTAAGACATAGATTAAACAAATAACTTAGGGTAATTCTTCATCATTTCAGCTTCGAGTTCCCACGTAGCCTCTTCGACATTGTGGTTCTTCCATATCACCTTCACAGAAGCTATTACTTTATTCCTGAGCACTTATTCTTTCCTGTCTACTATTTGGATAGGAATCTCTTCATAAAACAAATCTTTACTGAACTGCAATGGTTTATACTCGATCACATGCTTGTAATCGGGTTTATACGGTCGCAACACCGACACATGAAAAACGTTATATACATGTTCTAATTCTGGAGGTAAAGCTACCTCGTAAGCTACTTCTCCCACTCTGTATAGAATCTCGAAAGGTCCAATAAACCTTGGGCTTAGCTTTCCTTTCTTGCCGAAATGAATTTTCCCCTTCCAAAGAGAAACTTTCAGGAACACAAAATTTCCTGCTTCAAATTCACGATTCTGCCTGTGCTGATCAGCATACTTTTTCTATCGATCTTGAGCAGCTACCAATCTTGCTCTGATGAGTTTGATAATTTCAGCGGTCTATTGTACCAGTTCTGGTCCTAGCAATTGATGTCAAGAATAAACATGTGAATGATATTCCTATTTATATATGATTTGATTATGATACATATATATATATATATGAATGAATATGCAAGTATGCTTGCATTAAGAAAAGTTGTAAAGTCCTTTGATAGATAATAAAAACACATGTACAAGGACTTAGAATGAATTAATCAAATATGTTAGGTTGATTCTACATAAGCAAAATAGCTTTGTAAAGTCCTTAAAAAGAAATGATTTACAAGGACTATAAATATAGAAAGAGCAAGCATGTTAGGTTGATCTTATGATGTAATAGATAGGCTTGTTTGATCATCGAGCACTGTACCAGAAATCGTAGTCTGCCAGGTGAGTCAAGGAAAACTCAAGAGTTATCAAGGCAGAATCGTAGTCAACAAGATAGTAGATCTCAGAGTTCATAGACTGCCAGGAGAGACGAGGAAGGATCGTAGTTTGTCGAGTAGCACTTCCTCGAGCCGTAGTCTAATGAGGAAGTCATGTTCAGAATCATAGAGACAGCCTGCCTACGAGCCGACCGAGCATCTGTCGAAGCTAAGATAAGAATCGTAGACTACACTCAGAGTCATAGAATCTACTGATCATATTAGAGGCAGAGATCGTAGTCGAGCAAGATCAGATGAAAATAACAAGCACAACGACAGAAATCATAGTGTGTCAAGATCTGATCTCGGAGTCGTAGTGTCTGCACAGCTGAAGCTGAATCATAGAGTGTAGAACTGAGACTTCAATAGATGTACTCACAACATCAAGGCAGAATCATAAAGCTAATACGATTCTCAATAAATGAGCACTCCCAGAATATTTAAAGGAATGAAGCCACTAGTTGATACTACAAAGATACATCCCACTTAAAGAAAACTAGAGAGCACTCAACGAATGGCATGAAAGCTAATAGAAGATCGAAGCATCAACCCAATCAGCATTTAGATTGAGTTGTGAAGCCATTCGAGATGAAGTCTTCCATAAGATGATCATAAGAAGACTTCAGCAGCTGACTAAGGAAAGTCAGTAGGTGCAGTAGCTGTTAAGTGGTAAGATGACAACGATCTTGGAAGTAACCAGGATCGTAGTATTTGCTAAACAAAGAAAGAATTGATAGAGTGTACACAAAGATACTGGTCAGCATCTGAAGAACAAGGCTAAAGTGATTAAGTATTGGGACAGTCCATTGATGATAAGTGAACGAGAGATCACAAGGAGAAAGTGAGCTAGACATGCCACAAATCTGAAGTGTCTTGTTATTCAGAAGGGGCCAGAGAAAGGAGTCAAGCCATAAGTATCTGAGAGTAGTTGAAGCAAATAAGAAGTATTGAAGCATTGCATAAAAGAAGGAAGAGTTGTTCTACATTGAAGATCCAATGAACATTCTTCAAAGATCGTAGTGTTGTCTCTACATGTCAAATGAGCAAGTCAATAAGACACTACGATCGGGTCCAAGAAAGAAAGCATCAGAATCGTAGAGTTCGGTCATTCAAAGATTGAAGCATTGGCAACAGTTCAATCTGAAGGATGGTATTCAGACAAGAGCTTATTGAGAGCATCAATGCAAAAGGACAACCTCTGATCAAGAAATCAGAAGGAGGAAATAAAGTCGTCAACCTGCCCAAGACATTAAAGTAACATATCTGATGGGGTAGGTGAAATAGTAGACTGCAATGTCTGAAAGTCAAAAAAAGTTGACATTTCACATCTGCAGTCTACACCAAACAACTCGAGATCTGTGAAGCAATTTTAAAAGCTTTCAACGGCTACTTTCCAACGAGAAGATTGGGAAGGAATATAAATCAGTTAGAGCTTAAAGATCAAAGGTTGCTGGAGTTGCTGAGTTTAGAAAAATGGTGGACTGATCTAACCAATGTAAAATAGTGAGTGACCAATGAAGGTCCGAAGGCTCACTCTACGATCCACCAAGAACACTTAGAGACAGACAAAAAAAGAAGTAGAAGTGAGAGTTCTACTATAAAAAGAGTGTTTTGAACTGCTGAGAGAAAGAAGAGCATCATGTCATCTTGATTTCCATCATGGGAAGACTCTAAGTACCAGAGAGAAGAGCCTACAATTATCTTAGTAAGTCCATCATGAGAAGGCATCAAGTATCAAGAAAGAAGATCACCAACACCATCATGGTGTCAAGCATGGGAAAGTTTCTAAGTACCTAACAGAAGAGCTTACAGTCATCTTAGAAACCCATCATGTGCAGTCATCAAGTATCAAAAAGAATGATCTTCAAGGCAGTTCATCAAGGGATCATCAGAAGTGGTTAAGTAACTGAAGAAGCTGAGCATCATACAACACTCAACTGCACTTCAAGGAAGATCACGCCAAGCTTCTAAGTATATAAGATGTTCAGAACTTAAAGATATCTTAACAGTTCAGCACCAACTACAACAAATAAACAAATAACTCAACAACAAGAAGTCAGGGCCTGAGGGGCTCTTGTCCGGAGGGACTAAATGAAGTTCCAAGCCTGCTGAGCTTGAAGAGTTCCTAGGGAACTAGAGAAGTTCCAAGGCTACTGGCCTTAAAGAGTTCTTAGTGAACTGAAGTCCCATGGCTGCTGGCCTTAAAGGAATCTTAGTGATTCAGGGTGCTGCCCTTCCTTAGTAGAAATCCTGCTAGTTGAAAGTAGAAGAGTAGATTAGGAGCTTGAGTCTCTAAATCACTTAAAACCCCTTGTGTCTTTTACTTTATGTCATTTACTTTATGTACATTAATTGCTATAACTGATATGTATATGTTAACTGCTTACTACTAAATTAACTCTACGAACAATGTATGATTGATTATGAATATATCAATGAAGGGGATCTTTTACTTATTCCGCTGTGCTTGAAAAGATTCTTATGTTTGTCATATGCTACTTAATAAGCAATACAAAATAAACGAGAAAAAAGTATTTGAAATTCAAAGGATCTATTCACCCCCTTCTAGATCTATATTGTGCCTACAGGGAACTAACAGTTGACGTTCTCCAACTTCATCCCAGTATAGTGGACTTCTGCATTTCCTACCGTATAATACCTTGCATGGTAATTGTTATTGTATGCAAATTCCACCAACGGTAGATGATCATCCCAGTTTCCTTTGAAATCCATGATGCACGCTCTAAGCATATCTTCTAGCGTCTGAATTATTCATTCGCTTTACCCATCAGTTTACGGATGATATGTTGTGCTCATCTTCAGTTGCGTTCCCATGCATTCTTTTTGTCTCTTCCAGAAGTTTGATGTGAATCTCGGATCTCTATCTGATATAATTGACACTGGAACTCCATGCCTTGAGACGATCTTTTTAACGTATAGATTTGCTAGCTGATCAAGATTAAATCTAATCTTTATTGGCAAAAAGTGTGCAGATTTTGTCAATCTATCCACTATCACCTATATCACTTCGTATCATTTCTGAGTCATTGGAAGACCTACCACAAAATCCATTATGATATACTCTCATTTCCATTCCGGTATCTCTAACGGTTGGAGTAATTCGCTTGGCCTTTGATGTTCTGCCTTCACTCTCTGACATGTTAAGCACTTTGCAACGCATTTTCCAACGTCTCTTTTCATATTTGGCCACCAAAAATGTCGCTGCAAATCTTGATACATCTTTGTACTTCCTGGATGAATCAAATATCTTGAGCTATGAGCTTCTGCCAAGATTTCTTCTTTAATATCTTATATTACTGGAACCCAAATTCATCCTTCAAATCTTAGCATCCCTTCTGTGTCAACTTTATACTTCACTTCTTTACCCTCGACCATGCTTTCCATTATTTTATTGCATTCTTCATTTTGTTGTTGAGCGCTCTTCGCCCTGTCCACCATATTTGGACTAGCTTCCATCTGTTACAATCTTTCATTAGCTTATTTTGGAAAATTAACTTCCATTTCTAGCCTTGCCATTGCTGAAATTAGCTCCTCCTTATTGGTTAACAACATCAACTTTTCTCTGCCATTCCTACTCAAGGCATCCGTAACTATATTAGCTTTGCCCGGATGATAAAAGATCTCATAATCGTAATCCTTTATCAATTCCATCCATCTCCTTTGCCACATATTCAAGTCCTTCTGTGTGAAAATATACTTCAGAATCTTATGGTCTGTGTATATTTCACACTTCTTGCTATAGAGATAGTGCCTCCATATCTTCAGAGCAAATACTACTACCGCCAACTCTAAATCATGAGTTGGATATCCTTTCTCGTAATCTTTTAATTGGCTTGATGCATACGCAATGACTTTGTCATTCTGCATAAGGACACAACCCAATCTTTTGTGTGAAGCGTCACTATACACCACAAAATTTCCTGTATTATCTGGTAACGACAACACATGTGCCACACTTAACTTCTTTTTCAGTTCTTGAAAACTTTCTTCACACTTCTCCGTCCAAACAAATTTTACAGATTTTCTCGTCAAATTTGTCAATGGAGTAGCAATCTTGGAAAAATCTTGAATAAATCGTCTATAATAACCTGCCAATCCCAAGAAAATTCTCACTTCTGATGGAGTTCTTGGTTGTTCCCCATTTATCACAGCTTCAACTTTTGATAGATCTACAGAAATCCCATCCTTATCAATTACGTGCCCAAAAAATTGTACACGTTCCAGGTAAAATTCATATTTAGAGAATTTTGCGTACAACTTTTCATTTCTTAGCGTCTCCAACGTTTGACGTAAGTGTTCTACGTGTTCTTCTTGAGACTTGGAGTACACCAGAATATCATCAATGAATACCACCACAAACTCGTCTAAGAATGGTTTAAACACCCTGTTCATCAAATTAATGAATGCTACAGGGGCGTTTGTCAACCCAAAAGACATCACTAAAAATTCGTAATGTCCATAGCGAGTTCGGAATGCCGTCTTCGGTACATCCTCTTTTCTCACTTTCAGTTGGTGATACCCACTTCTCAAATCTATTTTTAAGAAATATCTAGCATCCTTCAATTGATTAAAAAAGTCATCTATTCTTGGCAATGGATATTTATTTTTAATAGTGACTTTGTTTAATTCTCTATAATCAATGCAAAGACGCATTGACCCATCCTTCTTCTTCACGAACAATACTGGCGCTCCCCACGGTGATACGCTAGGCTGAATATACTTCTTATTTAATAGTTCTTGCAGTTATACCATCAGTTCCTTCATTTCGACCGGAGCCATTCTGTACGGGGCCTTCGATATTAGAGCGGTTCCTGGCGCTAAGTCGATCACAAATTTAATCTCTCAGTCAGGCAGAAGTCCTGGTAAATCTTCCAAAAACACATCCACGAATTCCCTAACCACTGGTATTTCTTCCAATTTTACACCCTCCTTCTTTTTAGTATCGACTATGTAAGCTAAATACCCTACACAGCCCTATCTCAACAACTTCTTGGCCTGCATTATCGTCAAACATCTCATTTGTCTAGGTAATTTGCTACCACGAAAAACTACCTTTGACGGAGTCATAAGGTTTACACACTTCTTTTGGCAATCAATTATTGCTCCACAATTGAATAACCAATCCATTCCTAATATCACGTCAAACTCTCCAAGTTTTATCGGGATTAAATCTACTTCCATAACATTCCTCTTAATGTTCACCTTACAATTCTTGTATACGAACCTAACAGAAATCATTTCCCTATTCACAATTTCTATGTTTAAAGGGAAATTAAACTCTTTACTAGGTATTTCTAACCTCTTAGCAAATTCATCTGATATAAACGAGCAAGTAGCACCCGAATCAAATAATACATATGCATTTATATCATTGATTGGGACCTGATACGACATCTTTTGATTGCACCGCGTCTTGCACCGTTATGTTGAAGGTTCTGGCTGCGGGCTTATTTGTTGATGTTGGCCCAGCAATAGTCAGCGCACCTCTACTAGCATTTCCCTTGCTTCTATCTGTCTCACCAGATCTCTTCTTTGGGCATTCATGAGCAAAGTGATCCTTGGACCCACACGTGAAGCAAATGCTCTTCTTATGTTGATTGCAATTTGGGGCGATGTGACCCTCCTGGCCACAATTGAAGCATACTCATTTTAACATCAAGCACACACCTTTGTGAAACTTACCACACATAGCACATGCTTCGAACTTCTTATTTTGCTGATTACCCTGCTGGTTTCCTGAACCCACATTTACATTCCACTTTCTCTGTAAATTGTTGTTGCCATTTCCACCGTAACTACCTCCACCATTCCTAACTTTACCTTCATTCTTCTTCTTTCTCTACTCTTGATTGTGTTTGGTTACAGCCTCGCCTCCACTCTCAGCGAGAATTGCCTTCTCCATCACTGCTGCAAAAGTCTTTAGCTGGAATAGGGAGACTCTATTGTACAACCAGGGCTTCAGTCCCTGCTCAAACCTCTTCGCCTTGCGTTCGTCTGTGCTAACTTGATATGGCGCAAACCTCGCCAACTCATTGAATATTGTAGCATATTCAGACACCGACATCGTTCCCTGCTTCAGTTCTAAAAACTGCACTTCTAGCTGACTCTTCGAACTTTCTGGGAAATAGGTCTCAAAGAATATCTCCTTAAACCTTTCCAAAGTCATAATCCCTTGACCTCCTCGGGTTTTATTGGTCTACCACCAATAACTAGTCTCTACTTTCAACATAAATGTTGCAAAAGCAGTCTTTTGATCCTCCCCCACTCTCGCAACATCGAACACTTTCTTTATATCCATGACCCAGGTCTGAGCCTCAACTGGATTCATGGGCTCATGGAATTCTGGTGCTCCAACTACCTTGAAATCCTTAAAATTTGTTCCTTGATTTTGAGGTTGATTCTGCAATGCTCCTGTTAGTAACGTTACGAATTGCTGAACTGGATTATCTTCAGCATTATTGTTATTAGTCCCTTCAGTGGTTCTCTGTCGAGATGGTTGACGTCTTGGAGGCATTTTCTGTTAAAAATACACTCATTAGACTATTATTAGACTATTACTCCATTTCTTTAAGTATTTCTACTTAATTTACACACAAAAAAAATTATTTCCACATAACACATAACACTTTGGATAAAATAATTACTTTTATTCATTCATAATCTTTTAAAAACATCAAAATAATAGCATCACTGCTACATTACCTCCCTGAACTACAAAAGTTGCAGGATTACTTCATCATCATCACATCCCATTGGTTGGATCAATCCAGAGGTTAACATCTTATTTACTCATCAATCACATAATAGTTACATATCAAGTACATTCCCTATGATGTCCTACTAAGATGTTGTGTAGCCTTACGACGCTCATCCTCTATAATTCAGAACATTGTTCAGCGATCTAATACGTATGATGGTAGTGTCTCGAACTGAATTTGATAACTCATGACCCGATCCTGAGCTCGATTGATCACGGTATTGAATACGTTATTCATTTTGTCCATCTTCATTCTCTTTACTTGTGCGTCTCACTCTACTATTCCGGCTCGTTGATAAACTTCATTGTACTCATCTTCATCTCTTGCCCTCTTAGTAGATTCCTCTTTCAACTTGTTCTTCAACTCTGCAATCTCTGCTATCATACGCTCGTTCCCTTCTTCAGTGTGAACCAGCTTCTCTTCCACGTTATTCAGACGTTCCTCTCGATCCTGGATCTCATCATCCTTCTGTGCCATCGAGGTCTATTATTCAGCTACTATCTCTTGCAACTCCTCGACGTTATCTTGAAGTTTCACATTACGGTTATACACCTCATTGTACATACGAGCAGCCATCAAATTAAGTGGAATCTCTTCTTCCTCCTTGTCCTCCTTTTTTGACTGTAGCAGCTCAACAGGGTCCTCCTCGTCCGTCTCTATCTCATCTTCCTCATCAGGTATTCTCTCCTGCTCAACTACTATGACCAACGGAGTTGCTTGCCGTGGTAGTAGTTAATCCCACACCACCTGAATATCTCGAGGCTCCTCCTCTCTAGGCATCTGGGATCCTTCCTCCCTAGCCTGACTGGATCCTCCTACATTAGCCATCTTGTCATCCAAATTTTAAATTTATAATTATTAATCATTACTACTCAACACTCACGAGCACATAAGTTGCAATCACATAAGCACATAAGTGTTTTATTATTTCTTCCTTAAAACTCGATAAGAGTTTATCACCACTATCTTTTCAAAGGTCACTTCCTAAGGCGTTTCCCCCACCTAAGGTTCGTAACCTAACGGCTTTGATACCAACCTATGACACCCCGAAATCTAGGTACTTTATTCCCACAAGATTTGGTGTTCACTTTTTAATCATTCATATCTATCTACCCAAATATAATAAAATTAAATCATAAATCCTCCCTTTAAATAGGGTTACATCATTTAATCCAAAAACCTCCCAGCTTGTCTAAACTTAACATCACATAAGTACGAAAATAGAATCATTACATCACATCAATAATTATATGTCTATCATCAAACTAAAAGTCTAACATCATAGAAATAATCAAAATTAAGTCTTCATCACTTGTACATTTTCCCCTTTCCTTTGCTAGTTGTAGGTTCATCTACCTTCTCAACTTTAGCTGCAATAATAATATTTAAGCAAGAGTGAGCAAAACAATTGCTCACTAGATATAGCAATGAATCAACAAGAATGTAATAACTGCCAATGAATAAGCTCATCAAAAATGAATAATACTCTATCAATGATAGCCAAAGACTAGAATCAAAATATGTAATATATATCTGAGGGTCGTAAGACCACGAACTATGTCTACAGTTGCGAGTAATCTTTCAACTCCAACTTTAACAGTAATAAGACTATAAGGACTCCTCATACTTAGGGGGATAAGCCCTTTCGTACAATGTATTGTGCACAAACATTTCAACGCTAAGCGTAAATTTCCCCTAATAATAGGGGTTTTCATCTCAGTATTTAGAGTACAAGTCTGCACCAAAGAAAGTTCATTTTGGTTAAGCTTTCAAGGGTAATTTAAAGTTTAACGATCATCAACTAGAGGACTAGTTGAATTAATAATATTTGATAACACAACAGTTGATCAAAAGTAACATAATATGGAACAATGAATAAGTGTAAGCGAGCTAACTATATTTTGAACTCATGCTTAGAAACAACTAAAAAGCATAATTATTGAGTGACAATAAACCTTGCTTGAATAATATTAAGCTAGGACTATGGATTATTGAATATACATTAAGTAATAGCAAGCTGAAAATAAAGCTTGTTCATTATGAGAATAGCTTGTGTCAAGTAAATGAACTAAGATAGTTCAACATTAGAAATTAAAATTCAAGAAAATTGCATTCATAGTACCTGAAGGACAATAAAGAAACTTGTCTAATAATAAACAAGTTAGAATACATCAATAAATATTGGAATTCAAAACTTGTTCGAATAAAGATAAGATCGTAGATAGCTTGTTCAAATAATGGTTAGGACTACAAGAGTTCGCTTAATGAAACTTTAAAGTAAGAAACTTGCTCAACGTAAATGTAGAGTTAGAAAACTTTCCTCGAGCGTAAACTATAATATTAAAACTCACGTTCACCTATACATAGTATTAAAACCACAACATCCATTAGACATACTAATATTCACTTTTTAACATAACACGCATTTCTAGCTAAACTTGTTATTTTAGTACAAGTCCTACATTACCATTCACATTTCAAAAATTCCAAGTGTTGACTTCACATCACTTGTCTAACATTCATTGTGTATACTAAGTTATCACATAACGCGTTCGTAACTTACTAGTCATTTTTATAACTTTGAATTTACTAACCACACATAACATTACTCTGTTTTAACCTTGTTGTTACATGAATCATGTGAAGGCCCCAAATCCGGGTCACAACTCACCACGGATCTGGTACAATCATTCTATAACTAATGTGGAAGATATAAACATAAATTGTTTATACAATACACTTTACACATTATTTCCCCAAAATCGAGTAACCTTAACTAATACACAAATCATAAACTATTTAACATATATCATTATTATCCAACTATACTATTACAAACTAGCCGCACATTTTATCCCAAGCTGAACTTGGCATTATCTATTTCCTGTATCCGAACGCATTTGCCTTATCTGCAATGTTTATCATGATATAGCAAGGGTGAACATGAAAGTTGCCTAGCAAGTTTAAATACAATTTAAAGATATATCATAATTGAAAGAGTCTGAATAATAAGCTGGCTATAATTCCTCAATATAATTGAGAACTAGCACGAACAAATTTTTGACTGAACAAGTATTAAACATGAATAAATTAATCTGGACCGAACAGTAATGAAGGAGATCAGCCTTTCATACCTGACTTATACATGCAAGATGTACAGAGTACAATTCTACATGGCAATCAACAATGATTAACCATAAGCATATCCGAATGAAACAACTCTTAGTAGAGTTAAGAAAAACTTGCCTGAACCGTTAATTACTGCTACGCAATTTATATCGCTTTATCTGTAGACCTAATATTAGTAATATAGATCTCCAATATCAGAATAATATCATCACAGTATAATACGGTTATATATATATACATAGAATAACTTAAACACATAGCACATAATCCTATCAGTCTATTACACACATAAGACTTAGCATCAAGTTAGACTATTTAAGTCCGAGTTGAAACCGACACAATTCTATCATCCCGACGGTCTAGTCGGACAAATAACGAGTTTAAGTTCAATTAAACTCTGTCTAAACACTTAACAATTATCACAGACAATTTTTTTAGCAGTCAAAATAATTTCCATAGGCTTGTAATAAATTTCAGATAATTAATATCATTTATCATAATTTTTCAATCACTAATATCGTATTTAAATGAATTAAATACAACATAATTCCTTAATCATTAATATTTATTTATTATTAAATATTAATGAAAATTATTTCATAATATTATAATTTAATTATAATATACCAAAGTATTTTTAATACCTTAAAATCATATTTATATGATTTTTAAACAGCTAAATTCATTATCCGATAATTACTATTAATATGACAAAATATCAAAAGTTATATTTTATAACTTAAAATATTTTTATAACACTTAAATCATTTTTATATGATTTTTAAACCATTAATTCTATTTTTCCATAATTTATTTAATATATTTATTAAATAAATTAATTACCATTAATAATAAATTATTAATGAAATTCATCACAAAATATTAAAAGTCATCAAAAATAACTTAAAATATTTTCTAACACCATAATATAATTTTTCATGATTTTTTATGAATTAAAACTATTTTAAAATAATTTATTTAATATTATAATTAAATAAATAAATACCTTTTATATTCAAAAAATATTAAATATTTATGAAATATACTCAAAATAATTAAAAACTATGGAAAACCCAGAAGTAAATGACCATAGTGATCTAAAAGTTCAAACATGAAGTAAAAATAACAAGGTATAATTCTATAACAATCGATCAACATAACAACATTACATACTCATGATTTGGGCCGGTCAAACTCACTGTCAGGAACCCGTTCTTATAGATTCTGGGTTTTCCAGAATCTTCATCCAGCCAGTGGGTCAACGGTGGTTTGACCTAGTATATCTTTGATTCTGTTACTAATTTTGGCGATCTAATAGCATACATGGGTAGCTCATATAGCAGTCTACAACATCCAGCCCACAAAATAACACAAACACTAAAAACAAGCAAGATCTAAAGCCTGCAATATCACTGTCAGACATTCTGGAAATTCTGGGTTTTCCAGAAACCATAAATCGTGACCGGTCAACTCTGTTTGACTGATCATAACATGCAAACTACACACGATCCAACCCTGATTCAAGTTTCAGAGTAAAGATCACATATCATAGAACATATCCAAAACTTAAAACACACAAAACATCTAACACATAAAGATCTAAGGCCACTGACATATGGTTGTCAGGCCATTCTTGAATTTTTTTTTTCTAGATTTCTTAAAATGCTAGATTCGTGTATCTAATTGTTATAGAACCATGATCTATCAACCCAGATCACTTAAAGACACCTTAATACACAACTTTAAACAATAACACATATCATCTAACATAAAATCTAAGGATTTCAAATTTTAAGTTTTTACCTCCTTTAATGCTTTGATCTTAGATTCTGATCTTTGGATCTAATTATGGAAGTCTATAAACTGATCATGGCTCATCTTCTCTCTCTCTCTCTCACTCCAAATTTTGAAAAGCTAGAGAGAATGGGTTGAACATGAATGAGAACTAAAGTAAGGTTTTTACTTACTTAAGTCTTTGATTTTCTTTGATTCAATGTATCTAATTGGTATATGTGACACTCTTATCTGATTTTGGATGATTTAGGGCACATATGGCTAATACCTTAGGCTTGATGACTCATAAGATTTGCCTTATCTTTTGCTTAGGTTTGAAGAAAGGGCATTTTGGTCATTTAGCATACCATTTTAATTCTATAATTGTCATTTGATTAAACCCTTAGGGTTTGACCCTTAGGGTTAAACCTAAGGTTCACAAAAATCACATTTCTAGGATTTTCGGATTAATGTTTTCGAAATAGAAAATTTACATTTGGAAATTATAATTAGAATTCTCTAATTACATTACAATTTCCTAATCACATTAGGACTAAAACAAATTAAGATTAATATTTCCTAATTAAGATTGCTAATTTAGCAATTAAATCCATAACTGTACATTAGAGTTCCAGACAGAATAATTAGGGTTTAAAAATTTGAAATTAGGGTTCGCTAATTAATTAAGCTTTACCTTAATTAATATAACTTAAGCATTATAATTCTCCGTTAAGTTTCCAGATTAGGGTTTTCAAATTCCAAATTAGGGTTTCAGATTCTCAGAACTGAAATTAGGGTTTTCAGAACCGATTTCTAGGGTTTCTTATCCATTGCTAGGGTTTTCTGGCTGAATGTTGACGTTCTTAATATATACCTAGGGTTTGACACTGATAATATACACTTAATCCTGAATAATTCACCTAAATCCTTTACAGAATTTTGAAATCCTTAAAATTCCATCCCAAAAACATCAAATGCATATACTTATTTTCGGTCTAGGTCTATTATTTGACCTAAAATCCATCATTTAAGATTTTAATAAATTGTCTAATTTCTCGGGTTGTCACATTCACCCCTTCTTCTAAAAATTTCATCCCCGAAATTTACCTTACACCTTACTCCTTATACCATGCACCATACTCCATTCATACACATCATTACATGTTACCCAATACACCACTCACAAGAGTAAAAGTTTTCGAATCGTGCTGAGGAGTCGTATAGACTATTTGTGTGTCATTTTCGCAAAGATTTTACGGAAATTCATCCGCAAACCGTCATTACTTACGGACACAAAGGGTGATTTGCCCGATTGCCCTGTACTGGCCAAGTACTGGTTTTATCTGTTCCTCGTCACTGCCATAGGCACAAAACTTTACCTCAGTCTTACTGGATTCCGCACCAAAATAATTTGGTTCGGGAAATTTCTTTCAATGAACACTTAGAGTTTTCATAAACATTAGTCTAGTTGAATCGAATAGCGTAGACTCATATCAATAATTCAATTCAATCGAATTATTTAGGTGTAGCCAAACCCCGTTGGCAAATTAAAATTTTTGAAAATATTTTTGAGAATGACGTCATGATGCCGTACTGTATTAACAGTCTGTTTGAGGATGTCGTCATTGTATGACTTTGTCATAACACATCATACAATAGTGGAATAGCGATTTTAGATCAAATTCACACTAAGTATTCCTGTATTTACAACTCCATCACCTTTTTATCATCTCTGTACCAGGTTATATGGTACATGAGTGATAATTAATTTTTTTTTTGATATTTCAAATCATTTGTGTCTAGCCGAAATAAGTAGCATAGACTGTACTTTAAACCGTTTCAAAAATGATTACGAGTCTACATTTTTTTAAAAGCACATAGTGCGTACTTAGCTTGATGTCAAAATTTCGAAGTCTAGCTTAGCTAGGAATTTTGAAAAACCTATGTCTCTACTAATAATCATTTGCTTAACAATCTATCTATTCCTATAATCCTCAATTCTCCATTTGCACACAACTATACGCAGTTCGTCAAACCACACTTATGAGTTCACAAGCTTGCCACAATTATATGAGTTTAAGAAATTACCCTAGTCAGACCTTTGGTGTCCATTCGCTGAGGGGTTCATAAACATTTCATATAACTATGAGTCGAGAATGTCACATAAGTATGAGTTTTAAGAACTCGTACTTAACCCTATATTCTCTACCTATGACCTATCTTTCTGTTATACACATGAGAAAGAAATCACCCTCTTAACACGCATATAGCAAATAGCGCGAAACAACATTTCAATGATTATCAAAGCCAGAAACTAAGTAGTTTTTACACCAAGTACAATTCCCCGCCCATACAAGGAATCATACAACTCAGCTACCGACACGAGTCCTCAATTGAAATCCCCACCCAATCTTAACCCCCTTCTCAATACGAATTTCATTTAATCCGTGTTCGTAATTCATAACTTTTTCATGAGTTTTCATAGTACAATTTCATAGTACAACTTACACACAGCATCTTGCTGTAAACTTTCTAATCATCAGATTGATTCTTTTTTTTCATGTTATCACCTTATGAGATCACGGGGTGATCTCATCATAAATATTATGATTCATTTCTATACTATGATCGTTTTATTTTACGACCTCCTATCCCTGTACTTTAAGTCTTTTAGACTCGATCTATTCATCAATATTGTTCAACTTTATTATCAGAGTTGGGGAACTCCGTATCTTTATAACTCGCCGAGATTCATCTTTGAATCTTACCGATCGACTAACTCTATGTGAGTTAGATCTTATCTGAATCACTGCAGCTATTGGTCTCAGATATTCCTACCTAAGGTTCATAACCTACAGCTTTTATACCAACTGAGACAGCCCTGAATCCGGGTCCTAATCACCACAGATCTGGTATACTATTTTTATAACTAATTGCGGAAGATATAAACATAAATTGTTTATACAATACATTACACACTATTTTCCCCAAGGTCGAGTAACCTTAACTTATACACAAATCATAACTTATCTAACACATAACATTATCATCATACAACACTATTACAAATCTAATCGCGCACACTAACTTTAAGTTGGAACTGTCTTTAACCTTTCCTTGATTCTGAACACATCAGCCCAAAAATTCCGTTCAAGTGGACTGCACCGCATTTGTTGGACAGTTTTGACACTACTACTTTGAAATGTCATAACTCTCTCCTCCGAAGTCGGATTTAGTCCGTTCCAGAGTATATGGAAAGCTTATTCAGTTTACTACAACATATCAAAAGCCCAGAATTTTTACAGTATCCTAGAAAATCCCGAATTTTCCTTTTAGGGACAACAGTCCACTAGATTTTTTTAAAGGTTTGAAAACTGTTTTTATTTATCTTCTTTGATCAAGCTTGTTAACATCAAAAATTGTAAGATCTAAACATAAAACATCATTTAACATGAATATCTAAGATTTTTTTTGAGTTTAGAATCATAATTCCAATATTTGATTTAAAACCACCAAAATAAAATGCATTAAACTAGTTTTCACCCTTTAGAAAATTAGTTTTCTTTCCTTTCCTTGTATAAGCTTTTCACTACCCAAAATGGTTAGATCTACTCATGAAACACTCAATAACATGTATATCAAGAGTTTTTTTGTTTAAGATCACAAACTCATGATTTTAACAAAAGAAATTAAATAAAGTCTGAAGTTTTTATACCTTTTGTTTTCTTCCTCTTTTTCTTTTCTTCTTCTTCTTCTTTCATCTATGGCATCATTTTTCTCTTTCTTTCTCTCTATTTGGCCGGGTGGGAGTGGAAAAAATGGGAGAAACATGCTTCTTATTTGTTAAATGACTTAGAGATTTAATATTAATTAAAGGGAAACTAGATCCACTTTTTAGGGGAAATTGTTGGGGGAGTAGGTGAGGTTAGTCACCAAACCCATGTGCTAAAAATCTCCAACAGATTTGGCCCTTGTGGGTCCCGCTTTTAATTCCTCATTTTGTGTGTTTAAGCCCGTCTTTAACTTTTGGACCCGAAAACTCAAATTTTTGAGTTTATAGGCGATTCCTACTAAATTCGATGCTCCCAATGTCATGGGCACATCCATTTCTTCAAATTTATCTCCTAATTTTAAGTTTGACTTTTTTGAAAGAGTCAACTGTTGACTTTGACCAAAAAGTCAATCCCGACATATTTCTTGTTTAGAGTCTATTCTTACTAATTTTGACATTCCGGACTCAATTATCTTGTTCGCGTCTTCAAATTCTGCTTATATCTTTGATTTTGACTTTTCTCCCTAAAAAGTCAACTGTTGACTTTGACCAAAGAGTCAACTCCGACACATTTTGTGTTTACAACCTTTTCTGACTAATCTTGACGTTCCGGACGCTACCGAACAGTTTGTGCTTCTAAAAATAATTTCCCTAACTAAATTTTGAGTTTTAACTTACTTTTTTTTATTATTAATCATATCAACTAATCATCTATTGATTATTATTCATTTCATTGATTTACTAGTACATAAATTAAATACTAGCATTCTTCAATTACTATAACCATTAATTTATTTAATTCTCATTCATAATATATAATATTAGGCTAAATAGTTTTCTTTTATTTGTTTAGATAATAAACAAATGTAAACAATCACATAAGTCCTTCATAAAAATTTTAACTCCAAACTCTATTTCCAATCTAGGTCTTATTATTTAACCTTTATTTAATCAATTAAGATTTTAATAAATTGTCTAAATTCTAAGGTTGTCACAGATCATAACATTAAGCTAGGTTACATTGGATGTCCAAAGTCTACAAAAGTAGCAAACTTCACTGTCTGTGACTGACTACTGGCGCGGCCGTGCCAGTATTACACTGAATTACAGCGCGCCCGCACGGCTGCTGCGCGCCCGCGCTACGCACCAGTTCAAGTTTTGTAGAACATGAGTACGGCAGTATTCTTAAGCCAACTAACAAGAATTTAACCCACCAAACAATGAATTTAACACAAACAATTGCTATAGAACTATTACAAACATGTTTGCTAACATATTCAACCAATTAGAACATCAACTAAAACTAGTTTAATTTCTCAAATTTCATGTTTTCATATAAAAACTCAAAAAAATTATATCCTTTACGAAAATCAACACTGTACACACAATTCTTGTCCAAATTGCTTCGTTTAAATTACATTATCTTCGTTTCTTAATGAACTAGCATAAACCACCCATAATTTACAGTTTAACATACGAATTGACCATCAAAATTGGTACTTCATAAGCCATATGAGAAAATATTCATACAATCATACACTGTCATTAATTTTTCCTACTTTTGTCCGATATTAGCATGCAATTTCCTTGTTTAAACATAAACTCTAGCATCATAAACACATATACTCACAATTATCAGTTATTTATATCAACAATTAAACAATTTGAATTCATAGAGTATATAGAATTTTGCCATGAACCCCATATATGTATAATAAGGTTATAATACATACCTTCAAATTGCTTATAGACAATCTTTGCTAAACCACTGAAACTGCTTGGTAATCCTTAGGTTGTCTCTCAATTTCTCTCAACTCTCAGACTTAGCCAAGTATGCATAAAGAAAACTTATATGGCCAAGCGTAAAAATAAAACTGCTAAATCTTAATACACTACTAAACACAATATCAGTTATAATGCTTAGGTTATAAATATATTATATTTATTATTTATTTTATTTAAATTCAAAAATTAAAAATCCAAAAGCCATAAGGCTTTGTTTGGCAAAACCCTTTTAAAATTTAAAGACTTAATATATCTAAGCCTTGTTTGGCAAATCTCAAAATTTAAACTCCTTTAATTTATTTATTTTATAAACAATTTATTTTATCATTTATAGTCACATACTATTTATTTGGATTTCTATACCCAACATTAATCAAATAATTTAATTATACACACTATATTTTAAATAAATATACCATTTAAACAAATAACACAAAATTATAATTTCATTATAATTTTTTTTAATAATTTAACATACCATTTTACATTATTAATCAACAACATAACACTTCTTATCATATTACAACTCTCTAAATTATAAATTAATTTAATTCAGAATATTATCTAATAAATTTAGATTCATAAATATTTACTAACAACCATCACATCAACAAAATATTTATTCAACAATATACACCTCAGATAAATATTTATATAATTCAATAAATATTTAAAAATATAATTTGAAATTTTGGATTGTTACATCAGTGATGGTTTCAATATGGTTATTGATCTTTCCTCCATGTGTAGTGGTTCAATTGGTGCTTTAAATCTGCTCACTCGTGGCAAGGAGTCTAATATCTGCAAGTAATCCACAAATTCTAGATCATCTAACTTTTTATCTCCCAATAGTGTCGTTTCCAATGGATCGTTACCCAAACTTTTACCCATATCTTCGCTGATTATCTGCTCAATGATATCCATCCTGAAACACTCTTCTTCATCCATAGGGAATTTTATGGCCTTGAAAATGTTAAACTTTATTTCTTGATCTTGGACCCTCATAGTTCACATTTTTGTACGTCGATGAGTGTCCTACTCGTAGCCAAGAAATGTCTCCCAAGGATAATTGGGATGTTCTTATCTTCCTCAAAATCCAGAATTATGAAATCCACGGGGAATATAAACTTGTCAACCTTGACCAATATGTCCTCTAAAATGCCTCTCGGGTACATGACTGACCTATCCGTTAACTGTAATGAGATGTTCGCAGGCTTTAGAGCTGGCAAACCCAATTCTGTATAAACTGATAAGGGCATAAGGTTTACACTCGCCCCCAAATCACATAAAAACTTGTTAAATGCCATGTTCCCAATTGTGCACGGAATGGTGAAACTCCCCGGATCTTTTAACTTGGGTGGCAACTTTCACTGTAAAATCGAACTACACTCCTCTGTTAATGCCATTGTTTCGAAATATTCCAACTTCTTTTTCCTGGACAAAATCCCTTTCATGAATTTCGTATAACTTGGCATCTGTTCTAGGGCTTCTGCGAAAGGGATGTTAATTTGAAGTTTCTTAAAAACTTCCAAAAATTTCGCGAATTGCTTGTCTAATTTATGCTTTTGGACTCTCTGCTGAAATGCCGGTGGAGGATACACAACTGGCTTGTCATCTAACTTTTTTTTTCTCAATTTTCTTTTCCTCACCCTGTTTTTCTTCAACCACTTTGTTCTCATCAAATTTTTAATCCGTTCTAACTGAATTTTCTGCACTCTTCCCATTTAGCTGTTTGCCACTTCTCAAAGTGATTTCCTGACACTGTTCATGATTTCCCTTCGGATTTCTTTCGATGTCACTTGGTAGAGTCCCTTGTGGTCTATTATTCAATGCTAATGCAATTTGTCCCATCTGATTCTCTAGATTCTTGATGGCTATCTCTTTCGATTTCATTGCCATTGCTTGATTTTTCATAGCCGCCTTATTGCTAGTTATGTAATTTGTCAACAATTCCTCTAAATCTGATTTCCTCTCTTGATGTTGAGCTGGTTGTGGATGATTCTGAAATCCTGGGGGAAATGATGGTCGTGGATGTGACGCCCCCAAAACAGGTATACATCACCCATCTTGAGTCGCCAAATACATGGTACAAAATTTAAATACAACTTAATTATACAACAGTCATGTACAATACGACAAAACATAATCTAAGTGTTTTAATAAGAATATTGTCATCTAGACAATATCCACACTCAATGGAGTCCTCATTACATTTATTGTCACACTATTTAACAAAATAGTGAGGACTACTAATGATATCATCTGGACCGTCACTCCGTTCCCCGACTAGTCCCGGCTACGTTCTCATTTCCTGAAGAGAACAGTGAAAGAAAGGGTGAGCTCAACTAGTCCAATAAGAAATATTATGACTAAGATAATGCAAAATAAATTATCATTAGTCTTCAACAATGTTAAACTGATAAAATACAATAGACATCAAGTTTAATTGCAGCGAAATAAGCAATTCATTAGAAGAGTCAAGTAGAGTATGATATCTACTATCTTATACGTTTTAAAATGTTTTCATCAATTTTTATCGTTGAGACTCGGCTTAATAAATAAACCACATCATCGAATCATCCCTGCACTACGGGCCAAGGATATTCATTAAATCATCAATGGTCATGACTATACCGAATAATCCCTAGTCATAATCATACCAAAAATTGTCCATCAATGCACTACAGGCCACTGAGGACTTTTACCACATTATTTATAACATTACACGTCATGATTATACTGAATGATCCCTGGTCATAATCATACCAAGTCCATCTATGCACGTAAGCCAAAGATGACTTTCATCACAATATAAGCATGATGATGATGACAATGATATAAGCATTAATCAAACAAAATTAAGGATAAATATTAAATACTTTAAATTTATCCAAATATTATCAATCACTTAATAAACTCATCATCTAATATTATTAATATTATAACAATATTTTAATCACTTCTTAAACTTATAAACAATTTATTTCAATTGTTTACACTTTACCAAATAATGCATTTAATCATTCAAAAATGCCATACTCATAAGATTTCATCACCAATGATCAAATCCCTCATCAAAAATCTGCATATACCCTATATAGGATTTCCAAGCCATAAAATCATATTTTCTAATTTTAAAATAGTCTTTTCCCATAAAATCCATAACTCTCAATCTATACATCCAAAAATTGACATTTTTGGACACAAACTAGAAAACTCATCAAATTAACATTTCAAATTTTTCCAGAATTTTTGAGGGTCAAAAAAATTATGAAACTGCCCCTGGCAAAAACCCCTTTTGAATGAAAATACTATTCATATGAATACAAATGATCATTCACCATGCATGCGGTAATCAACATAGACAGGTTATTCCAATAGAATAATAAAGAATGGAATAACAGAAGAATTCACCATACATGCGATAGACCGCACAAATAGGTTATTCTCAACAGAATAATAAAGAATGGAACTAGGTCATGCGTAAACCGCACAAATAGGATATTCCAACAGAATAATAAAGAATGGAACCAGGTCATGCGTAAACCGCACAGACATGATATTCCAACAGAATAATAAAGAATAGAATAACAAAAGAATTTCACCATGCATGCGATAGACCACACAGACAGGTTATTCTAACAGAATAATAAATAATGGAACCAGGTCATGCGTAATATGCACGGATAGGATATTTCAACAGAATAATAAAGAATGGAATAACAGAATAAGGTCACTAATAAAGAATTTCACTAATAGACAGATTATTTCAACATAATAATAAGGAATGGAATAACAATAGCTCTCTTCATGAAGATGAAAAAAATAATACCCCTCACCTCAGAAAAAAATTGGATACTGGAATAGTGAGGTAACAAACTTCTCTTCTTCTTTCTCTCTATAATTTCTCTCTATAATAATTGCTCTATAGCTTTAGTGAATTGGTGAAAAATAATGAAGGAATGAGCTTCTATTTATAGAAAAATATATTTTCAATAATTGCACATTTTGGGCCTCAAAATATTATAGTATAATACCTTCCTCTTTTCCTTCATTTTTAATTTAGTCTTGCAAGTATTATCAAACTTGTACCACCTCCTCTAATAGTAAATAATGTGAATCAACAGTAAATCATGTGAATCAATAGTTCTAGACATGTGAAAATACGAATTACAGTATAGTACCTCCATCTATACCTCAATTTTTAACTTAGTCATGCAAGTATTATCAATCTTGCACCAATTCCCCTAATAGTAAATGAATGTGAATCAATAGCACACACATGTGAACAAATAGTTATAATTATGTGAATCAATAGCAATTAATTGCTCATTTATCTGGTTAATTACCCGATTGGTCAATATAACCTCCAGACATCAAATATTATCGAAATAAACGTCGATTTCCACTAACACTAACAATTCCAACATAATGGAACTATCAATTTCATCTTTAATCAACACGAACTTATTCATCATTAATATTATAATTCACAATATTTAACAACCAGGTCGTTCCCAAGAAAGAGGGGGCTTTCCGACAAGGATTTCTCCTTATTGGCGCGCAATTAGGTGACCAAACCTCTCCTTGACAGAACTTCTAGACATTGTCAATATTGCAAATAATAATATGAATAACTTTGCCGTCTCAATTATTGATTTAATAATATAACATATTGATACTGTGACAATAATTGAATCAATAATATGAGAGATATGATGCAGCAATTACTATAGCAATAATTGAGTATAACTGAGTGACTTCTTACAAAAGCATCAATAATCAATATTGTGTGCTACTATGCAACCACGTGTATTACTGTACTTTTACAACCGAGTAGTTCAACAGTTTTAACGGTAACACTTTCGCTGTTATTTTTATAAAATGATAATTCTATCGTTTTTTAACTACGACAATACTTCTGTTGTGGGGTCAATCAATGATTGTTTCGTTATACGGATATTTTCCGATAAAAAGAATATTCTCCGATCAATCGAATATTATATAACAACTTGCTTACTTTGCAAAATTTATAAATATTACCCACAACTATAACATTACATGAAATACACACCATAATATTGAAAAAAAAATCGAGAAATTTAAATCTTTATTCATAAAATTTGGGGTCTCACAATCTCCCCTCCTTATGAAATTTCGCCCTCAAAATTTACGCACGTACATGGTATGTAAGACACCAACTTATTATAAATAAATTAAATTTTCGTCTATTCATTATTCTTAAATAATAATGTATTAATTTGATATAATACTTTGGTTATGAGTGAAATGTGAAAATTTTTACAAAATAAACAAGTGGTTATAAAATAATCATTGTTGTCGGGGAATATTCGTTTGGTCATGGAATATTCTTTTTGTCGGGAATATTCGTACGACGGCGCAGTCAATTGTGGGCCCCATAACAGAATAACAGTCAGATGAAGAAAATGACAAATTTGGGTTTTTATAAATAACGGCATAATTTTTACCGTTAACACTGTTGGATAATTGGTGGTTAAAATACAGTAATACGCGTGGTTGTACAGTAGCACACGGTATTGCACAGTATGGTTGAATTATTGATTCATACGTAAGAAGGCACTACTCAATAATTGTTACAATAGTTACTGTTCATTATTTTATTATATTGATTCAATAATTGTTGCATTGTTAGTTTATATTATTATTGTTTCAATAATTGTCACTGCACAGTATTTCTCATTATCAGATAAATAATTCATATTATTTGAATAATATTATTAGATAGAATTATTGGTAATGTCTAGAAAGTTCTGCCAAGGAGAGGTTTGGTCATCTAATTGCGCGCCAGTAAGGAGAAATCCTTATTGGAAAGCCCCCTCTTTCCTGGGTACGGCGTGGTTGTCATAATTATGATTCTATAATATTATTTAAGAATAATTAATTATTGATTCATATGATAAAGAAATATTTATTTGATGTGCATATAATTGATGAATATATTATTTTATGTGGATATAATTGAAGGAATTAATGCTGAGGATGTTTTATCAGTATTTTGTCGGACTGGAAGAATTAAAAATCATCCGTTTATGGATTTCGGATAATTTTTGTTTGGAATTTGAAAAAATTTTCTTCTGTAAAGTTGTAGAGAATTGAAATTCCTGTAAAGAGACGCGAGATTCGAATTTTCTGACAAAGGGGCTATTTATTGTGAATTATTGAAGTTCCGGGGTTCCAAAATAATTGATTTTTGAAAGTTTAATTATTTTTTATTTCAAATTTTTTTTTATTTTTTTCTAGAAGGTGGGCATGTGGGAAATGCTAAAATCAAATTCCTTAGTGGTGGGCTTGAATATTTGGTAAATATTAATATTTTATTAATTTAGTCTCATTTGGCGTTCTAGCATTTTCCTATAAATAGAGGGCTAAGTTAGAATTGAAAATCACACCAGAAATAAGTTTTCTCTCTTTCTCTCTCTATATTATCGAGCGTATTCTTGTGAGTATACTTTGAGTGTTGCTATACGGTGCGAGTTTTTGTCAGCACTATACCCGAAATTCAGTCAGAAATGCGGTTATTTTGAGGTAAGGGATATTATCTTCTTCTTAAATGATATTTTCTTCAATATCATTATGCCAAAATATTGGTATGAAATTTTTATCAAATTTGAAACTTTTTGTGTCGGAGTTACTATTCACGTATACGGCACTATTCACAAATACGGCACTATTCACCGAAAAATAAAATTTTCTTCTTTTTTTTCCAAGATGTCTATTTTTGCTACTATCTTTGATTGTATCCATGTTTTGATCGTTATTTTTGAATTCTGCTTCAAAATTGGTTATTATGGAGTATTATTGATCTTGGATAAAACTGTTATACGAATCCCTAATATTTGTCCTTCTATCTCACTGGATTCATTCTTAAAAATATTTTTCATCATCCTCAGTCCTTAATGATGATATTATTGAATATCTTTGGCCTGTAGTGCAAAGATAAATGATTACTGATGAATATCTTCGGCCCGTAGTGCAAAGATGAACAGGTGTTGAGATGAACATGACCAACCGGTGATATAAATGAATATCTTTGGCCTGTAGTGCAAAGATGATTAATGATGTATATTGATTATTGTTACAGGGATACAATATTGATGATGGACTCTTAAATATTAGAAGATAGTAGAATTCATCCTCTACGTGACACTTCTAATGGATTGTTGTTTCCGCTGTATTTGTTGATCTAAAACTTGTTGTCGATTATATTTTATCAGATTTTTTTCTCTGTTGAAGACTAACGATAATTTGTTGTATATTATCTTAGTCATAATATTCTTTACTGGGCTAGTTGAGCTCACTCTTTTCCTTTTTGTTCCATTTTTCTTCTCAGGAGGTGAGAACATAGCAGGGTCGAGTCGGGGTATGGAGTGAGGTTTCTAGAAAGATGTTTTAGCAGTCCTCACTATTTCTGTAAAATAGTGTTTGAATAATTGTAATGAGGACTTATTTGCGTGTGGATATTGTCTAGAAGACAATATTTGTATTTAAACTCACAGTATGTATTGTCGTATTTCACACGACATTTGTATTATTAAAGTTATAGTTTTCTTTATGTACCATGTATTTGACGACTCAGAATGGGTGTTGTATACCTGTTTTGGGGGCGTCACATGGTATGCCAAAGAGATGAGGATACCTTAACTTCATTTCATATTCTAACTCTTGAGGTATAACCTTTGAGTATTGAATACGATCCCTCTTATCCAAGATTTTAACACGTATCTCCTCATACGTTAAATCTTCTGCTATCTCGTCTAGTTCTAATTTAATAATGTGGTTCGGGTCGTCCACATATTTACGTAACATCAATACGTGAAAAACGTTATGAACACGCGCCATACGTGGCGGTAAAACGAGTCTATAGGCCACAGTTCCTACTCGATCGAGGATTTCAAATGGGCCAATTAAATCGAGGGTTAAGATTTCCTCTCTTCATCGACTCTTGCTTCTAGAATAACGCCCTCTTGAACCTTCTTCTTTGTATTTATCAACTCTTAGTTTGTAGCTTGCACGGCTTTAACTTTATCGATTAAAGTCGATTCTACTTGTATATTTGATATCACCACGTGGGTCCTTAGAGTTTTTAACTCTATATTCATCATTTGTAAGTTATACGAAATGGGTTTTTGTGTTAATAATATCGCACTCGTGAACGGATATAATCTTCTACTCAACGTGTCAGCTACCACGTTCGCCCTTCCACAATGATATTGAATGGTACAGTCATAGTCTTCAACAGCTCGAGCCAACATCTTTGACGCATGTTAAGTTCATTTTAATTGAAGAAATATTTGAGGGTTTAAGAAATGGGTTTTGTACTGGGGTCAATACAAAATTCGATTTCACGCTCTAGGGGCAGGCCAATAAGTCTTCAAGAATACGTCAGGAAATTTATTAACGATAGAAATATCATTTAAAAACTGTGACTCTCATCCAAGATATCACATGAAATAAAGGTTTCTCCTAACGAAGTTTCAATCGATAAGTCAAAGTCTAACTTCTCTGGAGTTAAATTTAAATGTTGAGCGCAAGCAAGAGAGATAAAATAATGGGTAGAACCGGTATCTAATAAGGTATAGACTTCGCAAGAATTTATAATTTACTAACTTGTGCTAACTTCGTTCGGGTTATTCGCTTTTTGAGAAGTAACGAAAAACATTCTTCTTGAAACCACTGACTTTGTTTTGTCCGTATCCGCCTTTGCGCCACCATCCCAGCTAGACTTGACTTCACTATACGATAAAATTGAGCTAAATGACCTTCTCTTCTTGAAATTTCTACTTCTATTATCTTGGCCATGATTACCACCGAAGTGGTTACCATTCTTGGCATGATAATTTCCCCCACGATGGTTATCATTATTCTGATGGCCTTTGCCACCAGTACGATTATTATCGTGTTGTTGGTCGTTACCTTTTGGTTGAGCTCACTCAACGGTCTCATGTGGTTCATTGCTTATCTCAGCCTTTTCAAATGCCATTTTCAAACACTGCCACAAAACAAGGGTTAATTAACATATCACATATTATCCCTATACTCTGACCGACCAATTAAATACCCAATAAACATAGGTAGATCATACTAGCGAAGGAATTCCCCGTCTCTCCCCTCCTAGTTCTTGTCTCACATCTCAGCCATGGATCATATCCCTAAGTTTTGATAACAATTGTGACGCCTCCAAAACAGGTATACATAACCCATCTTGGGTCGCCACTTACATGGTACAAAATTCAAATACAACTTAATTATACAACAGTCGTGTACAATACGACAAAACATAATCTAAGGGTTTTAATAAGAATATTGTCATCTAGACAATATCCACACTGAGTTTTCATTACATTTATTGTCACACTGTTTAACAAAATAATGAGAACTACTAATGCTATCATCTGGACCGTCACTCCGTTCCCCGACTAGTCCCGGCTACGTTCTCATTTCCTGAAGAGAACAGTGAAAGAAAGGGTGAGCTCAACTAGTCCAATAAGAAATATTATCACTAAGATATTGCAAAATAAATTATCATTAGTGTGAGGTCCCCGAATCCGAATACTTGAAACCCGAACTCGGTACTTCATGATACCATTTCTATGAGCGGAATAATACTAATGATAATAACAATAATATAGATTTATCAAATTTAATTTACATATTATCAGAGTTTCCCAAATCCCAAGTACGAAACCTTTAACATTCATTACATGATAATAATAATATTTATCATCCATGTTCTAATAAAGTTAAACTATTACATAAGATAGCATAAAAAGTCATTCAACAACTCTCCCCTTCCCCTTGTTCTTGGCAGATCCTTCGGGTTGTTCATACTTAGCTGAAAACATTTAAATTAAGCAAGGATGAGCATTTGAGTGCCTAGCAAGTATTAATATATATATATATATATAAGCTGAAAGAATTTAAATGTTTTCTTTATAATATTCTTCTATAACCAATCAATAGTTGTGAAGTAATCTATACTAATAATAATAGCATAACAACCCTCTTTCAAATTTTTGAAACTGTGTATTGACTATACATGGGGTTTCTGTGACATACTATGAACATTGTTTTCATTTTCAAAAGGGTTTAAACAGAAATTCATCTGTAAACCGTCATGACTTACGGGTACGGAGGGTGATCAGCCCCGTTGTACCCTGTATTGATCAATACTACATGTACAAGACCGACAGTTTTGTCGGGTAAATATTGAGTCTAAGACTCTATCCCGAAGTTCAATATCCAAATAGATAACGTAAACATCAGTCGCACTATTTTTCATAGCCTTATAATAATTATTAAATAATTATAATCATTTACCATAATTTTTGAAATATCAGAATCATTATTAAATGATTTAAATATCAAACAATTCTATTATCATTAACATTTAATCAATATTAAACTATTAATGAAACCATTGCAAAAATATTAAAGTTATGTATAATAATTCAAAATATTCTTAACGTATTAATATTACCCTTAAATGATTTTTAAAACATTTAAAATCATCATTAAATAATTACCATTAATATTTAAATATTAATGAACTATTATCTAAATATTAAAAGTCATTAATTATAACTTAAAATATTTTTAATTCATTTATACCCGTTTTAAATGATTTTTAAATTAATAAAACCATTTTTAAACTATTTATTTAATATAATTATTAAATAAATTTAATATCATTAATCATTAAATAAATATCATTAATATTAAATTATTAATGAAATTATTCTTTAAATATTAAAAGTTATATTTTATAACTTAAAATATCTTTAAACACTTTATTTTCATTTAAAATAATTATTATAATATTAAAATTATTTTTAAACTAAATTATTTAATATAATTATTAAATAAATTTAATATCATTAATAATAATTAATTAATAAAATTTTCCTTTAAATATTAAAAGTTATATTTTATAACTTCAAATATTTTTAAATACCTTATTCTTATTTAAAATGATTTTTAATATAATAAAATCATTTTTAATTAATTTATTTAATTCATTTAGTAAATAACTTAATTATCATTAATATAAATTTATTAATGAAAATTATCAAATAATATTAAAAGTTATTAAAAATAACTTAAAATATTTTCTTATATCATAATATAATTTTAAATGATTTTTTCAAATATTAAAATCATTTTTAAATAATTTATTTAATATTATCATTAAATAAATTAAATACTTTTAATATTCCAAAAATATTAAATATTTATTAAATATATTTAAAATAATTAAAAACTAATTTTCAGAATTTAAAATAATTTTTAATAATTTATTTTGTATTTTTTATAATTAAAAACTATTTTTTTCTATTTATTAATTAATTTTTAGAAAATAATATATTATCTCTCGCTAAAGACCACCTATAGCGACAGAACCGTCGCTATAGGTGTTCTTCATGTTCTTCATACAAACCTAGAAAATCAAGTCAGTGTTGAGGATGCTAGGTTTGACCATGAATAACTCAGTGTGGACTCAGTTTTGGTCAGATCATGTAGTACAAATACAAGACTACAAGATACAACAATCAACATAGACAAATCACATAACACCAAATAGATATAATCGTCCAAACTTACTGTCAGAGGCTGTTCTTCATTTCTGGGTTTTCCAGAATTGAAGAACAAGACCGACTGACCACTTTTGATCGCCTTTAACTTGCAACATATTAACTGTTTTTGAGACCTAAGAGCTTTAATGTGCAGACAACATGTAGGACTACATATTCATTATATAACATAAATAAAACATCAACAAATCAAGCAGTTACAAGTTGGTCAACCATTGTCAGAATCCGTGTTCATGAGTTTTTTAGGTTTTCCAGAAAATCGAGAACATGTGCTTCTCTACTACTTTGACCAGCCACCAATTCCAGTATATAAAATGTTTTAATGATATAAAAGCATGATTCTATAGTTAATATACTTGACTACAATCTAGATTCAACAAACCAAACAAAACAACAACTACAAGCAAGATCCGAAGCCACAAATTTATTGTCAGACGCTGAAAACCATTTCTGGTTTACCCAGATCTCAGCCGGTCAAGCTCGGTCAACTCACTTTGACCTTAAATAACTTTTGATTTATAACAGATATGACTTTGTTTCTTGTTGCAGATTAAAGAAAACATTACAGACTACAAACTTAAACACTTAAACAACAAAAACACCTAACATACCAATTTTTAGATTGACATTTGACTGTCAGACTGACATTTGACTGTCAGACTCAAAATTAAAAATTTTTAGATTTTTGAAAACACCAATTTCGTGTATTTAAATGTTACGGATCTATCAAATACCAACCCATATCATCATTATATACTATAACCAACATGTATAACATAAAAAAACTAACATCTAACATCAGATTTTTGGACAGATTATAGCTAGGGTTTTATACCTTTTTCTTTGAAATTTTCTGATCTTTGGCTTCTGATTTGATTATGAATTTCGTGGGGCTATGTTTTGGGACAGAAATACTTAAGGAATTCGTTGCTTAGAGAGAGGGGGGGACATGGTTGAGTGTTGGATAAAATTTAGTGTACCAAATGATTTTCTCTCTCCTTTAACCGACAAGTATGATGCATGTATTATTGGTATAGAGGCTGGGTGCTGGCATTTTTGTGTAACATGGAGTGGTTGGAGTTGGTTAACAACTCAAGATTTAACTAGATTTACAAGCAAGCTCATTAAAGAAATTAAAAAGGGCATAATGGACATTTTGCTTGCATTTTTAATGGTCATTTTGTAAATTGACAAACCCTTAGGGTTTAACCCTAAGGTTTAGCACAAAATAATTATAGAATTTAGCAATTAGGGTTTGCTAAAATTATAATTTAATTTTTAGTTTCTAAAGTTTGAATGAAATAAAATTATTAATTAGATTAGGTCAATAATTAAATTATACAGGAACATTAGGGTCTATTATTAACGATTATAATTAACTTTGCTAATTATAGCATTTAGGGTTTATAATAACAAAAATTAGGGTTTCCATAATATAATTAGGGTTTCTGGAAATTAAATTAGGGTTCTAGATCTTAGGGTTTTAATTTACTAACTAGGTTTACTTTAATTAGTAATTAAAGTCTATCACACGTGTTATTAATCACAGTAACACAATTCTTGACAGATCAAACTTTCGGTTTAAGTTTCCGGATTAGGGTTTCTAATATTGGAATTTAGGGTTTTCATTCATAGTTAGGGTTTTCTATAATTAGCAAAATATTAAATAAAACATAATATAAATCATACAACACAGATATTTAGTAATCTTAAATTTACCCTTTTAATTTGAAAAACAAGATTAAATTAATTAATGCTATGGTTTTCAAATACTACACCATTATTCATCATAATTGACCAACCATTGTCAGTCCACATACAGTACATATATATAGTACTGAAAAAATCAAAATATTATAATATTATATTATTATTATTATTATTATTCCTTATCCTATAACCAAAATTAGGGTTTATCATTAACACTAAAACTGTTTCATCAAAACGGATATTCACATTAACCTTACACACATAATACACATATCTATAATACTGGCAAATAATAATATAATATTATTATTCTCATTCCTTGATCAAAACCCAGATTCAGGGTTTGGATTCCATATCTGATTTATTCTTTATATTTAACCTTATAAATTAAGTTAAAATAATTAACTTAATATCTTGAACAAAATACATATAATGAAATAATCATTATAATTATTCTAAAATCATTTCATATATTATATAAATAATATATATCTATACTTTCATAGAAAATAATAATAAAAGCATTTCCAATAAGGAATTAATTAGTATAAAAATTATAATTGATAATAATCAATAATTCTAAAAATTTATTTATTTGCAATACTTAATGTAATAAATAAATTTTATTTATTACACATATAATTATAATTACACATTACCTTGTCACATAATCCCCCATATTTATTTTAATAAATAAATAAATAAAAAATTTATACGCAAAATTTATGATTTATTTATATAGAAAATATCGGTTTGTCACATTCACCCTCCCTTATAAAGATTCCGTCCCCGGAATCACCACTTAAGACCTACACATACCATAACATACAGAGCATACAAAATCTTTGCAAGTAGATCTCGATCATCTTTGATCGAACTGATCTTTAACTAATCACATAAAACTTGTCTTTCTGATTAAACGAAAATTTAATTTCTAAGAGAACTCAAATTCCTCCTTCAAATTTCTTTATAAAATAATTTACTATAAATAGAAAAATTATAAATATGCAATTTAAAGTTATTCGAATATTACCTGGAACTGCATTGCCAGCTGCCACCGTGTCTTGAACCGTCATGTTGAAGACCCTTGATGTTGACTTTGTTGGTTTATTCGATGATGTCGGTCCTATGATTGCTAACGTTCCACTACCCTTACCAGTATTCTCCTTTCCTGCCTCCACCCTCCTGTTCGGACAATCCTTCACCCTGTGCTCCATTGATCCACAAATAAAACAACCACTGTTCATTCTAGGATTTGGGCAGTTGGGAGAGATATGGCCCTCCTGCCCGCATTTGTAGCAAACAAATTTCCCTTTCAAACACTCTCCAGAGTGGTTCTTTCCACATGTCTTGCACTGAACCGCCTGCCTTTTCACTCCCTCTTGCTTCACCTGCACGTTTCCAAAGTAGTTTCCCTTCCTTTTTCCATCAACACTCCTGCTTCCACTATTAATTCTCACCTTTTCAGCTCCCTCGACCTTGCCCTTGTTTTTCCTCTCCTTGTTGTAGAGGGTCATAGCCTCATTCCCTTCCTCAACAATTATTGCCTTCTCCATTAGTCTTCAACAATGTTAAACTGATAAAATACAATAGACATCAAGTTTAATTGCAGCGGAATAAGCAATTCATTAGAAGAGTCAAGTAGAGCATGATATCTACTATCTTATACGTTTTAAAATGTTTTCATCAATTTTTATCGTTGAGACTCAGCTTAATAAATAAACCACATCATCGAATCATCCCTGTACTATGGGCCAAGGATATTCATTAAATCATCAATGGTCATGACTATACCGAATAATCCTTGGTCATAATCATACCAAAATTGTCCATCAATGCACTACAGGCCATTGAGGACTTTTACCACATTATTTATAATATTACAGGTCATGATTATACCGAATGATCCCTGATCATAATCATATGAAGTCCATCTATGCACGTAAGCCCAAGATGACTTTCATCACAATATAAGCATGAGGATGATGAAAATGATATAAGCATTAATCAAACAAAAACAAGAATAAATATTAAAGACTTTAAATTTATCCAAATATTATCAATCACTTAATAAACTCATCATCTAATATTATTAATATTATAATAATATTTTACTCACTTCTTAAACTTATAAATAATTTATTTTAATTATTTACACTTTATCAAATAATGCATTTAATTATTCAAAAATGTCATACTCATAACATTTCATCACCAATGATCAAATCCCTCATCAAAAATCTGCATATACCCTATATAGGATTTCCAAGCCATAAAATCCTATTTTCTAATTTTAAAATAGTCTTTTCCCATAAAATCCATAACTCTTAATCTATATATGCAAAAATCGCCATTTTTGGACACAATCTAGAAAACTCATCAAATTATCATTTCAAATTTTTCCAGAATTTTTGAGGGTCAGAAAAATTATGAAACTACCCCTGGCAGAAACCCTTTTTGAATGAAAATACTATTCATATGAATACAAATGATCATTCACCATGCATGCGGTAATCCACATAGACAGGTTATTCAACCATAATAATAAAGAATGGAATAACAGAAGAATTTACCATTCATGCGATAGATTTCACAGACAGGTTATTTTCAATAGAATAATAAAGAATGGAACCAGGTCATGTATAAATCGCATATACAGGATATTCCAATAGAATAATAAAGAATGGAACCAGTTCATGCATAAACCTCACAGATAGGATATTCCAACAGAATAATAAAGAATGGAATAACAGAAGAATTTCACTATGCATGTGATAGACCATACAGACAAGTTATTCCAACAAAATAATAAATAATGGTACCAGGTCATGCGTAATACGCACAGACAGGATATTCCAACAGAATAATAAAAAATGGAATAACAGAATAATTTCACTAATAAGGAATTTCACTAACAGACAAGTTATTCCAATATAATAATAAGGAATAGAATAACAATAGCTCTCTTCACGAAGATGAAAGAAATAATACCCCTTACCTCAGAAGAAAACTGGATACTAGAATAGTGAGGTAGCAGACTTCTCTTCTTCTTTCTCTCTATAATTTCTCTCTATAATAATTTCTCTATAGATTTAGTGAATTGGTGAAAATAATGAAGGAATGAGCTTCTATTTATAGAAAAATATAGTTTCAATAATTGCACATTTTGGGCCTCGAAATATTACAGTATAATACCTTCCTCTTTTCCTTCATTTTTAATTTAGTCCTGCAAGTATTATCAAACTTGCATCACCTCCCTTAATAATAATCATGTGAATCAATAGTAAATCATGTGAATCAATAGTTCTAGACATGTGAAAATACGAATTACAGTATAGTACCTCCATCTATACCTCTATTTTTAACTTAGTCATGCAATTATTATCAATCTTGCACCAATTCCCCTAATAGTAAATGAATGTGAATCAATAGTACACACATTTGAATAAATAGTTATAATCATGTGAATCAATAGCAATTAATTGCTTATTTATCCGGTTAATTACCCGATTGGTAAATATAACCTCCAGACATCAATTATTATCAAAATAAATGTCGATTTCCACTAACACTAATAATTCCAATACAATGGAACTATCAATTTCATCTTTAATTAACACGAACTTATTCATCATTAATATTATAATTCACAATATTTAACAACCAGGTCGTTCCCAGGAAAGAGGGGACTTTCCGACAAGGATTTCTCCTTATTTGTGCGCAATTAGGTGACCAATCCTCTACTTGACAGAACTTCTAGACATTGTCAATATTGCAAATAATAATATGAATAACTTTGCCGTCTCAATTATTGATTTAATAATATAACATATTGATACTGTGATAATAATTGAATCAATAATATGAGAGATATGATGCAGCAATTACTGTAGCAATAATTGAGTCTAACTGAGTGACTTTTTACGTAAGCACCAATAATCAATACCGTGTCCTACTATGCAACCACGCGTATTACTGTATTTTTATTACCGAGTAGTTCAACAGTTTTAACGGTAAAACTTTCGCCGTTATTTTTATAAAATGATAATTCTGTCGTTTTCTAACTATGACAATATTTCTGTTGTGGGGTCCACCAATGATTGTGTCGTCATACGGATATTCCCCAACAAAAAAAATATTTCCCGATCAATAGAATATTATATAACAACTTGCTTACTTTGCAAAATTTATAAATATTACCCACAGCTATAACATTATATCAAATCCACACCATAATATTAAAAAAATATATATTTTAAGAAATTTAAATCTTTATTCATAAAATTTGGGGTCTCGCAGTGGAGCTTGCTGATGCTGATTATTACTCCACGAAAATTTAAGATGATTCTTATTCTCCTAATTGTAGGCATTCTGGTATGTATTCTGTGGAATTCTATTGTAGCTACCCACAAATTACACTGATGCTGGGTTAATTTCACATTGATCTGTAGGATGCTCACCCACGTATAATTCACAAATAACTGCAAAACCCCTGACATAGCATCCAACTTCTTAGAGAGTGCTAAGATTTGCGCTTGTATTGCCATCACTCCATCTACTTCTGACACACCAGTTGCCTTTGCCAGTGTCATTCTTGTTGTGGGCCACTGGTAGTTGTTAACTGCCATAGTCTCTATCAACTCGTAAGCCTCCTCATAACTTTTAGCCATAAACGCTCCACCCGGAGCTGCATCAATTCTGGTTCTGAGATTTCTGTTCAACCCGTTGTAGAATGTATTCATCTGCAACCACTTAGGCAATCCATGATGCGGGCACTTTTTGAGCAATTCCTTGTATCTTTCACATGCCTCATACAATGATTCCCCATGTTGATGTTCAAACATAGTTATCTCATTCCTCATTTTTACAGTTTTCGCTGGTGGGAAGAATTTTACAAGAAATTTCTGAGCGAGGTCATCCCAAGTAGTTATTGATCCCGGTGGCAGAGTGTGTAACCAATTTTTTGCCTTGTCCCGTAGAGTAAATGGGAATAATCAAAGTCTTACCACGTCATCCGACACCCCATTGTACCTGAAAGTGTTACAAATTTCTAGAAAACTTACTAAGTGTTTGTTTGGATCATCATTTGCTAAACTCCCAAACTGAACTGAATTTTGAATCATCTGAATAGTCCCAGGCTTAATTTCAAATGTATTCGCAGCTATAGCGGGCCTGGTGATACTTAACTGCAGCTCAGATACCTTGGGTGTAGCAAAATTCCTCAACGCTTTCTGATCTTCGACAGCCGTTGCTTCTTCTTTTTCAGAGTTTTTGAATTCTTCTCTTGTTTCCTTGATCCATTTACTTAGCCTTTGAAACCGTTTCTCAATGTCGTCCTCAAAAGGAAGCAAGTCTGGATTTTTGGACCGCGTTTGCATAAACCAACTTCAAAAACCTGAAATAAGACGAACAAAACAAAAATAAAAATGTTTAAGTAAAACTGGACTAATTAAACTGATATCGTAAAATATTATAATCTATACTAAAAATTTCCCCGACAACGGCGCCAAAAACTTGTTGGGTAAAATCTAATTACGCACAACACGCAATTATATGTGGTCAACAAGTAATATAATAGTAAGTAGAGTATAGTTCCCACAGAGAAATTTAGTAAGAATTTAACATTCACAATTACCAGTTTCCTATTAATCCAAATTTTATCAAACTATCCAAATCAATGATTAAAAATCATAAAAACTAAATTGTTAAAAATACTACGACCACGAAACAATCACAAATATTAAAAATTAAAATTTTAAACAATTATTCGAGAATTAGACTTACGACTTCACCCTAAGCTTCACTCTGATTTTTACACCTTTATTCTAGTTCAATTCACTATCCCAGTTTATTAATCAAGAACACGAATGTAGCACTCTACCTCTCGATGTACTAATACCGTATTAACTCAAATCCATAATTTAGATAGAAATAAGTTAAACACCTTAATCAACTAAATCACTATATCTCTATGTGAATTATAATTAAAGAAGGTTTAAGCTTAAGCCCTTTATCTGATTACATGCGATGTTAAGCATATCTCTACCTTAACATTCATCAAGATTCTGTTTATTCATAAAATTCAAGAACACATGCTATATTAACTAAGTCTAGACTCATACTTCCTTTCTCGAATCCATACAAGTTCACAAAGAACTGTTGATCAGACAATTCATAAATTCAAGCATAAATTAATATAGATAAACTGGATAATAGCTTATTAAACTGGAAATCAAAGTTACATAATGATTGTTTCACTTAAAGATCCGTCATAAGCCTAAAAAGTAAATTAGTCCATCATCAATGAAATAATAACTGAATAAATTAAATATATCATCCTTTCAATTACAAATATAAGACTAGAGAAATAGAATAATTTAAAACACCCTTCACCCTAGCTTAATCTGCAATCGATATGAATGTTCCTTCAAAATCTTCACTCCAATGTTCGATATGAAAATATGTCCTTAATCTCTGTTAATTGCCTTCGTCCCTTGTTTTGATCTTGTGTTTGTGTTAATATACATTTACACAAGTAATCTCGGCTCAATTCAATGCCAACTAGAGACTTAAAGCCATGTAAGAACCAAAACCCAAGTCCCAGCAGTGTTTGAATCAAGTTAGGATAGACAGAATTCGGGACCCCCCGTCCCGGCGGGGGTATATGCTTATGAAATGCCCGCCCCGGCGGGCTAGGCTACTGATTCCGGACATGAAGACCCCCCGCCCCGGCGAAGGTATATAGCTAAAATAAGCCCACCCTGGCGGGCTATGTGTGACACCCCCAAAACAGGAATACATCACCCATCTTGGGTCGCCGGATAAACATGGTACATAAATTCAAATACAACTTAATTATACAACAGTCGTGTAAAATACGACAAAACATAGCTGAGAGTTTAAACAAGAATATTATCATCTAGACAATATCCACACTCAATGGTGCCCTCATTATAATTATTATCACATTAATCCGTAGAATAGAGAGGACTACTAAAGCCATTTATCCTGGACCATCACTCCATTCCCCAACTCGTCTCAGCTATATTCTCATTTCCTGAAGAGAACAATAAAAGAAAGGGTGAGCTCAACTAGCCCAGTAAGAAATATTATGACTAAGATAATGAGAATAAATTATCCTTAGTCTTCAACAGTATAACAACTGATAGAATATAATAGACAACAAGTTTTAGATCAACAACTGCAGCGGAATAAGCAATCCATTAGAAGAGTCAAGTAGAGCATAAAATCTACTATCTTCTATGATTTAAAAAGTTTTTCATCAACTTTATCGCTGAGACTCAGCTTAATAAATAAAATGGAATCATCCCTGCACCACGGCCAAGGATATTCATGTAATCATCAATGGTCATGATTATACTGAATAATCCCTGGTTATAATCATACCAACAATTGTCCATCAATGAACTACAGGCCAATGAGGACTTTTACCACATCATTCGTTACATTACGGTCATGATTATACCGAATAATCCCTGGTCATAATCATACTAAGTCCATCTATTCACGTAAGCCAAAAATGACTTTCATCACAATATAAACATGAAAATAATGACAATGATATAAGCAATAATCAACCGAAATCAAATCAAACGAAATCATGGATAAATATTAAAGACTTTAAATTTATCCAGAGTTCAAAAAATATCCAAATTGTCAACATGATACTGCTTTGTAGAGTAAAATTCAAGAATAATAATCATGTACCAAAAATAATTTGGACAGAAAAGAATATATTTTTTGGGTAAATAGTACCCCGTGAATAGTACTTCAGGAATAGTACCTCGTGAATAGTATCTCGACATGAAAAGTACCCCAAATACTGGAGTGAATGATACTAGAGTGAATAGTAACCCGTGAATAGTATTCCGACACAAAAAGTGCCCTGAATACCCGAGTGAATAATACTAAAGTGAATAGTAACTGGGTGAATAGTAACACGTGAATAGTAACTCATAACAAAAAAATTCTAAAGAAAACTATATTTCATGATGAGTACAACAGAAATGATATCCCAGATGAGTATAATAGAATATATGAAACTACAAATGGATTTAAACCCGCCATGCCGTAATCCACGTAGATAAATCATTTCCATAATTTAATAAAGAATGAATATAAAAGATCATTCACCATGCATGCGGTAATCTACATAGACAGGTTATTCCAACAGAATAATAAAGAATGGAATAACAAAAGAATTCACCATGCATGTGATAGACCGCACAGACAGGTTATTCCAAACAGAATAATAAAGAATGGAACCAGGTCATGCGTAATCTGCACAGTCAGGATATTCCAACAGAATAATAAAGAATAGAAATAGGTCATGCGTAATCCGCACAAACAGAATATTCCAACAAAGTAATAAAGAATGGAATAACAACAGAATTCACCAGGCATACAATAGACCGCACAGACAGGTTATTCCAATAGAATAATAAAGAATAAAATAACAACAGAATTCATCAGGCATGCGATAGACTGCACAAACAGGTTATTCCAACAGAATAATAAAGAATGGAATAATAGAAGAATTTCACCATGTATGCGGTACTTCGCATAGACAGGTTATTCCAACATAATAATAAAGAATTGAATATTAACCCTTACGAGTATTGAAAGAAAATAACTCTCTTCGTGAATACGAAAGAATAATACTCCTTACCTCAAAAAAAACTGGATACTAGAATAGTGAGGTAGCAGACTTCTCTTCTTCTTTCTCTCTATAATAATTGCTCTTGTGAGACTTGGTGAATTGGTGAGAAATGAAGAAAGGATGAGCTTCTATTTATAGGAAAATATAGTTTTAATAATTGCACATTTTGGGGCTCAAAATATTACAGTATAATACCTTCCTCTTTTTCTTTATTTTTAATATAGTCCTGCAAGTATTATCAAACTTGCACCACCTCCCTTAATAGTAAATCATGTAAATCAATAGTAAATCATGTGACTTAATAGTTTTAAATATGTCAAAAAATTAATTATAGTATAGTACCTTCATCTATACCTCCATTTTTAATTTAATCATGCAAGTATTATAAATCTTGCACCAACTCCCCTAATAGTAAATCATGTGAATCAATAGTACACACATGTGAACACATAGTTATAAGCATGTGAATTAATAGTAATTAATTGCTCATTTATCCGGTTAATTACCCGATTGGTTAATATAACCTCCAGACATCAATTATTATCGAAATAAATGTCGATTTCCACTAACACTAATAATTTCCACACAATGGAACTATCAATTTCATCTTTAATCAACACGAACTTATTCATCATTAATATTATAACTCTCAATATTTAACAACCAGATCGTTCTCAGAAAAGTGGGGGCTTTTCGATAAGGATTTCTCCTTATTGGCGCGCAAATAGGTGACCAAACCTCTCCTGGACAGAACTTTTAGACATTGTCAATATTACAAATAATAATATGAATAACTTTGTCATCTCAATTATTGATTTAATAATATATATATTATGCAGATGATACTGTGACAATAATTGAATCAATAATATGAGAGATATGATGCAGCAATTAATGTAGCAATAATTGAGTATAACTGAGTGACTTCTAACTTAAGCATCAATAATCAATACCGTGTGTTACTATGCAACAACGCGTATTACTGTACTTTTACAACCGAGTAGTTCAACAGTTTTAACGGTAACACTTCCGCTGTTATTTTTATAAAAAGATAATTCTGTCATTTTCTTACTACGACAATACTTCCGCTGTGGGGTCCACCGATGATTGTGCCGTCGTACGAATATTCCCTGTTAAAATGAATATTCCCCGACCAATCGAATATTCCTCGACACAATGAATATTTTATAACAACTTGCAAACTTTGCAAAATTTTCATATATCACCCTTTAACTTTAATCTTTTATCAATTTAACCATTTACGAAATAAAATAATAATTATAAGAATATTGAATACTTTCATTTCATAATATTTGGGGTCTTACACTATGCTTCTGCAAACTGACTTTTATTAAACTCCAAACTTGCTCCAATGCCTCCCTTTTTCGATCACTTGCCACACCCACCACCCTACACACAAAATAACAATAAACAAGTAAAAAAAAACATAAAATCAAGGATTTAACAACGAATAAGCTTGATTTAGGAATCGATTCGTGAATATAAAATCCATTTATCAATATACCTGAAATGCCTTGAAACAATTTAGTATATTAACAAATCATCATCAAAACTCAAGGATGGAATATTACTAAGTCATCAGTCATATATTGACTTTCACAGTTTATAGCATGTAACATGTAATTCAACATATTCTTAAAGTTCTCATACAATAATCAATTCATAGAATCACAAAGAAACTAGAAGACTTGTCTTGACTGGAGATTACAGCTAAAATTTAACTTAGCTTTTCTGTAAGACCACAACTTTTTATAAATAAAATTGAATTTCCTCTATTCATTATTTTGAAATAGTAAGGGTGGATTTGATTAATGTGGTTAGTTATTGGTAAAATACGCAAATATTTTGAATAAGTAAGTGGTTATAAAATATTCATTGTTGTCGGGGAATATTCTTGCTGTCGGGGAATATTCGTACGATGGCGCAGCAATTTGTGAGCCCCATAATGGAAAACTGTCGGATGAATAAAATAACAAGTATGAGTTTTTTTAAATAAAACAGCGTAGTTGTTACCGTTAACACTGTTGAAATACCTGGTAGTTAAAGTACAGTAATACGCGTGGTTGCACAGTAGCACACGGTATTACACAATATTTTTTTTGGATTATTGATTCCTACGTAAAAAGGCACTACTCAATAATTGTTACAGTAATTACTGTTCAATATTTTATTTTATTGATTCAATAATTGCTACATTGACATTTTATATTATTGTTGTTTCAATAATTGTCACTACATAGTATTTCCCATTATCAGATCAATAATTCATATTATTTGAATAATATTATTAGATATAATTATTGGCAATGTCTAAGGAAGTTCTGTCTAGAAAAGGAGTTGTCATTATTATGATTCTGTAATATTATTTATAAATAAATAATTTTTAATTTATATGATAAGAAAATATTTATTTTATGTGGATATAAATGAAGGAATTAATGTTGAGGTGTTTTATCAGTATTTTGTCAGAATGGAGGTATTAAAAATCATCCGTGTGTGAATTTCGGTCATTTTCTGTTTGGAATTTGGAAAAACTTTCTTCTACAAAGTTGTAGAGAATTAAATTTTATATGGAATGAATATAAAATTTGTATTTTTCTGATAAAAGGGCTATTTATTATGAATTATTGAAGTTTCAGAAATAAATATTTTTATTAAAAAATGAGTGGGCCCCACTTTTGTGTTTTATGGAAAAAAATGTTGAGGTTCAAGTGTGGTGTGCGTGAATAGCAAGGAGGGAGAGCCACAGATAGCAGTTTGGTCTACTTTGGCGTTCTGGCATTTTACTATAAATAAGGGTGCTTAGTTAAAATTAAAAATCACCCCAGAATCAGAAGTTTTCTCTCTCTATAATATCGAACGTATATTTGTAAGTATTTAGATACTTTAAGAGTTGATAAGCAGTGCAAGTTTTTTTTAGCTTTATATCCGATATTTTAGCTAGAAGTACTATTCTTTTGAGGTAAGGGATGTTATTTTCTTCGTAAATGATGATATTTCTTTCAATATCATTATACCAAAATATTGGTATGAATTTTGTTATGAAATTTTTACCTTTTTATGTCGAGGTTACTATTCACGTATACGATACTATTCACATATATGACACTATTTACGAATACGGTACTATTCATGAGTACTATTCACGAAGTATGATTTTTCTTGTGAAATTTTTACCTTTTCGTGTCGAGGTTACTATTCATGTATATGGCACTATTCACGTATACTATTCACATATACGGCACTATTCACTTATACGGCACTATTCACAGAAAAATTAATTTTTTTTTCTTTGTCCAAGTTGTCTATTATAGTTACTATCTTTGATTGTATCCATGTTTTAATCTTCATTCTTGAATTTTGCTCCACAATTGATTATTATGGAGTATTTTTGAACTTGGATAAACCAAAGTACGAATCCCTAATCTTTGTCATTTTATCTCACTGAATTCATTTTCTTTAAGATATTTTTCATCATCCTTAGTCTTAAATGGTGTTACTTGATGAATATTGTTGCCCTGTGGTGCAAAGATGAATGATTACTTGATGAATATTTTTGGCCCGTAGTGCAAAGATGGACATGTGTTGAGATGAACATGACCAACTGGTGATACAAATGAATATCTTTGGCCTGTAGTGCAAAGATGAATATTTGGTTTAAGATGTAAATTGATTGATGTTACAGGGATAAAATATTGTTGATGGACTTTTAAATCATAGAAGATAGTAGACTTTATTCTCTACTTAACTCTTCTAATGAATTATTATTTTCGCTGCGAATATTGATCTAAAACTTGTTGTCCATTATATTTTATCTAATTTATTGAAGGCTAACGATAATTTGTTCTACATTATCTTAGTCATAATATTCTTTACTGGGCTAGTTGAGCTCACCCTTTTCCTTTTTGTTCCATTTTCCTTCTCAGGAGGCGAGAATATAGCGGGAACTAGTCGGGGTGTGGAGTGATGTTTCAAGTCAGTTGTTTTAGCAGTCCTCACTATTTTGTAAAATAGTCTATCAATAATTGTAATGAAGAATTATTTGAGTTTTGGATATTGTCTAGAAGATAATATTTGTATTTAAACTCACAGCATATGTGTTGTCGTATTTTGCACGACAATTGTAATAATGAAGTTGTAGTTATTTTTTGTACCATGTATTTGGCGACTCAGAATGGGTTGTGTGGACCTATTTTGGGGGCGTCACATTCTGTCCACAAATCCTACACAATTGTGTATACATATTAGGTAAACAATTATGTCACAAAATATGCATGCATATTCGTTATTAAAAGTTATTAGTTTATAAAAACTAATATTATTATTTATTCTTAACTCAAAACCAATCTTGGTTTATTTAAAAACTTTATTCGTTTCAATCTTCTTATGCAAAATAAAGGTCTCTCACATTGAAGCATAAATCATTCATATCCCATTTTAGGAATATCTTTTGCCTTTACTCAAAAATTCGAGATTTATATAGCTAATATATAGTTTTTACAGTAAAACTTAGTTTACTATAATATTTCTTTGTTTAAAATAATTATTATGCCTTTTTGACAGTTCATGGGTCAACTCAAGCCATTGCCTCATATCAAATATATTTTATTTCTCTAGCAAATTTGCTACACATTTTGTTTCGCGAATAACTCATATATGCTTCATATATATATTAAGTATATATATACATCGTTATATAATTCTTAGTTCAAAACCTTCGTTTTGAACCCCGAAAACCTTCATTACATCATTTTTATGTTTATTACAATCTTTAATGGTTTCATGCTTTTCGTTTCGATATAAAACCATTTTACATACCCTCTCCCGCTTACAATTACTTAAATATGAAAATTCATACTTAAACTATATTTTTATTACATTAATTATGCTCGGAAGGAAGTTTCGTGGCATAAATTATCTCGTAAATTCGAAACTTGTCTATTGGGAATTTATTAGCTTTATGTTACTTAAAATTTAGCTTTATGCACTGCAAATTAGGCACCAGCAGGTGCTGCCTGTTGCTGCTACCTGCTGCTTTTGGCAGCCTGCTTAACTTCTAGCGGCCTACTTCGCGAATATCTCACACGTTTCTCGTTAATCAGATTGATCTCAAATTTGGATATGTTAGACTTGGTATATCAAGGTATTTTTAGAAAATACTAACACTGAAATTCAGGTATTTTAAACTGCCTAAACAGTGTGCTCAAAAAGGTTGTTCACACTAATTTTAAATTTTCGCGTTTAGAGGTCAAAACTCGCCTCGACGCATTCCAACTCTATTCGCTTCCAGACAAAGCCTTAATTATCATAGTAAGACTCGTCTAAGGTATCGGCTTCAATAAATTTTAAGTTTTTATCCGATTTTGTTCTTTATGGCCATTTAACGCACATAACGCGTGGGATTTTGTTTTCGTTTAATTTCATAGCTTTTTGGTTGCGAGTATTCCGTAATTTCCGTCCTTATAACACCACACAACCAAACCTAATTTCCTTAAATCTAATTTCAACAACACACAACATTTCAGAGTCAATTTTCAAACAATTAGGAAACTAATTGTTCTCTTTTTATTATTTTACAAAATTACACTTTCTAATTTTCATACATAATCAATAGTTTTCATACAAAATTAATATCCAATAATTTGATTACCTCTAATAGTTAGCACAATCATTTATCATAACCCAATCACTAATTTAGAATCCAATTCTATCCATTAACTAATTTCATCACAAATTCTCCAATTAACTGACTAATTTTGCAAAATTAGTTAAAAATGAGACGCAACTAAAATAGGTACACATCACCCATTCTAAGTAGCCAAATACATGGTACAAAATTTAAATACAAACTTCATTTATACAATACGACAAAACGTAAGTGAGAGTTTTAACACGGATATTGTCTCGAAGACAGTATCCAAACTCAAATAAAATCCTCATTAGAATTATTATTACACTATTTCACATAATAATGAGGACTAATAAAGCAAAAATCTGGACCGTCCCTCCATTCTCCGACTAGTCTCAACTATATTCTCATTTTTTTAAAAAGAACAATGAAAGCAAAGGGTGAGCTCAACTAGCCCAGTAAAAAATATTATGACTAAGATAATGCAGAATATATTATCGTTAGCCTTCAACAGTGTTAAACTGATAGAATACAATCGATAACAAGTTTAAATACAATGGAACAAACAATCGATTAGAAGAGTCAAGTAGAGCATGATATCTACTATCTTCTATGATTTAAAAGTTTATCATCAATTTTATCATTGAGACTCAGCTCAATTAATAATCCACATCATTGAATTATCCATGCACTACAGGCCAAGGATATTCATTATTATCTCATCCACGAATCATCCACGCACTACGGGCCAAGGATATTCGTTATTATCACCAATGGTCATGATCATATCAATAACTGTCCATCAATGAACTATGGGCCAATGATGACTTTTATCACATCATTTGTAATATTACAGATCATGATTATACCGATACATTGTCATAATCATACCAATCAACAGTCCATCTATGCACTACGGGCCAAAGATGACATTTATCATAATATAAACATGAGGATGATGACAATGATATAAGAATTCAATTAAATAAGAGCAACGATAAATTTTTAAAGATTTATAATTTAATTTATCTAGAATTTAATAATGTCTGAATTATCAACATGATACTGCTTTGTGGAGTAAAATTTAAGAATGATATTGTATTAAAAATGATTTTGACAGAAAAAAAATTAATTTTTGTCATGAATAGTTCCCCGAGTGAATATTACACCGTGAATAATACTTTGGGAATAGTAGCCCGTGAATAGTACCCCGACATGAAAAGATTAAAAATTATCAAGAATGTTCAGAATAATATTTTCGTGAAAAGATACTAGATGAAACACAAATTTCAAGGATATTCTACTAATTTCAAGAAGTATAGAAGCAATACTTAACAAAATGAGTGTAGAATTCAGAATCTGAAACGAAATAATATTACTTACATGCAACAAAGTATGTAAGAAAATATTATTTCATACGAATATTGAACAAAAATCATATTTCTTACCTTAAAATGAGAGTACTTCTGAATGGTATGGCGGGGATATTCTTGAATAAAACTTGCACTATTTTCTACACTCAAAACTTTTTTAAACTCTAAAGAAATAAGCTCAATATTATAGAAGAAGGATTCTCTGATTCTGGTGTGATTTTTAATTCTAAACTTAACATCCTATTTATAGGAGAATGAAATGATACTATTTAGAATTTTATTCACGGACCAACAATTGAAAATTTCATAAGCAAGTTCATGGGAAAATTGAAAGAAAATTTTTGATTTTACTATGCAGCACTATGCACACACTATACAGTACTATGCACAATAAAATAGGATAAAATGCAAAGTGGACCACTGAACTTTAGGGGTTTTTGGGTATTAAGCCCTTTTCTTTTGGTCAACGCAAATTGAGCCCATTTTTATTAAAAAATTTGAACTTTGAGCCCCAGGCGCCACATGTGCGTTGACTGCCTAGGTGGCGCCTACATGGCAGCTATGATGTGGATATTTTTAATTTTATTTTACACATGGCAGCTATGACGTGGACATTTTTGAAATTTTTCCCAAAAACATATAGCTCCACAAATTTGAACTTGGAACCTCAAACTTGCAAATTTGGCCCAATAACCAAATGAGCTACACAACTAAATTTTTATAATTTTACAAGGATTAATATTTATAGCTGAACAACTAGATCTCCAAATTTAAATAAAATAGATCTCCCCAAATTATTATTATTATTATTATTATTATTATTATTATTATTATTGGTACTACTACTACTAAGTATTATATATTTATATAACTTTCTACCGACAGTTTTAAAAAATGGGTAAGTGGGGGTCCATATAATAAATAAAATTTACAACAAATACTTCTTAAAAATTCTCTCTATTTATCTCAATTCACTTGGCTTTACAAAACACATTTTTAATAACATTCATCACTAATATTATAACTCACAATATTAACAACCATGTCATTTTCAAGAAAGAGGAAGCTTTTCGATAAGAATTTCTCCCTATTGGCGCGCAATTAGGTGACCAAAACCCTTTCCTCGACAGAACTTTCTAAACATCGTCAATAATGCAAATAATAATATGAATAACTTTTTCGTCTCAATTATCGATTTAATAATATAAAATATAGTGACAATAATTGAATCAATAACGTGAAATACTATGCAGCAATTAGTGTGGCAATAATTAAAATAAAATGAGTGACTTTTCACATAAGTATCAATAATCAATACCGTATGCTACTATACAACCACGCGTATTACTGTACTTTTATCACCGGGTATTTCAACAGTTAACGGTAAAAATTTTGCCGTTATTTTTATAAAAAGATATTTCTGTCGTTTTCTAACTCCGACAATAATTCCGTTGTGGGGTCCACCAATGATTGTGTAATCATACGAATATTCCCTGTTAAAACGAATATTCTCCGACCAATGGAATATTTTATAACAACTTGCTTACTTTGCAAAATTTATAAATATTATCCACAACTATAACATTATAACAAATCCACACCATAATATTCAAAATGATATTTAGAGAAAATTAATCTTTATTCATAAAAATTGGGATCTTACATTCGTTCAACTAAAAGTTTGATCTGAACTCGACTCAAAATATAAATAATTCAAATATTAAACAAATTTTAAAGTTCAATAAATTACTCAAACCTCTTCAAATTCCAATTTTCTATTGATACTTGGATCATATTCGTTCGAAAAGTTCAAACTGCTCGAATTCGATTCAAGATCGTGCTCGACTCAGTAGCTAAACAAGCCTCAATCAAATTTTATTTTATACTCGATAAATTTTGAAAATCAAATCTAAGCAACTCAATTCGATTCATTTAAACCCTTGTTGATAACTTTTTTTTGTTGACTGATTTTGTTTGGCTATTGATTTGAAATTAAAAAAATTTCTATCTGTTATACCCTGTTAAATAAACCAAACAAGGGGCATAACAAAGGAGGTAATACCCCCATTTTAATAATTCAAACTATACACAACTCTTTATAAAAAAGGCATCACAGTTATCATAAAGTTGTTTCTTGACTAACCCCTTATGTTGCGTTTGGATTCAAGAATTAAAAAGAGAATTCAAATGCAAATAGACAATGAATTTCCCTCCTTTGTGAACTTGGCTTCTGTGCTAGCAAAGTACATAATAGCTATTTCATCTTCTTTTTTAGTCTTTCAAAAAAATCATGTTCTTATGGCTGCATACCAGAAAGACCCTCAAAACTCCCTATAACATATTAGGGACAACGAACAAGAAATGTACAAAGGCATTCAAGACCTATTGCAAATAAAAAAACACAGTTGCACTAGGCAAAAGTCTGCCTTGCAACATGACAGGCAATGTGACCATCACATACCATGAACACCACCATATATAGAATTATTTTCTAAATTATCAGCGAATCATGTCGAGGTTCGTCTTATTCTGATTGTTGTACTTCTTGTTTCTCCACGAGACACCATCATTAGATATTTTATCCCAGAGCTGCATTGCGATAAAGAAAATTAATACCCTCAATTACAAGAAAGGTTGCGAAAAAAGAAAAGAATTAGCTGAATGAAGCTGCAAAAAGCACAAAGAATACTCACTTTCAATTTTCCCTTGGAGCCTCCTATAGCCAGCAGAAAGGGGCAATCTTCTGAGAAAGAAATGGAAAAGACGGCTCCCTGACAATAACATTTAGAAGAGAGAGTGACAATCCCTTCAGTATATACACGTTCATAAATATATACAGCGGTATGCACAAAAACACATGCAATTATAGATCTAATTTTGTGGACGTTATTTATCCACTTCTTTATTTCAATAACTAAAAAGGTTCACCAAATAAAGAATCACATACAACTTTGGGATTTTTAGATGCAACACATGAAGGTTGGTCATTTGATAGATCCCAGAGTTTCACCTGCGCCAAAAATAAGGAACCCAAGTGGAAAGAAACCATTTATACTGTGGCATAACAGTTATATGCATGGAGGATGCAAGAAAGCATGAGACAAATCCCAAATACCAACAAGAAATTACCATTTTATCAGTGGAACCAGTTGCAAGAAGCTACGAGAAAAACATAGGGGCAAGGTTAGTAAACTGTTAAAGCATGACATTAGAGAGAGAGGCGAGATATGTACCTTTGGTATCAAAGGATTATAAGAAATAGAGGAGACTGCTTTGTCATGTGCATGGAGAGTAAAACTCGGCTTTGGCTCTGATGATGAATCAAAAGTAGCTGCCCGGATATCAAATCCAGTAACAGTACCGTTCTCGAGACTGACCTGAAAATGCAATGAAATGACATAGTTTGGTTTGGTAAGGCCCCCACAAGCAAATTTAACAATTCATATCAAAGGTGCCATACCCGAGTTTCACAATTCAAGAAAAAAAACCACAAATGAGTGCTCGGTGTGTGGATCCCATGCCAAGCTCTCGACATTAGCATTGACCGACCACTTGAATCCAGTATGCTTTGGTATTCTTCCATCTTTCTACAATGCATGGAAGGAAAAAATGAACTAGGAAATCTTAAAAGCAAAAAGAACAGAAAATAGCATTTGACAAAACAATAGTTGTATGAGTCAATTGTGGTTGAGGTGGGTGGGTGGGTGGGTGTGGGTGGGGGTGGGGGAAGGGGTGACTGTGATTCCATGATGAATCTGGAAGCAGAAGAACGCTCTTTACCATGACTACTGATTGATCGAAAGATCCACTGAGAAGAACTTGAGGAGCATAATGATTCCATGCAACTGCTTGAACTTGAGGAGATAGAATGATGAGGACATGGCATGCGTGGACTCAAACAAGACTAAAGGGACATGGGGATCAAACAAAGCTAGAACTAAGAGGTTCAAACAAGGTCTCAATAGATTGATTCAAGATGTTTGGACTGAAGATAACACAAGAAAACCCAAAGAGAAAGATGAGACACAAATTTGGGTCAATTTGATACAAGCCCAGTTCTGATCATTCTAAGCCTACGAATTAGGACTAAACTTACTATATCATGTGGACCCACTTGCCTTCTAAACATATTGCTAGCATGAAAACTAATATGGGCACCAAGCATCAACTTATATATTCACACATGGACTATATATTCACCAAATTCAACAGATATATTACATCAAGGGATTCTAGAATGCAAAGGAGTTACATGGATTAATATATCAGCAATTACATTAAATCATTCAAGGCTTTCATGCAAATCAAATCACACTGTTTTAGCAGCCTTCACGCGGCAATTGTTTTTTTATACACGGCAAGTTCACGTGACAAGGATTATTAGATTTTAAATTCTATTATAATTAGGATTTATTATTAACTAAGATTTTAAAAAAAATAAGTTTCTATCGGTTTTTGGAAACAATGGATTTCTATTTCACATTGATTTGCAATTCCTATTAGGATTAGAATAATTTGTTCCTATTGTTATTAGGATTTGGATTGTTTTGAGTAGTATAAATAGAGGTCCAAGTAGATGTAATCAAACACATTATTCATTATTCAATATATTTGTGGGGTTATTATCTACTTTTGGTTATTTGAAGAATTCCTAAGTAATTCTTAGTTAGTTCTTTGAGATTAAATTTGACTTATCATACAACAATTCATAGTTGTGTATGGCATCTTCTACCGCATCAATCGTCGATTGTACCGAGATTACCGCTTCAATATAAGCGAGGGGTTAAGGAGTAGTTGGTGTCCATTCAACGCAGATTTCCGAACGCGAGCAAGTGTACCAAGATTATCGTCTACATATAGACGAGGGGTTAAGGTGTTGCAAGCAATTCACCCAACAATTGTGCTAGAAACGATCCGGGCGACGACCACCTCACGCAAGCGTGCCGTAGAGTCTATCATTTAGTATCAAAGCTAAGTCTTTCAAGCGAGTTACTTATCTTTAATTTTCTGTCGAAATATATATTGTAAAAAAAATCAGATTCTATTTCCATTGTACTAACCAAACCTGTAGCACACCATCAAATCATCAAATTCCAACCAAAAGTCATCATCATCAATTTTGAAACAGAGCTACAATTTACAAATCTGAAGCATGCAAGAGTACAAAGCAATCAATCGGTGATTTTGTGGTATTCTGATAGTCACACCATCTATATTTTTGTTTCGTGATAAGTAATTTTTGAATTGATTAGTAAAACCAAGAATTTTGTTAGGGGAATTAAAGAACCTATTAGAGAGAATATTTTGAAGTAAAAGGCTTAGTGGTGAGATTAATCGAGGGTAAAAGCTAATTTGTTGAGAGTATACACGAGTGAACCATTGATTCAACCGAAACACGTAAGGGAGTGGTGAGGAAACTGTTTTCTACTAACCCTTATTTTGCAGGAAATATGTCCAACTCGAAGGATAAAAGAACTTATGAGGAACAACCCTCAACATCTGAATTGAAATTCTACATAGAAGCCATGCATAAAGAATGAGATAGAAGATTGAGAAAGACTATGGAGCAAATGCAAGAACAATTAGAAGAGATAAGGGTGTCTATGGCTAAGCTATCCCAAAACACTCATGGGATACATAACAAGACTAGAACACAACAAACTGACGCAAGAAAGGAAGACCCTTACGGTGAGGACAGTAGTGCAGCGGAAGATCGTGAATCTAATTTCCTACATCAAAGATACGAAAGTGCTAGGGAAAGAGGAGGTCGGGACAGAGAAGATGGCAATTTGGATAACATAAAAATGAAAATTCTAGCTTTCCAAGGCACAGGTGATCCTGAGGTTTATTTAGATTGGGTAACCAGGATGGAGTGAATCTTTGACTGTCATAACTATTCATACCTTAAGAAAGTCAAAATGGCCGTTACAGAGTTTTCTAGATATGCATTGATATGGTGAGATCAGTTAACAGCTAATTGGAGAAGGTGTGAAGAGCGGCCGATTACAGCTTAGGTGGAAATGAAAACTATCATGAAAAAGAGGTTTGTACTAGCATACTATCAACGGGAGATCATTCGTAGTTTGCAAACTCTTAAACAAGGAAGTTGGAGTGTGGATGAATATTACAAGGAGATTGAAATGTTGAAGGATCGGACTAACTTGATTGAGGATAATGAAACAGCGATGGCTAGGTTCTCGACAGGATTAAACTGGGAGGTTGCAGACTTGGTTGAACGGTAACATTATTTGGAGTTAGAAGAAATGGTACATATGGCTACTAAGATAGAGAAACAACTCAAGAAGCGAGGAGGACAACGAGGACAATCTAATGCTAGTTCATCATGGAGACCTAATTTGGCGAAGAGAGATGAAAAAACAATTGTGATCAAACCAAAGGTGGAACCTAAGCAAGGATTGACTAGCAGAGATATACAAGGTAAAAATGAACAACCTTCTTTTGGGCGTAATCGGGATATTGTATGCTTCAAGTGTCAAGACAGGGGACATATTTCTAGCCAATGTCCAAATCAGAGAAAAATATTATTACTTAAAAACGGAGAGGTGGAAACCGAGGGGAAAGAGAGAGACACTGATTCTATGCCACCATTAGAGGAGATAGGTGATGATGCGATACATGGTGAAATTTGGTTACAAGAA